>OY740774.1:66246100-66846100 GCA_963513935.1 Aphrophora alni | reverse complement strand
ATTGAGGCATACGTTGCAAGAAATGGGAGGTAACGGCAAAGGAAGTGAAAAATACCCATGCGGTTTGTCAGTCTTAGAGAGGGGCCTGAGGTGGTAGGACGTGTTTTCAGTGAAGAGAAACTTTCTCAAAATGTAGCAAAAGTAGTTAAGGTCCTATGGTGACATTTAGTTCAGGGAGAGATGTTTTTAAATGAAAGAAGTTTCAGAACATTAATGGGGACGATTCAGTGAGTTCAGAGACAGTTTGACGTGGTAAGACTTAGTTTGCGTTTGAAGAGTGTATTGGACAATAACTATTGGTAAAGTGATGAAAATCTTTGTACAATACCATGAATTTAAAAGGATAATTAATCGTCAGGTGTATAGATTGAGTCTGCAAGGTCTTTGCAACACAGAACGAAAGGAACTCGGGACGTGGAGGTTTCCAATCTACCGGATCGGTTATGCGGTAACAAAAAATCAGAGACATTTTTATAGGAATAATTTTGTAAAAGAAAAAGAACTTTTTATATGAACTTTCTAAATTTATTCAAATGTATAATCTTTGTTTAATAATTAGTCATTTAAAGAACTTAATTTCATGTTAATAATAATAATAATAATAATAATCATCTTTGCTACGTGAGAATTTTAAAGCTCACCATAAAAAATAGTTTTCTTTCAAGTTGCAACTATTAATTTTAGAATTATAAAAAAGGATTTAAGCCTCTAAGGCAGAATTTAAAGTCAAAGGATACTGAGATTTCAAATAATAGTAAGATATGCATTATGAATATGTATGTATAACCTTGTATAAATGTATAATCTTAATTCAATAAATTATGTTCAGTTTCAGCACAACAAAATAAGATTTTCTTTATTTCACCGAGAACCACTGTAAGTACACTTTCAAAAGGATTTGCGACCCTGAGAAATTTCAATAGTAACAATTAACTTATTTTTTCAAAATTGGTAAGCTAACGCTACCTGGCGCCCGTAAAGCTTGGCATATTTTTATAAATAATAATAAATAAAATTTATTTTCATTTTTTTTGTAACAAAAAATAAGAACTCTTCAAGTTCAACAAGCACATATTTTAGATTTATTACATGTTAAGGCATTGTAAACAAACCTAGAATAACAAAAGACCACAAACAATTTTGACTCTATAATTCAAGGGTCCGATGCAACTGTTGTGAATTGTGATATAGAACGAGTCAGTCATGTTTTTCTCTCCGCCTCTATCTAAGTTATACCATTATACTTGTCACACTTCTCCCTACTCCCAACAGTCGTGTCAAGTATACACAAACTCATCAACTGCACAGCTCAATATTTGCTTAAAGTTAGCTTTACCTTACTATACCAACATTTAATACATGTAAATCATTAGACATAAGAAAGCAAAGTACCTACTTATCTCTAAGGTTGATATAATTGCTCCCCCAGCGAGCTTGATGGTGTGAGTTGACATCACCACCAAAAAGTAGAAAACATTCCTAGAGTGCTGTGTGAACATTCGAAACATGAACTTTTCGGAAAACAACGCTTGCCGTAATCTACAAGTCTTAGGACATCTGGAATTAATACCTTCGGACATTTTTTTGTGAAAATGGGTGTTCTGGTATAAACACCTTATGTTAATTTAGGATTAAGACTTTATATTATGTTTTGATATATTTTGCTATACATGTTTGAACTTTTTAATCTGCTTAAAAAATATTTTAAAAGAAATAAATTGATAAAATAATGAAATTTTAATATTTGAAGTAAATCTCCATCTGAGATTTACATAGTGATTTAAATTTAAATAAAAAGTAAATTCCTGTTGCAACATTTTTTAATAGAAAAAGAAAAGTAATAAATCGTTATTATAAGATATATAATATGTGCTTTATAAAAAATATTAATAATTGTAGGATGTTTAAAAATAAATGTACAATTTCAGCAGAAAAAGATTTGGATCTTTCTTTCATTCACCTATGCCAAGTACGTCTTTAAAAGAACTTGTGACCTCGAGATATTTTTGATAAAAAGTAAATTCATGTTTGTTTTCAAAATTAGTGAGTTAATTCTACCTGGCGCCCATTAGCTGAGCAATAATTTTAAAATTAAATTAATCATAAATAAAATTCATGTTTTCATTTTTTTTTTAAATAAAGTATTATTTATAAATGGACCGTTAAAGGTCATTATTTTACAACAATTACAAACAATAAAATTCATTTGTATTTAAAGAGCAGAAGTGTGTGATTGTTATAATATGTATATATAAAGAAATGGAAACATGTGATTTAATTGTTACAGTTTGACATTATTGTAATGCTTTATTAAGAAATAAAAATTGGGTTTTTCTTCAAAAGAAAGTTTATTTCATGCAAAAAGATATAACAGAAAAACTAAATGCCTTGAGGTTATGAATTATAATGGATTATTTTATATATATATATATATATTCCCAACAATGCCAACAACAGCAGTAATTCTTTTTCTTCTTAAAAAAATTAATTGATTTCACTTTCACTCCTACTATGAAGATATACGATTTTGATCTTTACTAAATTTAAATTACTAATGGTACAAATGTATGCTACATGGATATGGTATTATTATTTTGGGTGATATTGTTTTACTAATTTATGGTTTTTACAATTTTTTTATTAATTAATTAATGGCACATGATCATTTATTCCACGTTGAACTTTAAATACAAATTTTGTAACATTACAGTAATGTAAACACCCCAATAAACTATTAAATTAGAAATTTATATAGGGATAGAGATTATTAAAAAGTTTTAAATTACAATACCCTACAAAGCTACAGCTAGCGATGAGCTTAGGCCTGTATGATTTGATCTATGAATATTTGACTCCAATTCCTAATGTAATCTCTCTCAGGTCTTCTTCAATGTTTCTTTAGCTATCTTTTCCTAGATCTTTCTCTTCTCCTCTATAGCCTATTTGATCAGCTAATATTATTTTTAGCAACCTATCATTCACCTTGCAGTTAATAAGTGCTAGCCACCCTGATCGCTCGTTTTAATGAATCATGTCTTCATTCTCACTGTAGGCCATTCACCAGTCATCTTCTACTTTTATTGACCTAAATATTATCCTTCTTTCAAACACTTTCAGTGAATTTACATTTCTGTAACAAGAAATGATCATGTTTGTGCATTGTATACATAATGACAGGATAGAGATTTTTCCATTTATTCAATACCGTAGATCTGAAAAACATGTAGGACACTCTATTACCTACTATTATTCAATGAAAAACAAACACAATTTTTTAGTAAATTCTACAATTTATTCTCAAATAAATTGTAGAATTTACTAAAAAATTGTGTTTGTTTTTCATTAAAATGGAGTTCTACCAAGTACCATCGGTCAATAGTGTAAATCGTATACTATTATTCAGTTCAGAATTTCACTACTTATCTTGTTTTGGTTGTTCCTAATTAGCTAAAAGTTTGGTACACATTAAAATATATAATCATAGATCAAAATATTCTCTTTTCTTCTGGTATTATCCTATGCCAAAGCCTTTATGTTCTTAGTTTTATATTCATTGACAGAAATATATATTTTCTAATTTACAGAAACTTAAATTATTGTATTTGACATTAAATATGACCTTGTTTTAGCCACCTCAGCCTAGTATACCGTGGTCAGGAGTGAAGGATGCTCTACAAGCTGGCCCAGCATGTCTGCAGTTTAAAACTACTTGGTCTAGAACCAGTGAAGACTGTTTGTACATCAACATCTACACCCCACAGGTAATCAATCTTAATTTATAATAATTAATTTAATAAGCTGAACTGTACAGATAAAATAACCATGGGGCCATATTGAATCCTATTTTGTGTTCATGTTGGAGTAAAATTTAATTATGTATTGCATTGTATGTTGTGTCAGTGTTAGTGTAAGTTTCAAGTCATAAAACTACACTTAATTAAGCTGGCTATGAAAAGGCCTACTGTCAAAACTACGATTTGCCTAAAGCCATATTTCAAAGATTGTGAAATAATGAAGGAACGACAGAGAAAACGAGTGATATCAATATATCAATCACAAATTTCTACATCAAAAATCCTTTCTACGAAATTCCCAAGCACATACAAATAATTAGTTACAGGAAGAAAATCAACTTTCTTTACCTTTGGTAATGGAGGATATAGAACTATTTCTGTCAGCTTAGCAGAACGCCTTGTGTATCATTTCATATTTTTGGATCTCAGATTTGTGATAATACTTGATTCAATGTATGAACTGAGTGACTATGTAAAGGACTTGTGCTGTATCTCGCAATATGATCATATATTAATACGGACAGATAGTGTTCTGAAATTGATTAGAACCGTATGTACATGAGTTGTATGAATGAAATTTGTAAGTAATTGAATAGATATATAGTTTTAAGATATAATTGTAAACTATTTATGGTAAATAAATAATTTTAAGAAAGAACAGTTTTCCAAAAAATTGAAACATATTTAGAATCAGTCCAGTGTGTTAGTGTGCCAATGTGTTTCATCAGAATGTTTTTAATTGGTCCATTTATTCAACCAATGCCAATATTTTGAGGTTGGAAGGGATTAATTAAAATTTTGGAGATGAAACATGCTCTACAACCACAGAGGAGAGAAGTCATGTTTGGCTTTTTCTCTGTCAACAGAAACCTTCTCATTAGGCTGATCGCTTCAGATTTCGCTTCACTTCGAGAAAGTGATGCTTCGAAAAAGAGCTATTCTTAATAAAATAGTTTTAACTTGAACTAAAATAAAATCCGTCATTGTATCCTGGTATAGATGCCTACATTAATACTTTTATAATCTACAGTATAATAAAAAATATAAAATTTGTAAAACTGACTTTAAAATAATAACTCGAAGAATATCAGATAGATATTTCAATTAAATTGAGAAAATATCTTATCAATGTCATTGGATAGCTTCTGTGTGCTCTCTGTAGTTGGACAATCAGATGGATTCTGTAGGATTAGGATTAATAAAATTGACTATTTGATTAAATCAATGCCCCATTATTTAAACTTGTAATTTTGAAAACAATTGAAAAGACTTTGAACATTTTATTTTAGGAATTTATGTCCAATCAGTGTATGTATGCATTTTCAGGGAAAAGGAAAATACTAAAAAGTATTATATGTGTGCTAAAACTACAGTTTGTCTTGTGATTTTAAAGTAGATTTTCCTAAAAACCACAATCACGAAATTTTAACTAAGTCTCGGTGCTTACTCATCGAATGGCGCCAACAATCTTTAAACTCAGTAAATTTCAATTAAAATAAGTAAAAAATTTAAAACCTTTTCAATTAAGATAAAAAGTGTAAATTATTACACCTGCCCACAAACAGCAACTAGCTCTCCAACTGGTTATTGTAATTGCATTCATTAGTGACATATTTATTTTGCATATTGTACTCTGTAGTTATGTAAATTACTTAATTAAATATGTAACTATTATGAAAAGTTATTTAATCTTGTAATATGTCTAATATAACAAATTTACTCATTTCAAAATATGTTCCCAAATTTATATCATTACTCCATTTCCATAGAAGACAAATCATTTCATTATTCATACAAATACATTGTACTAACACACATGCAAATTTACACGATGTAATTCGGATTTAGTGCATCAGAAGAATTCGTATTGTTGTGGGAGGCTCAGAGGAGAACAGACGTATTTCACAAACGAAGAATCTCAAATCCAAATTTGGTCACAAAATCCTTCAACATTCTACAGAGCAGTATATTAAAAGAAGCTATAAATAGTGTGGTTTTTAATAAGTAGTGTTTTTTATGAATGATTCTAATTCTACAAGAGAAAGTATAGCAAAAACAAAACTTGTTAATCTGGTGAGACCAATCCATTATAAGGTATTCATAATATTCATCGATTTTTTAATCAAAATACAATATTTGATTTTCACTAGTAAATTGTTAAGCCTACAGACTAGAACTGTGATTGTATGTTTTTATGAGTGATTAGAAAGTAGAACTGAACTAATTAACTGTAAGAGAAGCGTACTTAATCCTTTGTTTTTCAATTAAATTAAGTGACTTAGGTTTGTAAGTCTGCGTTCTCACAAACTTAACATTAAATTTATTATTATTTCACCTGAAGGGCAGGGTATCAATCTTAATCGTACTTAGCAGTTACTCCAACAACATGGCACATGGTTAACACAAATAAACTAGCCAGACATATTTAGAAAAACAAGAAATCTCCCTTTTATTCTATTCAGAAACAACAACTTTATCAAGTTTCTCCACAAGAGAATTACTAAAAACTAAAAATCATTATTATGAAATATAAGAATCAAACATGTATAGAGTTCAAAAATTTGAGTTTTTCACCATTCCTTTTAATTTAGTTTATATCATGATTACTAAGTTTTAAAGTGTTCCACTTTACTCACGAATTACCAGTCCATATATTTAAGTTTGGTTCAACGTCACAAACACTAGAAATCCTCCATGTTTGTGTTGAAAGTAAATCTGCACAGTCGTCTCATAACGCGACTGCTAGATGCTGAATCCTGACAAAGACTTTACTGCTCTCTCTCCAGACTAAGACTGATTAAGGCACGCTTCTTGTTGCTTGGCAAAGCTAACGCTGAGGTTTATGGGAAATCTCTCCAGGGTTTCATTTCCTGCCAGAACGGACTTCTGCTACGTCTGTTGGTTATCTGACGCGCACAATTTGAAATTATATTTTAACTTGCATTGTTTTAAACTGTCTATTAGTAATCATTAGGCTACTCTTATGTTGATTTGAATATTGTTCTATTACACTTTACAATTACTTATTTCTATTATACAATGCTTATTATTTCTATTATTAGTATCTCTTTATTATTAATTGAATGTTTAATTATTTTTTATTAATTACTGGTTGGAGATTGTCCCATGCTTACATAACTTTGATATTTCAATCTCAATATATCCATTTCAAACTCATATTTCTCATTTCATCCCACATTCAATGAATTATTATAATTATAACTATTTGGACTTAGTCCAAATTTCTTTCCCTCATTCATATATGTGTTTCTTACCTTTCCCCAACTTAGATTTCAAATACTACTTTACTTAATACTTCTGTAAAGTCATCATCTTTATATAAAAAACTCAAAAATCTCTCATTTAAACTACTTCATTAAAATCTCCTTAGTCATCAATTACTTAAATATAAAAACTTCAAAATAAAAAAAAATTTACATTGTTTCCCAGCTAAACACCTGATTTCATCAAAATCATCAAACACCTTTATTAAATAACTTCTCACAATCATCTATTATTTCAAATTCAATTATTATTTATTTAAAAAACGTTACTTATTTATCTTTTCTATAAATTTCATTAAAATCTCTCTAATTATTATTAGTTTACTACTTTTTCTTTTAAAAACCAAAACTTAACCTCAACTATTTATTATTTAAAATCAAAAAACATAAAAAACTTTATTATTATTTGTCTTGGCAAATACTCACATAAATTCTCAAACTTATATCAACTATTCTTCATTTTACAAGCCATAAGTCATTTAAAACTAACAATTTTTCATATCATATTAATAATTAATCCTTATTGCTTATTAACATCAAACATACAAATTATCATTTTACAACTTAACATCTAGTTACATATTTTAATCAGCAAATATATTTATAATTCTACGAAATCCTTCGTTTAGTTTTATAAAAACTCCCTTTGTGTCACGTCCGGTTTTATTCATAAATATACAGATTGATCATTTCTATATATCCTACAATTTATTTTCTTTCAACATCGATCTAAAGTTTATTACATGAAATTTTCTCATGTAATAACGTCACATTATCTATGCATTTTTTCTTCCCTACTTTCCCCCACTACAGTTCTTCTAACTGCCTACTTTTTACCGTGCATACTTCTAATTGCTCTTTGGACTCTTAAACAAAGTAACATGTTGTGACGTTGAAATGTGCAATGGTTGAATGCAATACCCCTACTAAATTCAGGATAAAGCCCAGAACACATCCCTATTTCACAACACGCCCTCTATGCAGTCCCAGAATGCCTTATTCTTACGAATAAAACATTCCATTTCTACTACACAAACTCCTGCCTACCTCCCAAAATGTTCATGTTCTTAACACGTTAGCTGCCAAGGCCTAATACGATACTCTTGCCGTGAGTGCCACGATTACCAAATTATTTTTCCATTATTATTTTTGCATCTACCTATGTTACATAACATAAGGCAATAGTATTTACTAATTTTATTTACATTTATGCATATATAGTTCCGAGACCGATCGGACCGAAATGCAATTTTTCGGCTTTAATTTTAATCGTAGTATAACGTTTAGGTCCGATCGGACCGAGGTAATTTTCGTGTTAAAAAAAAAAAAAATCTAAACGGGCTATTTCATTTCTTTATGTAGGCAAGCTCACTATTTTATTTGTCTAATATTTATTTTATAAATACATATATTCATTTCACAACTGTATTCTTTGTGAATTATTCATTACTAAAGCAAAATGTTTTTGTAAAATTTTTAAAAGAAAGTGAAAACATCCACTGATTTTAATATGATATTGAGTAACCATGGTAACGGTTATTAAAGCATACAATATACTATGTCTAACACACGTCTTTACCCAATCCAGAGAATACCAAAATATGCCGATAGGTTGCTGCACTATCGAACTGTGAGCCACAAAATAAAACATTACGTCAGTGACTTTATCGGTCCGATCGTGCCGTAACGCTGCATGTACAGTCACCTTAGTTTCGGTCCGATCGGACCGATATGGCAGCTAACGTGTTAAATGCATGTATTCGAAGAAAATTTAAAATTCATAAAAAATTTCATTAAAATAATAACATCCGAAGTTGAAATAATGTTCTCTTTTAGCGACTATATTCCTAGCATCGTCGATTCATTACTTGTGTAATCCTTTCTGCAAATCATTATCCAGATTCAAAAAGAAAATTTTATTTTTAAATTATTCTAAGTTTTTTATTTAGGAATTTACATTTTATTCCGCAAAAGTTATTCAATTAATCAATCTTTTATTCTATATACTTTACTTAATATCCACTATCTTTCATTTAAACCTTTTTTTATTAAAGAACATTAGTTATTTTATTATTACGAATCAAAAGTTTTCATTTTCCCGAACAGTACTTTTGTAACACTCTGTAGTTCAGTCTCAACGTTATGCGCAAAGGAATCTTAGGCCTATTTTTAGAAGTAAACAACTCCCCTCGGTATGATGCAATATCTTCTGTCTACAGATAAGAAGTCGGCTATGAAATCTTTTTAGCTCCAACTCGGTCCAACTCTCATCACATTATTAAATATTTAATATTCAATCCACCTACTTAATATTGAATATTATTTCTTCAACACTGCACTGAATCTTTTCTTTTACCAGCTAGCTTATCTTAGTCACGTAATCTTAATATTTATATTGGAATAAACAACACTCGGTTATTTACTGATATAAACCTAGCATCTTTACTTTAGCAAATATCTGAACGTTTCTTAAACTAAACTCTTAATATTTTCAGCTTAGCCTATTATTTCTAGTACACATATCATTGTTATTTCAAATTATAAACTATACATTATTCAAATTTAAAACTACTTATTCACAAAAATCTTAATTAACTTTTTATTAATTTTTTTTTAAAATCTAGTCCGTTTGTTTATAAAAATGTCTTTACATTAATATCAGTCATTCCAAAATTCAATTTATTATAACTCAACTATAAATTATCTATTTTTTACGATGGTTTCCCGATTGGTGAAAGATTTTAAAGTACATGATTTGATTTTTGTAAATATCTCTAACGTTAAATACCTCTGTCCACATGGACAGTTTGTCTACCCTAGTCATCTCAACAGACCCTTTCCTAACAAAAGATCCCCCTTTGTTATTGTCTTGGAGTATTGACAAAATACCTTTCTCTTTCTCCCTTACAGACATATCTACATTTCTCTTTCTCTCAAACATCTTAGAATCTAATGACCTAAATTTATCAGCTGTCAGCTTAGGAATTCTTACCCCACCATTTCCATACATCATCACAAATACTTCTTTAATACACACGTTTTCATATTTATTTTCAAAGCTACTCTTTTCACAAAAACTTTTAATTTCTTGCTCTTGGATTCTAAAAACATTTCTAAATTTTAACATTATATTACTTTCAAAGCCTATTGTCCTACAATAGCTTTGTTTCCTTACAAATACAATTGATTCTTTTGTTATCACATTATTTACCTTTACTTCGGTTTTTGAATTACCCATATCCCATTTAACCCCACAAGACACATTAATTTCAACATTACTTATCAACTGTTTTAAATTATTATTTTCAAAAGATTCGTTTTGACTTACATTAGGCTTAACCCTTATCTCATTTTTCAACCTTTCTTGTCTTAATTCCTGAGTCCAATTATCAATTTTATTACCTAACTCTACAATACTCTGTTTAAATTTTAAACTATTTTGGTCAATTTTATTTATTATCATTTCAGTATTTTGATTCAATTTATTTATTAACATCTCACACATTTTTTCCATGCTCATACTCTGATCATTATTTATTTTACCCCTATCTACTCTATCTTGATCAATTACCCTAACCTGTTCAGCCCTTAAATTATTGTTATTATTAGTACCCTCCATTTTATTTAAATTTTGATCTTCTTTTACCAAATTACTATCTTTATTTACTGAATCACTTAAAACCTTATCTTTTCCATCAAAATTATTAACCCCACCATTTTTCTTAACTTTTAAATTTTCAGTATTATCTACTTCATTGTTTACTTTATTATTATTTTTTACAATCTCATCAATCTTTGTATTATCACATTCGCAATAATCATACCATACTTTTTCTGTTTTACTACTACAAACAATTGCGGTTACCCTAGTAAAAGGAGGTACTTCTTCTATTAACCTATCTTCCATTTTTCTATAAGTTTCATTTCTCACTTCAAACACAGCCCTTATCATCTTGAACATTTCCTTTTTTAATTCTAATTCACTATCTGTTAAATTTTGTCCTAACCTTCCATACCCTTGTTTATCTAACTCTTCCCTATCCATTTCTATAAGCCACCATTCCCTAAGTTTCTTATTTTCATCTATGTCATCTGTTACCCATCGATATCTATATTTTTTGTTTACATTTTTAAAATATTTCTCAGCTTCCTGTTTTATTGCTTCAAATTCTTTATTCATCCTATTTCTATTTTTTTTACTTATCAAATTATCAATGCTTGTACCCTCCATTTTAATTATTATTATTATTTTTTAGTTTTAAATTTAAATTTTAGTTACCAAAATCATTACCCTAACCTGTTCACTATTATTAACATTCATTGTTTCAGAATCCATCTTATCTTATTTTATTTAACACAACAGAATTTATTATACTTAATAAACAAAAATTTTAAGAGAATCTTTCTTATATTATAGAGAAAGTCCTTACCTTTATTTTAAGTGCTTCCATTACCAAATTCACTGTTTTTTCGACCTAAAAGCCCCACGTTGGGCGCCATTTGTGATAATTTTAAAATGAGCTGTTAGTTAATATGAAAATTGAAACTATTTGAAAATATAAAATTATTCTTTCGAACTTGAAGAATTCTACAAAGTATTTATTTATTGATTAGCTCGACTTAAGGGCGCCAGGTAGCATTAGCTTACCAATTTTGAAAAAGAAAAGAAGTTAATTATCGTTATTAAATTTTCTCAGGGGTCGCAAGTTCTTTTACAGTGTACTTACAGTGATATTTGGTATTTAATGAAAACACTTTGGCTGAAATGTTAACAAAAAACATTTATTAAACAGTAAAAAACAAAAACATTAACATCAATTTTGAAATAAATATTATAAATCACTTATGTTATACATCCTATTATTAGATGTTATTAATTCCCTTTAAGAAAGTTTTAACTTTAAAGAAAGATCTTGAATTTATCTTTTTTATTTTTTAAGTTGCAACTGAAGAATTTATTATGAAGCTTAACAGATTAACTCTATCTGTTTTTTAATATTGAATCTATATTACTTTAAAAGGAAAATTATGTCAATCTATATTTAGTATTCTTCTACGTTAAGTAACATAATTATTTTAAAATATTAAATTTACAAACAAAAACAAGAAAATCAAACATGATAAATTTTATACGATGAACAATTAGAAATTTAAGTATTAAATAATACAGAGTTACCAGTCCGTTGTCTTAAACACATCACTCGATTATGGTCCAAACAGCATGGTTCTTTATACGATGGTGTTCCTGAAGTGTGATGTCCCTCGAAGTCATTTTTTATTGTATAATTCAAACGTTAGTGTTAAGAATGTCTATTAACTTATTAGTCCATATTACACTTTACAATTGTCCATTATCCGTCCGTGTTTATTACTACACGCAAGATTGTCTATTGTCTCTTTATAAAACACGCTGTTCGTACTGAACACTTCTAACAGTCTGTTCTACTTCAAAATTAATACGATTTACCATATTCGTCTACATTGTTCAAATAACTATTTAAAACTGTCTGTCTAACATACTTTATCAGTCCAGATAGCCAACTAAAGCATTCTGAAAACACGTCCATTGTCTCTAGGCACTTAACTCAGACTCTTATTAACACAACCGTCGCCTATGAGCTTCCAACTAACACTGACTGAAAAAGTTCTTTCCGGTCACATTTTGCTGTTGTAAAATAGTCCACACACGTCGTAAAACACAAACAATTTACATATAATATCAATTAAACTAAATTATACTAAAATTAAACATGGTAATTTATACTGTTGTCTTGAAAATCCATTTTGTTCCTATAAATGAATTTACTAAATACAATTCATGATCTAGACATCCTGTCTCGGTCCATGTACCCGCGGATTTTAAACCTATTATAAATTTGGATTTTTCACATGACCACAACCACTAGGCTGCAGCACACGCTAGTCTCCATAGAGGTACTAGTATGCTATGCTGTGTAGTAACATTCAACTTTCTAAACATTTTTAACAAAGTAAACAAAACAGTTTTGCCCCTTTTTGTGTTTTTATTTAGTCATTATCTATTTTGATATTAGAAACACACCACAAATACATCATTATTGCAGCAAATAATTTTATATATACGATATTGTGAGTGGGACTTGAGAGTCCCGTTGGGATTTGGTGAGTCAGCTGCCTAAGTGTGCTACTTGTTTTGTTTGTGTTATTTTTCAGTAGCTAACCTGAAAGTTGATGTTGTTCTGTGTTCATTCGTTCAGTGTATTTATTTAGTTTGTTTTTAGTCTTTTATAATGAATAGTTAGTTTTGTTTATGAATAATGGAACATCTCTCAGCAGAGCAAATTGAAGACATTTTAGCTGAAGGTTTGTTTGAAGATTTGCCTGATGGAGATCCTAGCAAACTTACAGACATTGAAAGTGATGGTGAAGAAAGGGAACATGAGGGCAATAATGTTGATAAAGTTTTTAGTAAGGAAATTTGTAAGGAATTAAAAAGACAACGAAGATATGGAAATAACGAAGACTCCCTCAGAGCAGTTTTATTGGAATCTGGCATGGATCAGGCTATTGTGGAATTGGCGACCGACAACACAACTGATGCAACTACGGTTAGTAACAGTCCTAGTACAAATGATTATATTTTAACACAAAATCTTATTCCTACATGTAGATCTAATGGTACTAAAGGAGGCAAATATAAATCTAAGGAGATATCAAAAAATGGGAAGTCAAAAAGTGTCTCAAAATCAAAAAAAACAGCCAGAAAAGAAAATGTCAAAAGCAGAAATTGAGAGGCAAAAAGAATTAGAATTTCGGAACTGGAAAACGATTGAAAGGAATACCCGGCAAGAAGTCTACACCGGACCCCTTCCTGGCCCTAAAGATGAGTTTTTTGGTCATTGCAAAACGGCCACTGACGTATTTCTAGTCCTTGTAGATGAGCTACTGGATCATATTGTTGCGCAGAGTAATTTATATGCAATACAAAGAGATCCGAACAAGGTTCTAGCTTTGACTAAAGAATGGTTGATGACATTTATTGGAATAAATTTTATTATGGGTTACCATAAATTGCCAAGTTGGAAAGACTATTGGAGTTCAAATCGGGACCTCAATGTTCCGGTCATATCAGAGGCTATGGCCAGAAACAAATTTGATGATATATTGACAAACATACACCTAAATGATAACTCACAAGTGCCTGAGAATAATAAAGACAAGGCATACAAAATAAGGCCTATGATAACGATTCTGAATAACAGGTTTATAGAGGTTTATAATGGGACCAGAGAACTAAGTGTTGATGAGTCAATGATAGCGTTCAAGGGCCGATCATCTATGAAGCAGTACAATCCTCTCAAACCAATAAAACGAGGGTACAAATTATGGTGCATCGCAGACCAACGGGGATATATACTAAAGTTTGAACTCTATCAAGGAAAATCTGAGGAAGTTGAAGATGAATTCAGTGAGTTCAGCCTCGGTGAGAGAGTAGTTCTTTTTCTAACTAAAAGTTTTTGGGGCCAGGGAAGAGTTTGTTTTTTTGACAACTATTTTAATTCTTTCCACTTACTTGATAGGTTGGAATCAGAGGGAGTTTTGGCTGCAGGGACAATCAGGAAAGACCGGAAAGGTATACCGCCTGATATTTTGACAGGCGAAAAAGACATGAATAGAGGAGATTTTAACTTTAGAGTAAATGATCAAGGGGGCTCTATTTTTATGTGGATGGATAGCAAAAGTGTATTTCTGGCTTCAAACTATCACGGGAATGAAGTAACGAAAGTGAAACGTGTTGTGAAAAAAGATGGGACAAGGGCTGACGTTTCATGCCCAACCATAGTATATGACTACAACATCAATATGGGTGGCGTAGACCTTGCTGATAGATACCGTGCATTGTACTGTGTTGACAGGAAGTCACGTAAGTGGTGGCACAGACTTTTCTTTGGTATGTTGGATGTAGCATTTGTCAATGCATTTGTAATATATTGTGACCTTTTGAAAATGTGTCAGTTTTGGAATTCCGAAGGAGTGTTAGCTTGGGCCTCCTAACATTCAGCCCAAATAACAGAGGAACCAAACGCAAAAGTGGAAACTCACCTAGGCCACAAAATCTTTCAAACAAAAGAAATACAGCGGAATTTTCAGTTCCTAAAGAAGTTCGCCTGGGAAACAGAGGGGTTCATTGGCCTAAGTTTTATGAATCAAGAGGTCGTTGCGAAGTTTGCAGCTTCGCAACGAGTCAATTTCAAATTTATTACCCCACCAGCTCTGTATACTATTATAAAGTCTTCTTTTATACATACACCTTCATATTTACTTTCAAAATTACTTTGTTCACAAAAACTTTTAATTTCTTGTTCCTGAATTTGAAAGATACTCTTAAATTTTAGTATTACATTTTTTTCAAAGCTTATAGTTTTACGATACACCCGCTTTTTTACATGAACAACTGATTCCTTTGTTATTAGATTATTTACTTTATTTTTCTTATTATTTAAATCACTTACATCTCTTCTAACCCCACAAATTTCTTTAATTTCAACTTCACTTTTTAACTGCTTTAAATCATTATTTTCAAAAAATTCATTCTGACATATTTTAGGCCTATTCATTATCTTAATTTTTAATTTTTCTTGCTCAAATTTACTATTCATACTTTGCCCAAACTTTTCTATTTCCCCCAACATCTTAGACTTAATTTGACTTGAACCATCATTCACAACACACTCATTCTCACTTATATTAGACTTAACCATTGTCTCATTTTTTAATTTTTCTTGCTCTAATTCCTGATTCCAATTATCAAATTTATTATTTACTTCTTTACTATTTTGGTCAAATTTATTATCTAAATCTTGCTTTGTTTCCAATCTACTTTGTTCAAATTTTTTATTCACATCCTTTACTTCTTTCATAAGTAATTCTAACATTTTCATTAAGCTTAAATTCTGATCTTCCTTTACCAAATTACTATCTTTATTCATTGAGTCACTTGAAACCTTATTTACTTCATCTTGCTCAGTTATTCTAACCTGTTTAGCCCTTAGATTATTATTATTAGTACCCTCCATTTTTAGTTATTATTATTATTTACCTTGAGTTTTAAATTTAAATTTTAGTTACCAAATCATTATTCTAACCTGTTTACTGTTACTATTTATTATTCCTGAGTTCATCTTAATCTTATTTAAATTTATCAAATTTATTATGTTTAATCAAACAGAATTTTTTAAGAGAATGTTTCCTATTATTAAAAATGTCCTTACCTTTTTTAACTATTTTCATTACACCAAATTCACTGTGAAATATGAGGTTGTTCTGTTAAGAAACTTTTATAAAAAAGGTAGTTAAGTTGCATTGATGGTTAATTTTAGTTTTTAAGAAGTTTTTTGAATACTGCGATGATATAAAAGGAAGATACGGCGATTTTTATGAAATAAGAGGAGATTTAAGGAGTTCTACGAATAAACGACGATTATTATGATTTTTTAAAGGAAGCTACGTTGAAATAATGGGATTATTTATAAAATAATATGTAGGTAACCCGCGAGGTCTGCATATATAGATGATGAAGAGTTTTTTAGGGATTAATGCAACTTTAATTATTGAAACATGAAAGATTTAAGATGGAAGGAATTTTTAAGATGGGATACTGAGAGATAATACAATTGTAAAGAGGTAATTTTGAAATAAATAGATGAGTTTTGTAAGTAAATATTTTTTTGGTAATAATGATGTTATATTTTTTTGAGTACTAAGTAGAGTAAAGAGTTTTCAGTAATTGTAAAATCAGTAGTGAAGATGTTATCCCAGCAAAAGCAAAGAGTAATTAGGAATTTAAGTTAAAAAATAACAATGTAAGATTATAAATTGAAAAAATAAATGTAAATTAAAGTGATTTTGAGTAATAAGTAAACAATTTTGTAATGATGTTAAATGATAATGAGAAGTTTTAAATTTTGGTTGTGTTGAGTTGAAAGAATAATTCAGATGAAAATTTAGAGACAAAGGTGGATTTTCTATAAAGGATGTAGAAATGTCGTCTTGGCAAAAGGGTGAGACGTAGAAAAAGTATATAGACTGATGTCTGTGCGATAAGCTTTGAGTGACACATCCTGTCAACAAAAAAGTATTGATGGGAAAGTTTTCAATCAACGGATGTGGAAAGAAAACTGATGATGGGTTTTGTTTGGTCAATAGAGATAAGATTTAGTGCTAATTGATTTATATTTTTTTGTGTACAAATGAGTCATGATAACTCAACCAATAATTAAGATAGTAAAATAAGATCATTAGTAAGTAGATTTTTTTGTTTTTTATATGAAAAGAGAATCTTTCCAAAATGAATACACTAGAGGTATTTATTTTTTTTTATGAAGTCCTTAGCTTCTGAAATAAGGAATCTTGAAAATCTATTGAAATTTTTTAAATTTTTTTTTGTTTCGAATTGAAATATATATATATAAAAATTTGTATTGCAATACACATATTGTAATACAAATCTTGTGGGGTTTTGTGATAAGGTAAAAAAGTTAAAATTTATAATAGGTTTAAAATCCGCGGGTTAGTATACGGAAACAGGCTGTTCAAATCATAAATTATTTAGTAACTTCATTAATAGAAGAAAAAATAGATTTTCAAGAAAACAGAATAAATAATCATGTCAATTTTAATATAATTTGTTTTTAATAAATAAATAATGAATGTAAATTGTTTGTGTATTGCGGGGAGTGTGTGAAATTAGCAACACAGCGCCGGAAGGAAGGTTGATAAATGTAAGATTTCGCCTCATGACAACGGACAGTCAGAGCCCAGCGTTAAAGGTAGTAAGACGTACTTTGTATTCAGTCGAATTTTAAGAATGTACTGTTTCAGGAGTGATTAGATGTCCATAAGACTATTTCAATTTAAATGTTTATCATCACAGACAATTAGTATTGAGTGATAGTTACTCGTAAATGAACTTTTATATAAAAAGGACAGAGAAACGCAATTTGAACAAAGTGATGTAATACCGTGCACGTGATTTTTGAAAATGAACAATAAACTCTTGAAAGATCATTTTCCGTGTAGTGAGAATTCGGTAGAGACAATTTCTCAGTAAAAGACAATAAACTCGTCATGTGTTATTACATAAATGACAAACCTTTTTTGAGTGCTGTGCGAAAACGCATGTAGGCTAATATGAATCATCCTGAATGCAACGATCGCTGGAAACTACTAGAACAGGACGTCAGAATTACTACCTTCGAACAATTTTTTTTATATAAAAAATTGGTGCCGTGGTATAGGCACCTTGTTTTAACCTTAGACTAATGAATTGTATTATATTTTGATACATATGTTTTGTACTTATTGGATTTTTGTTATCTTTTTAAAAATATGTCTAAAGAAAAGTAAATTGAAAAAAAATTAAAACTTTCAATTTTAAAGGTAAATCTACTTCATAGATTTACAAAATAATTTAAACTTAAATGTAAACTCATGTTGCAACATTTAAAGTAAAAGAGTTAAATTCATGGTATAAATGAAACAATCTCCTTCAGAGAAATAAGATGATATTCTTATTTGATTTCTTAAAATGTTTAAATGATATGTTTTTGTACACCATTCTTTATGCTTAATAAATTTTTATGTAATATTTCAGCTACAAGTATTTTCATTTCTGAAACCAGAATCACTGTAAGTACACTGTAAAAGAACTTACGACCCCTGAGAAATTTTAATAACGAAAATTAACTTCTTTTCTTTTTTCTAAATTGATGTTAACACATCTGGCGCCTATAAGTCGAGCAAAACAATAAAAAAGTCAAATCTTAATAAATAAATACTTAGTGGAACTCTTCAAGTTCAAAAGAATAATTTTTATATTTTCAAATAGCTTCACTATTAATATTAACTACAGTCCTTTTTATGAAATATCACAATATGTTGTTATAGATTACCTCATATGCCAAAAATCAGTTCCAGATATTCTTTCTTTTGTTTATAAATATATATTGTTTGACTTGTGAGATGGTATACTTGATAGAATAATACTAGAACACAAATAGTATGTTTATTTATTCAAACGCGTTTCAACAACAAAGATGCCATCTGTTATAGTTTAGTTATTGTAGTTCATACATCACTGAAGATGATTACTTTGTCGTTGAAACTAGTTTCAATAAATATGTGTACTATTGTGAAAATTTTGAGTTATTCTTTCTTTTGTTTCTAAATTCAATCGATCTAAAATATATAAGGAAAGGTGAGAATTTTATGAATCATGGTGTTTAAAGTACAGAGTAAATTAAATAATTTAAGTGTGAAATTATATAATATTTTTATATTATTTTCAGTTGCCAAAAAAGGGAAAACCTTTGAAACCTGTAATGTTTTGGATACATGGAGGTGGATTTATATCAGGAGATGGAATCCAAATATATGGACCCGACTACTTGGTTTCACAAGATGTACTGGTAGTAACAATTAATTACAGGTTAAATGTTTTTGGTAAGAATATTTTAATTATTTTCAATATAATAAAACCAACCCTTAGAAAAAATCATGATGACATAATAAATTGTGGAAAAAATAATATTAGTAATAGTGTAATAATGTTATATTGTGTTTATAATTGTTCACTTAGAAACAGAATAAGACTTGCTTTAAAAATAAATTCTGTAAAAAAATTGTCACTTTCTTTGCCTATTCTTGGAAATGAAAACATCTGCCACCATATGTAGCTCTAGTTCTATAACAGCCTCCTTGTAGAAATGTGGACAGCTTGCAGAATTTATTTCTGTTGCTCCATGGTTGAATGTGAGTTCATTAGTACATATTTAGTCCATTAAGACGTAAGAAACAGTCTCTTTGCTTATACTGGAATTAACATCAGAATTTTCAGAGCTCTAAAAATAAATACAATACATTCAGATTATCTTATTGTCGAAGTGATTGATAATACTCTTTAGTTCTTAAAACGTTTGTGAAGCATAAGACGATCAGAGTCTACACACATTTATTTTTTTAAAAAAATCTTTTTTTGCTTCTCGTTTTGTTTCTTTGTGGGCTATTATTATTTAAATATCCAATGACATATTATATGTTTTTGATATAGGGTTCTTCTCTCTAGAGAATGATAAGGTATCAGGAAATTATGGACTAAAGGATCAAGTCCAGGCATTAAAGTGGGTAAAAGAAAATATAGCAAACTTTGGAGGAGATCCTAATAAAGTGACAATATTTGGCGAGAGTGCTGGTGGTGCTTCAGTATCATATCATTTGATATCTCCACTTTCTAAAGGTAAATTGAATTTGTTCTATATATCTAGAGCTTATTGAAGTTACTTTTGTAAGTTGTTTAGATAGCAATCTAGCAATCAAAATAAACATAAATTTATTACAATTCCATAGACCTACTTATATAATTTTTAAATGATATAATTACTATTAAACAATTAGCAAAATAACTTCATGAAACCATATTTAATTAGCAAAGTGTAGATTTACTTTTTTAAGTCTGTAAAAACTACAAAAATTTATCAATATAAAATCCTCATATATTTATCTAATTAGTATATGTAAATATTCCAATAAACAGCATTGACTTTCCTTACCTGTTAAGTCTAAAAATCTGAGACAAATTTGACAATTCTCTGAGTAGACAGACTATGTTTAAATGATACATATAATGCACTTTTTCAGCTCTTGTAGAACGTCTTCTTAAACTTATTTCTCTAAGTACTCCTTTCTCCACCCCACTATTTCTACATTAAGACCTAAATACATTAATTTTATTCCATAGCTGTGGTTCAAAAATATTCCACAAATTTTCTAATTCATCCAGCCTTAAAAGCAAATAAAAATAAATTAAAACTTATATCACCAAATCTGTCATTTTGATTGTCAATTAAAAGTGAAAATTAATCAAGGATGCCATCTTTGAATAATATATAGATTTAAATAACAGCCTAACATTGCTACACTGATGCCACAAATACTTCTTCAACATAAAACTTAATTGATTAAACTCGAGCTATTAATAACAGTGATCAATGTTCCTTTTTGTTTGTTGCCAATTATTCCTGAACCATAATATTTATTTACTTGTGATTTTGCACCCTAATTGGGGCCATTAATCTTCATATTTCCCTAGAATTTTAAAGAAATTGATAGAGCCTATTTTGAGAAATTAACTATATATTATAACAGCCCTATAGCTGATTTTTCTGTTTTTTTATCAATAACTCATGAACCACCATCCGTTTTCAAAATGTCAACCAATACATTTTGTTTGGGTCCTTAGAAATTATACTCAAGACAAATTTGATCAAAATCATGCAAGCCGGTTTTGAGGAAAACATTTTTTTTTGTTTTTTCCTTATGATGGCAGCTACCCTCAAATTGAATTTTTATACATAATGGAGACCTATGGTATATTTCTTATGTTTGACTTATATAAACATTGATCAAATGTACTTATTATTCTATTTTATTAGTTAAAAATCTGACCATACATTATGTGTGTTGAATGTTATTTTAACTATAAGAGATTGATGGATATATTACATAATGTAAAATTTGTACAGATGACCAGTTGGAAACAATAGTAATCTAGTGGAAAGTGGCTCGATTAAACAGTGACTGCTATTAACTCCAAGATTACAAATGCATACAAGATTTCTGTCTTCAGTCATTAGTACAGTGAAAATATAACCCATCTCATTAGGCAATTTTGCCTTATGTAAATATTGAATCAATTTTGTACCTGAAATTTCTATGCCATGCCAGTTTCCAAATTGTTAAAATTTTTATTTTTTGGGGTGATAGTATGTAAATTGTTGTGGACTTAAATTAACTTTTCTTACAAAAAAATCTCTGAACTGCCTAGTTTAGTTACAATAACTCAATCTTCTCTAGGCTTTGAAAATTTCATATTCAATGCTAAATTACAATTGTCCTAGTTTATGTAATGTTTTCCCTCATTGTGCTGTACATTACAGCAAGATGGCGCCTTCTTGTTAATGTTAAAAGTGGTAGAATGTGTTCTGAGAATCTATGGAGAAATTTGTTATAATAGTTTATACATCCTAGGAATCCCTTTAACTGTTTTCTAGATTTAGATGTTGAAAAATTTAAAATTGGTTGCACTTTATTTTTGTCCATCTGTAATCCTGTTGCGGTCATTGTGTAACCTAAGAATGGGACTGAAGTTCTGCAGAATAAAGATTTACCCAAATTTACTGTAATATTGGCATCTTTTAACTTTTGAAATATGTGTGCTAAATGATTTTGAAAGTTGGGAGATATGACACAAATGTCGTCTATGTACACTAACGTAAAATTCTTGCCCTATCTTCAAAAACTTGGTCTAAAGCAGCTTGAGGGTAGATGTAGCTTGAGGTGTGACTGTAGATCCTTCCTCTAAACTGAAAAGCTGTATATTTTCTAGATTCTGGAGCAAGAGGTACCTGCCAATAGGAGACGGTTAGATCTATAGTACTTAAATATTTGGAATCCTTCCCCTTAGCAAATAATTCATTTATATTCCTATTTTTTGGTAATCTGGTGTCGTTATTTCATTAGCCTTTATATCCTCCAGACACAATCTCAATTCTCCATTTTTCTTTATTAAGGGTATAATAGGGTTTAGTAAAAGGACTGTACGACGGCTCAATAACACTAATTTGTAACATCTTTTGGATTTCCTGTGTTATGGCCTCTTGATGCATTAATTGAACAGGAAAGGAAAGTATGTCTTTTGAAGTCTTCTCTTCTTTAACTTCAATGTGATGTAGGCCTACAAATTTATTACACAGTACTAGGATGTCCGAGAAAATTTATTTGAAGTTTAAAAGCAGTAGTGTTTTTGTTTAAGTTCCAATATTTTATTTTACTTCAAAATGGTGTATAAAGTATCCTTTCTTAAATTATTAATATTTACCATCATGTTTACTTCTCTATTCTTATGGTAATCGGATTCTCCTATTTATTATATCATTATTTCTATTATTATTTTTAATTAAAGAACATAAATTCCTTCATTATTAACATCTTCAAATTTCAATTCGATTTTATTATTGCTTATTTTAAATTCTATTATCTTAGTCTTTAAATTTGTTGCCATCTCTGAATAACTGATCATATCCATCCCTCTAATAAGTGTATGAATCAAATTAGGTACAATTAATGTATGTATCCATATTATTTCATCTATTATTTTTATTTTAAACATAACTATTCGGGATATTCTACGTGTTTTTGATTCAACAGCAGTTATGATTTGGACATTGTTATTTGAGAGTTCTTCTTAATTCCCTATATGTTTCTTAGAACCAATTTTTGGATAGGCATGAAACATTTGATCCTGTATCGAAGGCATTAATATCTTGTCTTCCTATAGACACTTTTGTCTCCAGACTTTATCAGTTTCGAATTTGGTTTCATCATGTTATCTTTGTCATCTTCAGTCAATAGAAAATCTCGGTCGCAAAAAATATTTCTAATTAACATAAAATTATCTACCGGTACTGAAATTTAGGTTATTTCATGTAAAACAGTTGGCCTATTCACTCCAAAGTTGTTACATTGCACAGAATTAATGTCATTGAGTGTCCATTCATGGGATGCTATGTTCCTTGTACATCTTTGACCGGCAACATTTTCTGTGCTTAACAGTTTTTCGGCTGCGACACAGTAGTGGTTGTGCGTGACTCAGTTTTATTTTTAGGTTGCAGTCTTTCTGCAACTGCATGGCACACATTGATTCGTTCAGGAGTGGAATATGTTTGACTTCTGGGTCATGTTAGTCTTGCTTGTTTCTGTGAATATTCTCTATTTGCATTTATTTGGTTTCATCTGAATTGTTGTGATGGTAATGGAGTTGAAGGGCAATATCGTAGTGGATGATTTGGCTGATATGATCTATTTGTGTTTCTATTAAAAGTTGTTGGTTCTGATGGAGGTTGAAAGTTTCCTTCGTGTTGTGGTGGCGGTCTTGGGCAGTACTAGAATTGTGGAGGTGGTCGGAATTGAAATTGTGTGAATGGGGAAGGTCGTAGTTCCCGGCATTGTGGTCTTCTCGGCTCTACTTCTGGTGAGTTAGAAAGTTGGTGTCTTCGGACTTTTGCTTGTGAATCCTTCAAATCCTCTCTCTGTAACAAAAGTTTGAACTCTAGGATGCTCTTGATTCTCTTCACACATCTCGCATCTTGAATTAGCTCCTCAAAGTGCCAAACGGGTGATAATCTCATCCTCAGATAGGGGTGGTTGCATCGCTCGTAAAGCGATTACTTCCTCTGTGAAGTATTCTGATCAGCTTAGTTTTCCATTCGGTCAGAATTTCTCCGCTTCCATTCTATGTTTGATCCCTCTTTGTACCTCACGACTCCAATATTTCCTTTCGATAGCTATCTGGAAGTCTTCTCAATTTCGAAGGTCGTTTTTGATTAGAGTGAACCATCATTCTGTGTGTCTTTCTAAACTTATTTCAATTGTGTCCATAAGATGATTGATGAGATCTGTGGTGTTGTCGTTCTTGTTCATCCTCCTTCCATAAAATTGTGTATTTGCCGTAGATGTTCAGTCGGATTATGTTATCTACCGTGAAATTTTAGGATATTATTTTCTAAGTTATGGTACCTAGGTATCCGAGGTTGTGCACTGGATTTATGGGATCTTAAGTCCTTTTCTAAGTTGTCAACTCTTCCACTTTGGTCTACTACTAGATTGTTGAGATGCTCAAAGTGCTTACCCTATTCTATGTTGATTTCTTACTTGTTAGTTGCATGTCTTGTGTCAGTGCTGTCTGTAGAAGATTAGACTCTGTACTGATATGCCTTTGTTATTCGTCCGTAAGTTGGTCCTTTTGTGTGACTGGATTTTGATAGTTCGTCTTTCCAGTTTGAAACAAACTTCTTCTTTGATTTGCTGGGTGATGGTTAGACATTCCTTCTGTATATGGTGATGCTGTTTCTAGACTTCGGTTATCTTTTTTTGTGGGCCCTCTTACGCTCTTTGAATCATTTCCACAATTTCTCTCCACCCACTCCATTTGGATTCTGACATCCTCCCTTACATGTTCCAATTGTTGGGTTATAGTTTGGAATTTTTGATCTTGCTCTTCCAAAGTAAGATGACTGAAATCAGGAAGAGATAAGAAAAGAAGTATAACCCAATGGAAAAGAATTTTTGTGAATTGGAGCAGGAGGTAAAGGTGGATTTTAAAATATTAGAAGGAAAATTAACTGAACAAATAATGTAAAATAATGTAATTGTAGACTATAAAATAAATTAGATGATAAGATTATATTTAAATTGAAGAAATCTGTGCTGAGCAAATTGAAATATTTTGTTTATTGAAATATCTAAAACAAAGAACAAAAAAGAATTGCAAAATAATAATAATAATAATAATAATATACACATATAATATTAAACATACATTATGTTATAATTTATATTATTTTCTAAAGGCATGTTTTTATTCATTTGTGTAAATTGTACAATCTGTTATTTGAATTTTTAATGTATAGTAAAGGACATACTAATGCAAATAAAAATTATTATACCTATTCTATTGTTCCACAATGATTAAATTAGTTGTATTTTTAAAACTGAATTTCAAAAATTTCTTGATTTTCTTGGAGGTAATAAGTATGTACAACATAGTGTACAATTATAAAATTCTTTTCTTAAAATTTCCAAAACAAATTATTTAGCTCCAAATGACAATAAATCTAGTTTAGGTGACCAGGAATTTATTAACACACTTATTAGGAGTTGTATAAACATTTTTTGAAATGGGGGTAATATGTACAATGTTTTGTATAATTATAATAAAATATCTCAAATGCGTAGATTGGCCACAAATTAAAATTTTTGTATAGATTCTTAACATTTCTAAGCGATTGACATCTTTATAACCGTGAGCTACATGTTGGCCACTAATTAATGCAAGCAGACCTATTGTAAGCAGATATGGTTATATTATTCTTTTTTATCCTACAATGAATCAAGATGATTTTAGAAAAGGTGTTTTAGTGGGACTTTGTCTAGTTTGTAGGTCTTAAAACCAGATAAAACCCACTTCCATACTTAAGAATAAGAATTCACCGATACTAGTTTGCTTAAATAAATGATGCCCTATGGACAGTGTTACGACTTTTTATCCTGAGAACAGCAAAAAAGTTCCGAAATGTGGCTAAAATATCCCTACGTTTGATTAAAATCAGTCAACACGTTTGCTGTAGTGCTTTCCATATACAACAAATGACATAGAGTGACATTGCTTAACATTTCGTAATCAGAGTTATTATAGAAAAAAATGCCATTTCTTTCCTTATGCTCATTTATATGGTAGTTTTGTACTGCAACATTTTCAGGTTAGCTACTTTTAAAATGTCGTAGTCCATTTTTGAACCATGAACTTTGTCTTATTATTATTTATAAATTTTGGTTGTTGTTTAGTATACTTTATGCTAGCAAGACTAATGAGGACAAGAAGTCGCTATATTATAACCAAGCCAAAATATTCGGGTTAACCATAGCTAGAACTCTGTATTAGAGTGTATTGACCACATTAAACACAAGCCTCAGACTATCAAGCTACCATAACACTTTTCTGCATTATGAGATACAAATTTTAGGTACGATATAATCAAACCAATAATTTCCAAGGACGTTACAAGCTTTTATGTTCTTAAACTACTAAAATTTTTAGATGCTAGGAGTTTTACGATTTTAAGTTTAATGATTAATCAAACTTAAGAAATTAATCATATTTTTTGTAATTAGGAAGTTCAGTAACAGTTAACCTAAATTTTATAATTTTAGACCAAAGATAATTATTAGATTAAAATCTTTATTGTTATGTTAAAATATGTAAACATTTCAGGTCTATTTCATCAAGCTATAGTTCAAAGTGGTTCTGTTTTAAACAGTTGGGCTTTTTCTAAAACACCAAAACAAAGTGCAATTGAGTTAGCTCAGTTTATGGGATATAACATAACTGATGAAAATGAGTTATATAATTTCTACATGGGACAATCAGGTTCCGTGATAGTGAAGGCATGTGGTGATTTCTATGAAAAACAGGTAAGTTTTAAAGTACAATATACTGTAGAATACAAAAAGTTAAGGTGAATCTTCAAGTTGACTTTCAAATGATCAAGATCACCGTCAAGTGCTGTACAACTTTTGTTGGTACTTTTCTTTTTATGGCAATATTGTTGTGTTTTATCTGAAACATTTTGTTTGAAAATTCATAATTACAGAGTATGGATGTGATCTTGAAATCACATATAGTATAATTATTGAATGAATGAATTTATTGAACCTTATTTTTAAACTGTTTGTTATTTTAGATACAATCTTGTTTTAAGCACTGTGGTGAAATTCACAATAAAGAGCGTCTTTTTGTCCCTGAAGACGCCAACAACAATAATTCTTGAAGCAATGGTGTTCCCAAGCTTTGAATTGCCCACCTTCTGAATCACATGGTTTTGTGTGTATGTCTTTGTATACCTTAGTGTAATATTTGGAATAATTAATTATTAGTTACTCTCTTAGGGTTTCTAACTATTTAATTTTGAATAATATGGCTCTAGGACACTAAATAAATTAAATTCTACTCGTAAACAAACAAACAAAATCACTACCCTCGATTGTTTACCATACCGCCTCTGCCCTACCCCCAAGGCGATTGTTCCATTTGACTTCCTAGCCTTGTTCCCATTAATTATCTTCCAGGCAGTTTTAGGCAAGTTATCGGAAGCAAACATTTGTTTTTTAACTTCATATGCTTTAGCCACCTTAAATACTCTTTTGTAAACTCTTCTATATTTTACATAATAGTTCTTAAATGTTATGTCTTTAGAGATATTATTTATTTTCAGCCAACAGTTTTTTTTTTTTTTTGACTAGACACTAAGATACCTTTTGTAATCCAGTTATTTCTTCCATTTTGTTACTCTGGGCTTGTGTTTTTTAAAGTGACATGCTAAGTTTAAATTGTATTCAAAGTTGGTTCTAAATTCCAAGACCTGCTCATTTACGTTTTTAATTCGTTCAAGGTGCACCCAACTTTCTCCCTGCTGTAAAAAATTCCAATTTCTACATTAAAAATAAGGAATTTTAATCAAAATTTAAATTGTATCACTTGTCTTCTTAAATGTTAAACTTGAAAAATTAATATTTACAATTCATTATATATAGTCTTGTTAGTTGGTAAAAATATATAAAAATCACAGTCACATGATGCTAGACCATAACTGATTTCTTATTTTGAGTATTCTATTAAACTACCAAACAATTGTTTTTATTTGTAATTATTTAATAAAAAGGCAAACTCTGTTCACACTTTTTGTGCTAATTTTAATTTTTTATAGTTGGGCGCCATTTTATAACATTTGTTACAAAAAACAAAATAAAAATAATAAAAAAGAAATACTCTTGAAGAGAGCATAGAAAATTTCTAATTGGGTCGTAAGTTCTTTAATATAATTGTAATGATTTATAAAACTTGGGGTTGAATTTTACTTTAAATAACTGATTGCCCAACTTTGTGTGACTTTGTAATAATTTACTAAAACAGGAGAAACTAATAATGCATTAAAAGTAATAAAATGTTGGGCGCCATGGCAAGTGCATAATTGCCAAATTTAAATTTTGAATGTTAATTTTAATGGGTCGTGAATTCTTTGGAAACAGTGTACTGATTAATAACTAACAAAACATCGATTTAGCAAACTAAAACTTTCAGCCAAGAGACTTTATCATTTCTCTTATGTTTCAGGATAATGAGTTTGAGCCTAGTTGATGTGAAATACTTCAAACTCATATCCTGTTCAAGCTTGAAAATAAAGTAAAAATAAGAATAAAAAATATATAAATTTTAGGCCTAGTTATGACTGTTTTAATATGCTTTCAAATTAATTATTTTAATATTTACGACGTATAATATCAAATAAAGAAAACTAAAGATATGCATGATCTCATGAAGTATTGCAAAAAAAATAAATAAATACAGAAATTTTAAATAAATTAAGTAAAACATTAACTTAGACTAATACATACTGGATATGTCTTGTGTCTTTTATTACACATATAGTTATTTCTATTGTATCGACAACGCACTTATGTCGTAGCCATGGAAGCACATGGGAGATAAAGGTCTGAGCCCTATTACACGCACGATTTTAAGTCTAGACTTTCTACTCAAACATTTTTTATTGTCACTATCACTAGTTCAATGATTGAATATTGTCTAACATACAATATACCTCGTTTATACAGAACACTCAGTTTTTTATTCGTCGTTTAAGACCGAAACTAGTCTTACTCTCACCAACATGTGGTTGTTCATTATAAATTGTTTTTTAACCAAATTCGTGTTATTTTTTCACAAACCAATTACCGTTGGTCATATGTATTGGCGACTTGCTTCTAAAGAGTTCTCCTGTAGACTGATGCAATGTCTCGTTACCGCTAAAACCTCTCTGGAACAAGTCACATGTCTCACACCTATTTCACTTACAATAGTTCTTTTTGTTCTATCTATTTCTAAACATCACATATGTTTCTTAGATTGTTTCTGATTAATTACATCTTTAAATATCTTGTCCTTTCTCACGTTATGAAAAATAAATGTTCGGACTATATTTTGTCTCGCACACTAATCCCGTACAGCCTATGCACATTTTTTATTCATTTCTAATTACAAAAATTCTTATCTTCTACTTATATCTAATCACAATATACACTTTTCTGATCATTTCTCCTCATTTGTATCTTTTCGAATTTTGTTCTTTCTTATGTTATAAAAGATCATTTTGCGGATATCTGGCTGTTCCATTCTGCCTGCCTTTACTTCTCATATGTGCCCCCCATTAAAGTTATGCTTAGTTTCTCCCTTATTTAAACACATGTTCTCTATTTTACAAACTAATAAAACTCAAAAATTCACAATGTTACATAGTGTACTCTGGAGAATTTCAAATAAAAATACAGAATCCAATTTTCTGAAATGTACATTTAATTATTAAGAAAAATTTTATAGATTCCATACAAGTTAAAATATTTCCTGAAAAAACATAAAAATCATCACATTTTTTATAACATCATAAAATCATAATTTATCAATATTTAATTTATAATTAATTTTGTGGTTGCAACCTAATTCAAAATAAAAATCTTTCATATATAAAAATGCAATATACTCAAAATTTACCATATTTTTATATTACCAAATTTCTTTTACTAAATACTTATTCTTTAAACATCAAAATCTAATAAAGTCAACTCATGAATGTTTTTTTATTAAAGTTTATGATCATAATTTTTTTTAAAACACATTTTTCTCTTATTTGAAACCACGTGATATCTCTGAAAAACATCCTATCCAAGATTTGTTAAAATAGACTTTACGTTTGTGACAATGTGAAAAATCAGAGTTTATTGTATGTTTAAAAATGCGCGGTTAACGAATATAGAGGGGGAAGCTGTTTAAATAATATGTAATATTTGGTAAATTCATTTATAAGAGAAAAATAGATTTTCAAAACAACAGAATAAGTAATGATGTTAAATTTTAATATAATTTGTTTAATAAATAGTGTATGTAAATTTTAGTGCTTTACGGGGTGTGTGTTGAACTTTGGTAAGAGTGACCGGAAAGAACGCTTTCGGAAGTGGGACATCACATGGTTTCTCGAGCAGTCTCAGTTCAGCGTTTGGAGGAGTAAGATGTTTTCTAGTTAGTCTTAGAGGGAGATCTGATGCAGTAAGACGTGTTTTGTAGTCAGAGAAACTTTTTTTTTAGAAATGTAGTGAAAGTTCATATAAAAGACGTTTGTTAAAAATGTTATTTTTTAATTTTTGAGTCTTAGTTGGGAGGTTAGACAGACGATTAATAGTGATCAGTAGTTTTCCATAAATAAACTTTTAACGAAAGAGCAGGAAAACGCGTTAAGTTGAGTAAAGTTATACAATATCATGCACGTGTTTATCGAAATTTGGACAATGAACGATTATATTCATTAGTTAGTAAAAAATGAACTTTTGAGATTACGACTACGACATCTTTAAAGAATATAGACCTATTTCAACAGAGTTCATCTACTACAATTGTAAGATCAGCTATGATGTTACTCAATGGACAATGAACTTTGACAGTCTAACGAACAAACGTGAATCACAGGTTTTATTGTTTCATATAAACTCTTTATGATATGTTATATGTATTTTGTTTGAATTGTTTATGTAATAGATATGAATTTCATTTATTTCATAAAAAATCTATGTGAGTCTAAGTATCATTTATGAAGGACGAGATTAATTTTTATTTTATACATTTCTTGTATTAATTAAAAAGAATAAGTAAAGTACTTATATCTAAATTCTTAAATTCAATTAATGGACTAAATACTTGCAAGTTTGATTTCTTAACAAAATAATTTCAAATTAAAGTTAAAATTTTTTAAAGCTCCTCCTTTAAAGTTAAATATGATCGATCCTTTTCAGAATTAGTAAAACTTATAAAGTAACAAGACTTCAATAAGCATTTATATTTATCATAAATTGTGTATAATCAATATATGTTAATATTTTGTTTTTGATTTATGTTAAAACTAATTGCCAAAATGTTTAATAAATCTTTATGTTAATATTTCAGCTACAAGTGTTTTTATTGCTAAAATCCAAAGTCACTGTGAGTACACTTTTAAAAGAGCTTACGACCCCTGAGATTATAAATTCAGTAAATTCATTTTTTTTTTATGTTAAATAACGACGAAAGTCTGGCGCCCAATAATTATAAAATAAACACTTATAAAATCACTTTTTCTTCAAGTTAAAATAAAAATTAAGAACTCTTCAAGTTCAATATAATTTTTTTTCTTTCTTTTTCTTGTTGATAATATCACAATTATCACAAGTTCCAATTATTATTATGTTTAGGTTTTTTATGAAACATAATTTGAGCATGTCATACCAAGCATGCTAACACTGAAGCTACATATACTTAAAATTTTTATTCAATTCAAACTATTTCTTCATTCAAACCGAATGTCATCTTTTGAATTCACTTCACAACTATTAAAGAATATCTTATTGAAAACATCCCTTCTCTCTAAAATGTAACTTATTCAAATTTTATGTCTCATTTCCGATAAAATCACTAATTGTTTGATTTCTCCTCTATTCAAAAAATAACTTATTGTCTGTAAAACGCCCTTTCCCAAACACAACGTCTTGTCTCTGAGAAAATATCTATTTCATTGAACTGTTCTACTTTTCCCTTGTCCCCACCTTTACACACAACACACTGATGTCACATTTCTTAAAGTTATATGCACATCTACACTGTTGTCATATTTCTCCCTTATCTAATATTATATACGTTTTCTTATTATTAACATATTTTTTACAAATCTCTCTGACTATTTAGTACTAATTACCTTCTTTATTTTATTAATTTGTACTCTTTATTTAACTCTATCTATCTATCTATCTATCTATCTATTATTATTATTATATTCTATAACAGAATACATTCCCTATTCACTGCTTTGAGTCAAACTACTTTTCTAGTCAGACCAAGTTTACATAACCGAAAATGTACCCTATTACAATTTGCCCAACTGTCTTCAAAATTATGTAGTCATGTGCTGAGATTATTATTATTATTATAATACTATTTAAACGACAAATTCTATCTAATTATTGTAATAACTTTGTATACCTGTATTATACTTTATTCTCCTCTATTTAATCTGTTTTCTTATTTTGGATTAGTAAAAACAAAATCTTCATTTATTCTTCAAGTAATCTGTTAATGCTTTCTTAACCTAAAAATTTGCCCCATAATTTTACAGAAAAGTTTAAATTTTTTATGTGGACAAATTTATTAGAATACATCTCCAAAAGTTTTCCCCATTTTTAAAAACTAGACAATTTTAGAGTACAAAGAGTGTAAATAACAATGTACATAGTATAATATTAGTTTTGAGAACATTTTCAAGGAAGACTTAACTTAAAATTTTTATAAACATCTTAATATTGGTCCTAAAGTATACTAAAATTGTAAAATTCAAGTATTAAAAAAAAAAAATCTTTCTGAGTTAGCTATTTGACACCCTCCATGCATAATATAATTGTCAATTTTCTGTCTGCGGGTAGAGTTAGGATTTTTTGCTGTTCAGATCCTTTACTACTTGCAATTAATAAACATCAAGTTGGATTTTACAAAACACCATCTATTAAATTACTTATATAAATAGGAAAAAAGAAAGGTTCAAATAGTGAACACTAAGGAACAACTCAATATCAGGATTGTCATTGGGATGAAACCATATTTATTTTAACAAAAACAAAGAATAAGTAAAAAAAACTTACACTAATCATAAATGTAAATCTCTTGCTTATAGATAGTATTAAAATATTTTAATATATATTTTTATTATTTTTTTTAGCTAGAGAAAGGTAAATTTACAATGCATCCCTCTTTTGTTCCTTCTATGGAACCTGAAAGCAGTGAAGAACCTTTTATTACACAATCACCTACAGAAATACTTCTAGGAGGGAACTTTACTAAAGTGCCTATGATTATCGGAACACTAAACGCAGAAGGAATTAACCTTTTTCCAGGTATGTACCATTTTATATTTATTCCAGTTTCTGATTAAAACAATAATTGCGACTGTTTACCACCATACTATGGAGAAAGTAAACTATTATATTTATTAATGATCTAATTATGTTTCTATGTCTTAAAAGATTACTAGTGGTTTATTTGTAAATAAAACTAAAATATAAGAAACTAAAAATAAATTAAAGCTAGTAAGATTGAATATGGAAAGAGGGTGGTTTTAGTAAGGATTAATTGGAAAATTTAGAAAACGAATGGATTTAATATTGTTATTATATAGTTATCTTGAGAATCTTAAAAATTATGATAAAAAATTAACATGTTTTTATAAAAATTACCAAAGTATATAAATTTGTTTATATTTAAGTTTTGCCTTTTACACCAACATAACTTAGTTATTATTGCACAACCTTAGGGTTATTGCTTTGAGAGGTTTACATGATGTCTGAAACTGACGCCTTTAATACGGGTTCTAAGTAGAGTTGTAACGGATATCCGGTTAGTATCCGGCCTATCCGGCCCTTTTTTTAGTATCCGGTATCCGGCCGGATAGTTGCAACTATCCGGCCGGGTACCGGATACTTAATTATGTAAATGAAATTACATAAATAGGTGATCTATACTTCCAAATAGGTGATCTTTTACAAAAAACTTGCATTAAACTACAAAAAACTTCAACCACAAAAAACAAATACCGAAAAACTCACTGACAGACAGTTGAATACTAGTGTTTGACGCATGAACGATACAAGCCGCCCACTCCCCCACTCCTACGGTCCAAGAGACAGGTTCGTACTTGTCTTTCCGTGAATCATCGCTAGAACTACACACACTACCTGAGTCGGATATCCGGTAGCCGGATATCCGGCGCTCCGGCCTAGAACCTCACCGAATATACGGTATCCGGTATCCGGCCAAAACGACTATCCGTTCCATCTCTAGTTCTAAGTACCATGATCAATTTCTTTGTCCCAAGTGTAATATTGTACATTTTTGAATTTGAATATAGCGGGTGAATCTTGGAGCTCATAAGTGATTGGTAGATTTGAGAGAGGAAAGGGGTGTGTTCTAAACAAATAGAGCATGTATTTTCTTTGAATAACTTAAAATAGACAAAATTTGAAAACAAAGTGAGTGGTAGAAATTGATCAGAAATAGAAATTCAATGTATAGTAATAATTAGAACTATAAAAACATTGTAATTAAGAAAAGTGCAAAACACGTGTTTAACAAAGGAAAGTTTATAGCGGTAAAGGACTCGTGCAGTCAGTCTAGAACAATCCTTTGAGGTGAGATGACGGCTGCCAGGACGGCGCTGTCCACTTTTAGACAATGTAAAGGTGATGTAATAGTGTTTTTCTTTAGTTAAACGTAACAAATATGAACTGAATTGTTATGTGACGTTATGTGAACAATATTTGAGTATTTTTTATGTTTAAAACTGAATATTTTAGTCTGTACAACGTTTAAGGTTAATAGATGGCATTTGTGAACACGTGTTCTGTATAACACAAAGCCAAACTATCAAAAATGTGTTTTATAGAATGTGAGAACTGTCTTAGTAAAGAAACAATGTAATACAGTTTCAATTGTGTATAGATTTGGAAGTGATATAGTTTGAACAATGAATTTTGCATATGTAATAAAAGATGATGCAATTTGGTGAACTAATGTTACAAAGACTAAATTTAATTTTGTGTTTCAATGTAAGAAATAGAACAATTTAAACATTGATATATATGTACTATTTTCATAATATAAACAATGAATGTGTTGTTGTAAAAACATGAAGCGTGGACTTATAATACAACGGTCAGGACGATTATGAGGAAACATCCATCATGCAGACCCAGAGAGCGAAGCGAGTGACTTCAGAGGAAAAGTTCTGTTTAAAAAAGAGAAAATGTGTCTTGGTATTATAACGGTACAAATTAATAGAAGCAAGTCTGATAAACAAGTAGGAAATACATATAACCTCTCCCAAATTAAAAATTGTGTTGAAAAAATATAAGAAACCATAGAAATACTGGTAGGTTGTAAATGATATGAATTTGTAAAATTAGGCCATTATCAAATAATTTATAATCAGAAAGTTAGACATTTTGAATTCTAATTGTAGCCAAGCCAGAGTGTAGATTATGTGGTAAAATTTTGACCTATATTAAAAAAGATTATGTAAAGTAAACATTCGATATAAAGTGTGTATTTGAATAATTAAAATTGTTACAAATCATTTTTGGAATTAAAATATAGCTAAAAAGTTAAAACACTCAAAATAATTTCACGACACAACGAACTCGTTGCCTTGACAACGGATTCACCGGCCAATCAGAATGGACAACTCAAATCAATACAGTTGTAGCCGGCAAGCTTGAAAGCGTCTTTTTTTGGGAACTGCTGAGAGAAACGCCGAAGGAGTAAGATGTGTTTTTTTTTGTGTGTGCAAGGAAGAGTGAATTTCACGGTCATATCGACCGAAGTTGAACGTAGAAATACTAGTAAGGAAACACATAGTGAACAATTTGACTAAATTATTTTCATAATAAATTAAAATTTAAATAACTTTTCTTTTGTATAAAAAATTTGCGTATAAAACAGGATTTCTTGGCCAGCACGAGCTCCCCTTCCCCGAGATAGTGTAATTTTGAAATAAAGAAACATTATGACGTATAAATCATTTGAAATTTGTATCATTGATGAACCAAAAGACAATCTAATTTGATATTGTTAACTTAACCCAAAACTACTTACCTAGCAAAGATATTGTTATAGTATACCACGTATAAACTTTTCACTATATAAAATAAAATATGTATTTGTAATACTGTATCTTAGAAATTTTTCAATATTATAACTTAAAATTTGTTACTTGATGTTTTTGGATAAATTAGACGCAATGTCATATTTCAAAATAAAATCAATATGTTGATGTCCTTTTTTAAGAAACTAGCTAATTGAGATTTATTTGTTTTTTGTAAAGAATATATTTTGGAGTAATTCAATTTCTTTTTATGAGAAGTAAGGTTAAATTCATTTCATTTTTTATTAAGAAGTTGCAACTGAAGACTAAAGTCAATAAAGCTTAATTTTTTAATGTTGAGATTTGAATATGATGGAACAACTGTATAGGATGTATTAACTTAAAACATAATATTACTTGAATGTGCTTATTTACATGTAATCTTATTATGTGTGTTATATAATAAATAACATGTACATTTCAGAATAAAAAGGTCTTCTATTCTTTTCATCCAATATCCATTAGAGTACATTTCATTTCATTTCATTCATTGAGTACACTGTTTCCAATGAACTTATGACCCCAGAGGTTTTAGATTCATTTTTTAAATTATAAACTTTAAATTTTATTTTTTATTATTATTTTTATTTTTTGTAAACAAAGCTTTACAAAATGGCGCCCAACTGCAATCAGTGAGCATTTATTTAGAAAAATGTAAACCCTTTTTTCTTATTCTTTTTTTTTAAAAAATATTATTACACAAGTTTAGATCTCTTCAAGGATGGCTGTAACATCTATATTTTTGTTATAAATAACTAAAACATGCATTTACACATTTGTTGTATTTTCTCCCAGAATATCCATGTAACCAATTTTCATAGTAATTTCTAAATACAGAAAATGACACCAAAACTACAGAATCCTCATTCTACCAACTACAGCCTAGATTAGTGTGTATATTATAAAAAATATTATAGCCATAATTGTCTTCTATATTTCCTTATTACACATTCTATATTATTGTATTGTTCATTTCTGATAATAGTAACAAGATTTAAGAAATATGTCAGTTATAAACTATTAAATATTGAATCGGAAGTAAGTAAGGTGTATTATATTTTAATTTTATTTATGGTAATTGCCTGATTAGTAATGTAACTTTATATTTACTGTTCCAGTTGTAAAATTTACCGACAATAGTTTCAAGATATTAAACAATGCTTCTGATTGGGCTGTTCCGTTAAAGTGGGAAATTCAATCTTTAGCGGAGAGAGATAGGGTAGGAAAAGAGGTTAAAAGGTATTTTTTTAATGGAAAAACAATTTCCTGGAATACAGTAAACGAGTTGGTATCAGTAAGTATATTTAATCATAATACATTTAAAGCAGATCTAAATTATTAACTGAACAACATTGGACAAAGACAGACAATTGTTTTTATTGGAAGATCTTTTAATCAATATTTAGTTTTTTGGGATGTCAAACTTAAACTATACTTAGTCTCCCAATCCTCCAATAATTTGTTTTTTTAATTTTGAGTGAAATTTTATGAAACCATTAATTATAACTCTTTATATTTCTTGGAAGATATTCAATTTCACAACCGTTATTACTTGGCTTTACCCAAGCTTCATAAGGCTGTTTTTTTTAAGGAAAGCAGGTTTTTTTTGTTATAAAAAAGACTCAAATACAATTAGGGTTATCATAAAAGAATGTTGAGGTTTCATTAATTCATAGGAAGACAGTAGAGAAATTTTGTGGTGTTGCATTAGTATCACTGATAGCCTATAACCTTCTACGGTTCATTTATAAATATTATCAAAAAAAAAAAATGAATTTAATTTTACTATAAGTGTTTTATTTAAAGTTTGCGTAGCATTTATGGGCACCAGATGAATTAACATCAATTTAGAAAAGTTAACTACGGTATTTTATTGAATTTATAAATTTAAATGAATTTAATCTCAGGGTCGAAGTCCTTTGTAAGACGTACTTGGCATAGGTGATTAAAGAAAAATTCTAAGTTTTACTGCTGAAATAATTGTACGTAAGTATTTATTATTCATAAAACATCCTACAATTATCATCAACAAAATCAAATGTTACAGTTAATAATTATCATCTAGATTTAATAAGAAAATCTTTATTTTACTTTTCCTTTCAAATTTTGAATCAACTTTATATTTTTTATACTTTACTTTTTTTTAAATGTTGCAACATGAAATTAATTCATAAATTTTAAGTTACTTTGTAGTTCTCTGAAAGAGATTTAATTTAAAGAATGAAAGTTTTATTTTTATTTATTTTTCCTGAAATATTCTCTAGAAGATTAAAATAATCAAACATATATAGCAAATAGTTGAAAACATAATATAAATCCTTATTCTAAAAATTAACATAGGGCGTCTCTACCACGACACCAATTATATAAAAAAAAAGTCTGAAGTATCGAACTCTGATGTCCAGTAACTTGGAATATTCTACGATCGCTGTTTTCTGAAACGTCCATGTCTCGTGTAGGTGCACAGTCCTCTAACAATGTTTAATTAAGCTCGTTCATAGCGTGTTTATGGTTTTTTAAAGAATGTTTGTCTTAATAAAATTTTCACCACGCGGAACACGATCTGTTTCTAAATAGCGTCTAGAAAACATAGTCTCTTGTAACTAATACGTCAGCTCTTATAGTTAATGATTCTTTGTCCCTTTTTTACTAATCTTAAAAAACATGAGTGTTCCTTAAAATATTTGTATTTATTGTCCTGTCATTAACAAATATACAAATGTCTCACCGCGTCTGTCTATCGTCCATGGTGAGTTTTTATACAAACTTTCATAGATCTGACTTCCTCAGATCCCAGGCTAAGACTGGGGAAATCACATGGCTTTCTCTATTTCCTGTTAGTACTGGTTATTTCCCAATCTCTCCACATCAGCGATAATTGTATCTAACGTTCTGTTCAATTCCATTAAAGTGTTCAAACACATCATTTTACAAAACACACAATTTATAAAACTTCCTATAATTAAATTATCTTAAAAACTATACGTCATTATATATTTATGTTTGGAAATCTATTTTAATTATGAATTTACTCTGTTTAACCTTTTCTAGGTGTTACAGTTTGTTTAACATCTGTTGTAACCTCAAAATTAGTTCTTGCATTGTTGTGGTAGTGTGTTTTGTGTTTTCTGCAGTGTTCTGTGTGGAGTGTGTTATTATGTTCTCTAATAAAGAAAAAACAAGTGTGTTTTGTTGCTGGCTGAATTCAAGTCTGTAATTTCAGTGCAACATGCATTTCGATGCGAATACAGAAAATATTAACCACTTGAATATAATAGACGACGACGTTGGTTCAAACAATTTGAAGAAACTGGATCAGTTCAAAACAGAAATCATCTGGCAGACCAAGTGTATCAGACGAAAAAGTTGAACTTATTAGACAACCTGCAATCAGAAGTCCTATGTCAATACCTCCAAGAAGCCTAGAGATAGATATTCATAAAACAACAATCCACAAAGTTTTACACAAAAGACTGAAATTACACTCATATATAATCCAGCTATTACAGAAATTGATGGTGCAAAACGTTTTAATTTTGCTGTTGAAATGTTGAACAAGATTGATGAAAACCAATCATTTTCAGATGATATAATTTTTCAGACGAAGCTTTATTCCAAATCAATGGGTCTGTTAACAGACACAATTCACGCATATGGGGATTTGAAAACCCACTTACAATTTTTAAGAAAATATTGCGACTCGCCTAAAGTTAATGTTTGGTGTGGTGTGATGAAAAATCGTCTGATAAGGCCTTTCTTCTTTGCTGAAAAGACAATTATTGGAATTGTGTATCTTGATATGTTAATCAAATATTGTTTTCCTCAGCTAGATGAACTCGAAAACATACAACTTCATTTCCAACAAGATTGCGCACCCACTTACTTTAGTGCATTTGTCACAGACACTTTGAGTGAAAAGATTGGAGATTAATGGATAGGCCGGTATGGATCTACACGCTGGCCTTCAAGAAGTCCAGACCTGACACTTTGTGATTTCTTCTTGTGGGGGTACATCAAAAATATTGTTTATCAAGAAAAAATTCGTGACCTAATCACTTAACCCTTTGACGGCCATGAGTCGATATATCGGCTTACAAAAATACTTGAAAAAACGGCTCAAGAAATACAACGCCAAAACGACCACGAGCCAATATATTCGACTTGTTATTCTTTTAGTGATTACACACTTATTTTTTTACTATTTTAATTAAAATTTGTTTGTAGTGAAAAGAAAACAATCAAATTGCTTGCTACTAGTAATCAAATCGAGATTAAGTTTTTTCATTTTCCTCTAAATGTGTTGTTTATTCGTGAAATCAAGTAGGCCTTGATTCGACAGCTGGGAGTTGTAGAACCAATATCTACATTCAGTTGTGCATTGTTTACCTCTGTGCAAGTAGTTATATGGTTATATTTTTGTGTTTATAGTGTCTTAGTATTTGTTTTTGTTTAGTTTTTTGTAGTTTAGTGTTTCTTTTGGCCTTTATTTGACAGCTGGGGGGTTTAGAACCAATATCCAGGCCTATATTCAGTTGTGCATTGTTTACATCTGTGCAAGTATTTATAAAGTTATATTTTTTGTGTGTTTTGTGACTTAGTATTTGTTTTTGTGGTTTTTTATAATTTAGTGTTTGTTTTAATCAATATGAGTAAAAAACGGCGTTGTTTTCACCAGTTAGTGAAGAGAAATTGATGAGACAAGTTCAAGAAACAAGTGCAAATTTTACTGATGAAGTGAATGAGCTAGGCCTATTTGCTAATGAAATCGAATCTAGTTCTGAAAGTGATTTAGAATCAGAGGCAATTGATGACTCAGATAAAGATCCAACGCCCTAATAATTGTGACATTCCTGGTCCTTCAACTTTTGTAAATAGGTTATTTACACCAGCAGCCTCTCTAACTTTAGATAGTGATTCAGAAAATGATTTCCATATTACACCACTTTCAGATTCAACACCAGTAAGTAGGCCTAGAGGTAGAACCACAGTAAATAAGGAACCCGATAAAAATCCAAGTACATGGGTAACTGTTGAAGAGGGTAATGATGTAGACGATCCACACAATTTTAGGTTTTATGAGTTGCCGGGACCAAAACATTGTCCACCACCTGAAACACCACCTACAGCTTAATTTTTCCTCTTTTTTACCACAAATCTTATAAACACAATAATCAAGGAAACCGACCGATACGCTGAAGAATATATTTATTTTGTCTCACAAACCAAACTGTATTTGGAAAAAAGTAACTTTCGCAGAAATGAAAGGCTTTTTAGCTGTTATTATAAACATGGGTTTGGTAGAAAAGTCCACTATAGATAGTTATTGGTCTACTACATCATCTCAGTTGACACCTTGGTTTCCAAAAATGTTCACCAGGAGTAGGTTTGAAACAATTTTGAGATTTTTTCATATAGTTAACAAAACAATATTGCGAAACAGGGAACAACTGACTACGATCCTTGCAGCAAATTTCAGCCACTTATAGACCATGTAAATAATGTATTTAGACATCACTATAATCCAAATCAGAATCTTTCAATAGATGAATCTCTTATTGGGGCCAAGAACCACACCCAACTATTACAGTATATGCCTAATAAAAAACATTATAAATGGGGTATCAAGTTGTTGGTACTTTGCGATGCAATTACAAATTATTGTTGTCTCTCATTGTTACAAAGGAGCTAAAAACTCTGAAGAACAAAAGAAATTAAAGAAAAAGGCTTAGCTTACACAGTAGTCATAAAACTTTTGGAAATGGGGAATTATTTAAATAAAGGTTATCATTTATTTGTCAACAATTATTTTACAAATATACCTCTGACAGAATATTTATACTCAAAATTAACATTTTTAACTGGCACAATTAGAAAGTTGGTGACAAAAAATATTTCAGGAGTGATGAAATGCTAGGCATTGGTTATAGAGAGTAGGCTTCCCAAAAATCTCAAGTAGTTTTGATATCAACTGACTCCAAAGCCGAATCCACCCAAAAAAGTAAAATGAGACGAAACATATTAATAATTAAAAAGAAGCCAAAAATAATAGACCAATACAACAAAAATATGGGAGATATAGACTGTACTGACCAAATGCTTTATTCATACTTAGATGAACGTCGAACCGTTAAATATTGGCGAAAATTTACATTTAATATTTTCTCACGTATGCTCCTAAATGCATATATTCTCTATAAACAAAACTGCAATACTAAAATAATGTCTAGATATACATTCACAGTTTCAGTTGTTGAAAGTTTGTCTGAAGATTTGCTGTCAACAAAAGATATTCCACAACATATGTGTGGAGGAGATGCTCCAGTTGGCAAATTTGGATTAGGAAAACTTCCTGATAAAAAAAAGAAAAAAACCGTTGTATGTAGTACCAAAAAAATACTGTAAACCAAACAATGATGTGTGCTGCCAAAAAAGATGGGATAAAACAAAACAGAGGTAAGCAAAGTGCCTTTCCAAAAATCTTCATTATTGTATAGAGTTTACCAGTAGCGGCCGATGGTTAAGGGCAATAGGAGGGCTCTGTTTTATTTTATACACGTAAGGGAAGGCATGTTATCATTCACTTAACATTCACAATCACAAAGGGTTAAACTTAAAAACATAAACAAACAACTCGTGTGAGTGGCGAGACACTATTTAGAACAGTTGCGCCAACTTATTTTGCCCATCGAAAACAAGGTTTTTAGTAATGCGGAACATCTAATTTATGGTGGCTTCACTGACTGATGTATGCGCGCGCAGCTTCGGACTCTGCCCTAGAATCCCATTACACGCTGTGTAAATGACGTCACGGCACCCTCAGCTCTGTCTGCTGCTTGCCCCATATGACTAAATGCAATGAAACTGGGACGCTCTGGCCACCGTCCGAACTCCAGAATACATTCGTCAAATATTTAAAATTGTAAAACTTCTGCTACAAATGATGGTGAAATCCATAGCGGCAATTCATAATTCATTTATCTCCAAAGAATTAAATACATATAGGTATTTACTTTATTAAAATAATATTATCATTGGGGGGGGGGCGGCGTCCGAGAGTCCTTATGAGTAAGCCGCCACTGGAGTTTACCTAACTTATACGACAAATTTCGCCCACAAACACCTTTTGTTTATATAGACCAGACAAAAAAAATTATTAAGATATTCTCTTGAAAATTTTCAGTATTTGTACAGAATACACAAATATATTATTAATATATAATTATTTTTTGTGTACAGATTACACAAAAAATAATTATGTATTAATACACAAATTTATACATAAATATAAAACAACTATTTAAACTCTATAATATATTTTTTTAGTTATATCTATTTGACTCCAAAATAAAAATAATAAAATTTATTAATCCCCAAAAAATTAGTATATATATATATATATTTTTTTTATTTTAAATTAGATATATAGTACGTAATCTTACAAGTAAAATACAGTTGAAAGTACAACTCTACTAAGTATTTTTAGATTAGTTACACTAATTTTTATAACATCTTGACAAAACTCCCATTTTCATCCTGGCCTTTTTGGCTTACAAGTGCTGTTTAATCACTGGTCAATTTTGTTGAAAAGTTTAAATTGTTTTCAGTACTGAATTAAACAATTAATTGCCATCAATCGTAGCTCTGGAAGATCAAGCGGTCAGCTTATGATGGAGTTCGAGCATTCTTAAAACAGAACCACATTTCTCGGAGACCCATTTGCTAGTAGACCGTATTTTTGATATCTAGGATCATGAATCTATCTACTACACACTTTCCTTCTATCTGTTTTCTTATTGGTTAATACTGAGCACTCTGATTTCTGACAAAACTATTTCCAATTATTTTACAAAATATAATTTTTTCTTAATTTGATTAGACATACCAAAGTACCTAATTTTATTACAATTATGAAATCTTAAACTAACATTTCTTATAAGTTTTCCACTTGTATTTAAATCACACACATACATAATGCTGCAAGTTCTGAAATCTCGTCTGTCTGTCTAGTTCCAACTTCTAATTTTTATTTTTTTTGTCTTTTAATACAAATAATTGATGTAATAAATCTTTTATAATTTCATTAGGTTTATTAATTTGTTATGTTATTTGCAACTATTCCATTTCTCCCATTCAAATCTTGATATAAAGATCTCAAAATTGTAAATGTTACACTTTTACCTCCATGACTGATTGCCCAATTCGTTTCAAATGTTCACTGCCAAATACAAGCAAACTATAGGAAAAAGTTGATTACAGTTAAAAGTCTACTTGCAACAGCAATGAATAATCGACTAGTATCAATGTTGAGTGGCTATGACTCAGTGGTTCATGACAACAGAATTTCGTATAAGGTGAACAGGTAGACAAAACAATACCTTATAAAGAGACACATTATTGTGGAGGGGTAAATCTATACCAGTAAATATTTGAATATTAAATAAGTCCTTAAGAATTTTCAAATATTTACTTGCTGGTAACAGTAGTTTTATTCAAGTGGAATTACATATTAACTTTTACCACTTGTATGTACATTTCAAGTTATTTTTATACATATAGGCTACACTATTCTTATAGAATTTTCTAACACTATCTTCCTTTTCTACCCTTAAAATAAAAATCTGAATTTTCATATTACCACATGGCATCTTTAAAATGGCACCTAAACCATGACGTTAGCTTAATAACAACGTTAAAATGTTTATGTTTCTCCTCTGTTTAATTCGTATAGAAGGAAAGGATGTTATTTTAAATCTAACTATTAATTTTAAATGTATATTAATATGTTGTTATTTATTTTTATGTTATATTTTATTTTGTAGGTTTACTCAGATCTATATTTCTTAATGGACATAGACAAGACAATAACGGCCTTTTTAAATAATTCTGAAGCTCCTATTTATAATTATGAAATGGTATTTGAACCTTTAAGAAGTCCAATTAAAATTCTATCAGCTGTGAAACAATTAAGGTTCATTAACTTTAAAGGTCAGTTTAATTTCAATTTGATTAATTATATTTTGTATTGTGAATTTATTTTCATGGATCACAGTTCCCACTTTATTACTATTATAATAAACACTGATCGCCTTGCTCGACTGGTTATGTTTTTAACTTATTTACCTTTGTTTTGTTCACTGACCATAGTCCTTCTTTGTTTCTTTTCTTCGAGTGGTTATGGACGTTTCACCTATTATTCAGGCAGTTAAACCTTTTTAATAGTATTTCTTTGTTCATGGGTTTAATGTGTGTCACTTGTCAAAAATAAAACACATACACACCACATTTATGAATAACATGTATGCACAACACTTACCTTTAACATTTACACATTTTCAAGTAAATGTAGTAAACACATGTGTCCGCATCATGCCCAAATTGATTCTGGTTCCAATCATCAGTACCGTAGGTTTGTGTGTCTTGGATTGATTTTTTGTCGAAAATTATGTTAAATAGGAATACTGTTTTTTTATTTAATAGATAGGTTGGATCTGCTTTTGTGTGTTTATATATTTGGAATTCTTCCAAAACATTCATAATTGGGCCTTTGGAGCATTTATGTATAATCTTTAATTTCTTTTCTATATCTGTGTAAATGTGGTCTAATTCTATTAGTTGTTGTGCAAATTTTGAGGTTTTATTTTTCTTGTTGAAATTTCTGTTTGGGATATGTTCTTTAAATCTGGATTTGAAAGTTCTTCCAGTTTGGCCTATGTATGGTTTGTTGCAATCGTCACAGATGATTTGATAAATGCCCCTATCGTAATAGGGTGGTTCTTATGGATCTTTATTGCTTGAATTAAATTATTTGTTGTTCTATAAGCAAGTGTGTAGCCTTATTTGTGACATATCTAGATAGAACAAGATTTAAATTTGAAAGGAAATTATATTATTGATAATAATTATTTATTCCTTGATATGACAAACAATCTTCAACTAATCCAAAAGCATTTCCAGTTTCAACAGTATTTGTCTGCCATCATCAGATCTTGGTCATCAATCCTGTGTTGATTTCGTCATGTCATTGCATTGAAACTGCATATAAAACATACAACAAAATCTATGATGGAAATGAATTAGATTTAAAAACATTTAAATGTTAAATTTTTTAACTAACGAACACTTAAATATGTTATTGGAAAACTTGGTTCTCTTGTAGTGATGTACTTGCATTAAATTCTTACTGATAACTGATTCTAATAGCAAGCAGTCGACTCAAATACACCCATTCTTTTTTCCTTTTTTTTATAAAGCAATGATGACTTATAAGGTGACTTATTTGCCTTTAAATAAAAAATAAAACAGAATTAATCTATCAAGAGAACATATATTGTGAAAACAATGAAGAGTGAATACTTGTTCTAGAACATCCTAAACCATCCAAACATGATCCTGTACATATATAAAACAATAAGTGACCTAACATACACTTTTTGTTAGGTCAAGATTCAAGATAAACATTGTTGTTGTGGAAGTATGATAGATTTCAAGAGGAAGCAGGATTCACTTTCTGTAGGAATGTTGTGGTGTTGAAGGAGGCTGTTATTTAATACTACCCAATTATTTGGAATTTTAAGTCTCTGAGTCGATGCTCTAATTCCCCCGTGATTTTCTTAGTGATAATTTTTTTATGTATGTTAACTTCTGTCTGTTGTCTAATTTCTTCTATTATATGTTTGTTGATGGTATATAGGACATAGTTGTAAGGTCCTATATATTGGGGATGTTTTAACACCAGCGGTCAAAGCTGATCTTGTTTGTAACTATCTGTAAACTGTATATGACTGATTCTTGTATGGTGTTAAGTGAACAACAACCTTAGATTATTGCTTTTCAAACTAATATAGTCTAGATCAAATGTTTAAATTTCATGGTGAAATCAACACAAGATTGATAGGTACAGGCCAAGGATCAAATGATGACAAAAACTGTTGATACTGGGAATCCTGTTAAATTAATTGAGGATTGTTAACAGAGATAAGGTAAATAATCTAATAACTAATTATTGATAATACAATCCTGAGACTACAAATATATTATGCATTATTTATTTATTTTTGTTTATAGCTAGGACAAAATATATACAGTTCATTTGAAAAGTAAATATACTCCTACAGAATTACATTATTTTCCTGATATTACATAAGGTTGGTATCACTAGTAATGGTTATTATCCATGACTCATTGTTATTTAGTGAGAATGCAGTGCAATACAAGATGTTGAGACAACAGGCCTCTTGTACTCAATCGGTATTATCGTTAGAACAACATGTTGTTGATCAACATATTTGAATTAATTTAAGTATTCACAGATAGCAAAAGCTCATCTTCCAAGTTTTCAGATATTCCTCTCTCACACTGAAAACCTATATTACAAATGTATATCTCCACATCTCTTTCATATAGTATAATGTTCATTCATTGATAGAGAAATTTAGAGAGACTGTTACCAGTTCATGAATCTAAATATAGCAGTAGGCTAATATTATATACTAAAGATAACCTACTGGACATTACCTGGTGTTATGACACTAAGTCTATGTAAAAAATTAGTCAGCCAAAAATTTGGGGTTTCAACAATATACGAACAGTGTGGAAAAAAAAGGGGGGGGAATGACACAACACTACAATTAAATTTACTGGTTTCAAAATATTTTGTCTATGGCAGCATGGTCATTTCGTATCTCTTCTAGAAAATGTGTATTACTGATTGCACTTGAAAGTCTCAAGTCTCTCTTTTATCTTTAACTTTTTTCACTTTTGATAATAAAGTAAAATCATCACCAACCTCCGTATGTGATCATACCAGACTAATTGCTTTCTCTCTATTATTTCAGCAGGCTACTTTCTATGCCCTTTCTCTTTAGTATTATTTCATTTATGATGCTTTATTATATAGATATCTCCAAAGATCACTTGAAAATAATAATTTCTATTGCTTCTAATTTCCTATTACTTTCTTACATGTACTTAGTATAGAAGAAAATTAAGTAACAGGTAAAAATCTCGATATCAATTTTGAGGTCTCTCCTTGAGTTTAAAAAAATCTGTCTGTCATCTGTGCAGTGCTCTACAGCCCAAATGTGTGGACAGATTTTAATCAATTTGGTATATTGGCATATTTTGACGATATCTCCAAATAAAATTTCTCAAAAATTGGGGGTTGCTGGCATAAGAAACAACACAATTATGATATTCTCAAAATCGGCTCTGATAGATAAAACTTTGCTCAAGTGTAGCCTCTACGGACCCAAACAAAACATACTGATACTCGTACATGTTTTATTGGTAAAAAAATCAAAGAAATAAAACTGGTCACAAAGCTGTTATAAAAGAAGTAACCAATATTGTACCAATTTCGATCAAATTTAGTACAATATAAATATTAATGGACAAACCCATGTGCAAAATCACAAGTTAAATAATATTATTGTTCAGGAATAAAAGGCAAAAAATAAATTGAACATTGACTGCTTGATTTAAATCAAATAAGATTTATGCTGAGGACACGTTTTTATGCCTTATTTAAAATGTAAATATATTTCAAATACTGAGTCCATGATTCATTTTCACTCTTTGACTAACTACTACTGATAATTTTGGAGTGGAATAGATTTGGTTAGGTTTTATTTAGTTTTGGGGAGGGGTAAATGAGAAAGTTTATGCAATGTAATTGCTCCATTTATTTCTCTGTTAAGACATCAGTATTTTGACCAATACAATAAAATACTTTGTTTAAGTTCAACTGTATTTCCTTTTTCTCTACAAAATGGCATAGAGACAACCAATGTTTCCTCTACACTTTCTTTTTACCATTATTGCTAGTTAAAACAAAAATTACTCATAATTAAATTTAATTAATTAAATTGCCGTCACAATAGTCATTAGTGGTTTTTCTTTTCACTACAGCCATTTCGGCTATTCAGCCATTATATTATGAGTCATTTAAATTAAATTATTATCAATAGTCAAATTGGTGATTTAAAAAAATGTATAGATTTCCCCTAAGTATTTGTACTCATTACACCCTTGGATTTTTGCCCTCAAAATAACATTCAGTAAATTAAGTCCAATACATATATACTTCATCCAATTTATGAAGTATATCTTTCAGTCAAATGTACCTGATTGCAAAAAGTTAGTAAGTTATTAAAATTGGTTCTGAATGTTTAAAAAAAGAAATAGTGACAATATTTATTACCAAATTTTCAGTACAGATTTTATCCTTTATCAGTTTACTGCAATTAATAATGTGTGGTTACAATAATCCTCCTTCTGACAAGAATTTTTCAATGATCAAATCAATTCAGAAGGCATCTCTGGATCTAAGTCTAGCAGACTTACTTTTGGGGAGATGTAAAAAAAATGGCGGAAAAACATTGCACAAACTTTCTTACTTGCCCATAGCCAAAAATAAAGAAAAACTAACAAAAACAAATGGTCACAAAAACTGTTAGTTTGTTAGATGTCAATCAAAAAGGGAAAATAAACTATGACTGCCCTTTTTGAAAAATATTTATATAAGGGCCTAACATTGTTTCACTTGTCCCATAAACATGTCCTCAGCGTAATTATATTTTATTATAATCTTTTAATGGTGGCATTCAAGGTTCAATTTTCTTTTTTCACAATTATTACTGAACTATTTTTTTTTTACTTGGGATTTTGCACAAGGGTTTACGTTATTAACCTTCACATTTCACTAGAAATATAACGAAATTGGGAGAGCCAATTTTGAGAAATTTTCCATTTTCCACAGCCTATGGCCAATTTTTTTGTTTTTTATCGATAACTCACAAATTGGCATTTTTAGGGTGATGGTGACCAATATATGTTTTGTTTCGGTCCTTAGAGGCTACATAAAATTTTATCAGGAAAATCTTTTATTTATAAAATTATACTCCAATAACACATCATCTCTCTTTACAAAAAACATAAGACAATTATCTAGACGCAATATTCAAATTTCAACAATAAATCACAAGTTTCAATTAATTATATTTCTTAGTTTATATAGAAAATAAATTAGGCATGTTAAACCAAACATGCATTCACTCATAAAAGTTAAATTGAACGGTTTACATAAAACTTTTAATTAAAAACACTTCTTTTCCGGGTTGAAGTCACATGGTATCGTTTCACTGAAATCTCGTCTCCCATTTAAAAATTAACTTTTTTAGTTTTCTACTTCACTTTTATGAACGTAACAAATTGTTCACTTCGTCGTTAATTCAAAACATTCTATTCATGTTATTTAGTTTTTCTTTAAAACACAGTTACTTTTTCTTTTTATACGCGTTTTCCAGCTTACGAAATGCACATTGTCTATTGCACCATATTACATAATCACGACTTTTCACTTTCAAAAGTTCATTTTTTAGCCAATAAAAACTAACTCACATTATTATATAACAGTACTTTTAAAACAACTCTTGGTTTCTCAAGAAAACACTTTCTTTCTATATTTCCACTTTGTCTCGGCAAACATGTTTATCCTCTGAGCATGTTAAGCTTGGACTGAATCCCTCCGGTTAGTAACAGCTTTCGTTCTTTGTGTTCTATATGTTAACATTGCAATTTCCTCATAACTAAATGTATACCTGTTTTAAATATTAACATACATATAATAAATTTTTCTGATCATTTTGTACTAATAATTTTCTTTATTTTGTTTATTCTTTATTAATTTTATTCAAAAAATCAAAATATGTTTCCTGTTTGTTGCATTGTGTCCAACGTATACCCCAAAGGGTCTTTTTTAGAAGAGCCCTGCCACTTTTAAAATGTCTTTTTTAGAAGAACCCCTCCACTTTTAAAATATTTACTATAGGGATATTATAGTAAAAGTAAACAAATATATTTCTATAGAGTTAAAAATATTTTCTATAGAGTTGGGCAGTATGAAATTATGAGAGGTTTTATCGTGAAGCGTTATTTTATCAATGGACGAGCTTATCTTATCTACTGTACCATACACGCTACCAGCCAGCTAACTCAGTTTGTTTTGGTTGCTGTTCCGTCATGTCGCTGTTACTATTAGCTCATCAAATTAATGACAAAGAAAGTGCAGTACGTTTTTTGCAAAGTAAAAATATATTACATTCGCAACGTGGCTCTTCTAAAAAAGACATTTTAAAAGTGGTGGGGCTCTTCTAAAAAAGACCCCCCCCCATTCTATTTAAGATCACCAAACTGAAAATGTACACTATTACAGGATGTCATTCAAAAACCACTTTTTTTACTCCGAGTTATCAAAATGGTTGTCTGCAAAAAAAAACTATCAATTTTTTTACGCATTACATAACTGTTATACTACATACTGTAATAAGACACAATTATTATTATTATTTTAGCCTAGTTGGGTCTTGCTCTAGCACGTTTACTTAAAAAATATAATGGTTAACTAATAACAACAACTCAATTGTTTAAATGACTCTTTATTCTCGGGTCTTACTAAGGTTTGGGCCCTTATTTTAAATGTGCAATTATTACAATTATGGACATATATCTTATAATTTACAAATCAGCTTAGACTATCAATATTAAAAGTTCTTAAAGTTCAATTTTTGATAATAATAAAATCTATATATTTACTTAAGTCCAGTTCACCATTATTCACATGTAGTTCACCTCTGACATGTTTGTATTATTAAATATTTAACTTGTCTATAAAATCCTTCCTTTTTTTAAAATTGCTGAACAACGAAAATTAACCTTGCCTCCATGAAATTTTTTATAGCACTCCCTTATTATTTTCTTCTAACAACCCGGGCTACAATGAAGTACCGCCATCATTGGTATATTTTCCGCTATCGGCTTTTCGTATGGCCGTGCATTCAAACATATCAAATATATATATTTTTAAATGTCCTTCCATAGTCATTTTTAAATAGTATATTAATTTGTAGATATATCTGAAGTTAAAATTGTTTTTAAAAAAGGTTTTAATTAATCCACATTCACTTTTTATGTATTTATGTTTTTATATATTCACTGCCTAGATTTCAACAATAGTTCTAACTTTCGCCGCCAGTTCGCACTGTTCCACTTTATTGTAATAATTCTTTGTAAACACTAAAACTAACCTAATTATCCTATTCAACCAGTTTGTTATTTAAATTAACTAATACACAATATACATTGAATTTAAATTAAAAATAATTATCTAAACATGAAATAAATTACAAAAGGATAATAAAACGTTCTTATTCAATCATTTTAAGTTATTAAGTAAAGTTACTGTTATTGTTTTTTTTTTTTTGAAATGGAAGTAAGTTTTATTTAAATTAGCTGTAGTTATTATATTATGACTGTGCTTTATATTATTCATTTAAAATTTCCAAAATCTTTAAGTTAATTAAATTATTAGGCTAGGACGAATTTTGAAGTTATTACATTTAGGCTTTAACATTTTATCAACATATTTTATTAACCTTTAAATTGTGTGGCCTATCCAGTTTGACTGTTACAACTGTCCCTCAAATTTCTAATTTTTTATATATAATTGACAATTTTATAAAAAAAATTATAAATTTTATTTTTTCTTTAAGTAACATTTTTATCCTACGTTCACAATAGTTTACCATATCCTTCACAAATACAATGAAATTAAAAAAAAAAACAACACTTAACAACTATACAATATTACTTTAACAACATATAAACACAGGAACGATAAGCAATTTATTTATATTATATTTCTGCCTATTGCAATCTCCCTTAAATTCATTGAACAAAACAAAATATCCTTCTAAACTATGCATCATTTTCATCCCTTTGATGATATCTCTTTAAACTGGAAATATGAAACATCCCTTTGATTTTATTTGTGTTATTTAATTCTGAGAGAATATAAGTAGCCTTACCCAGTTTCTCTTTGATGTTATAAGGTCCTGTGTAAATGGTAAATAATTTAGACATTTCTCCCTTAAATTGATGTGAATAACCCATTTCCTTTAGCAATACCTTTTCCCCTTCTTTCAATTCTATCATTTTATGTTTATCATTGAATACCCTATTTCTAATCATTCCTTTCTTTCTTATCCTATGTCTGGCCAATTCTACTTTAATTTCTAAATTTATATTTCTAGTCTCTATTCCATCCAAATTTAACTGTCGTTGCCAAAACCTTGGTGTCGTTTGGTTCAGTTGCAGTTCGTTTGGTGTATACCCAGTGGTATCATGTGGCAACTCGTTCAAACATTGGACTACTAGAGGTATAAATTCTGTCCATTCCCTGTGGTTTCTATTACAATATGTACGGAGGCATCTTCCTATTTCTTTATGTACCCTCTCTACCATGTTACTGTTCGGTCTTCTTACAGGGGAAAATATAGGTATTATATTTTGCTCTTCTAGCATCATTGTCCATTTCCTACTTTTAAATTGTGTCCCATGATCTGACTGGACCTTTCTTACATTTCCAAATCTTGTTAGATAGTCCTTTAATGCTTTTATTGCACTTGAAGTGGTTGCCTTTTTTATTCTGTAAGCTTGTACAAATTTAGTAAATGTATCCATGATGACAAATAGATACTTCATACCCCCTTTTCCAGTTGGTAGTGGTCCATAAAAATCCACCGCTAATTGATCTCTAGGTCCTCTGGTACTTATACTCTTCATTTCCCCACAACTCGTTTGGTTTGTTGTCTTACATTTTTGGCAAATATCACATACTCTAATTTCCCTCTTAATTATTTTGTTAAATTTTTTGAAAGTGAAGCTTTCCTGTAAAATCCTTATGCATTTACTTGCTCCAATATGCATATAATATTCATGGCATGCTATTATTAATCCTTTAATCAAATCTCTTGGTACAACAATCCTCCAACCATGTTTGCATCTTTTAATTAAAATTCCCCCTTGTAATTTATACTTATCCTGATAATTTTGAATGTTGTCTATAATTTGCCTTGTCTCTTTACTTCTTCTTTGCCATTGGCTTATATCCTTTAAATTTTCCATAAATTCATAATCTACAATCCTCTTTAATAAATTTACAACAATTTCTGGATTTTCATCTTTCCTTATACTATCATTCATGTCACATGGATTTCTGCTTAGAGTATCACTTACTATATTCTCTGTACCCTTACAATGTTCAATCTCGAAATCATATTCTTGGATGAGCAAAATCCATCTTGACAGTCTTGAACTTAGTAGTCTACATTTCTTTATAAACGTTAATGCCTGATGGTCGGTTATTATCTTAATTAATTTTGTGTCCTAAAATGAGTGGTCTAGCCTTCTGCAAGCAAAACAGTATAGCTAACATCTCCTTTTCGGTGGTGAAGTAATTTACTTCTGCCCCTTTTAAAGTCCTACTCATAAACATAATTGCCGCCTTTTCGCCATTCTCTTTGATTTGGTACAAGTGACCCCCTACTGCAAAATCACTGCTATCTGTCTGTAATATGAATGTTTTATTTGGATCTGGATGCTCTAAGACAACTGTATTTAAAAATCCCTCCTTTAAATTTTGAAATGCCTGCTCTTCTTTGTTGGTCCATATAAATTTATTTTTCTTTGAAGTTAAATGCAATAATGGTTTTACTAGATCTGAATATTTATCGACAAATTTGTTATAAAAGTTAGCCAGTCCAATAAATCCTTTGATCTGTTTATGATTTTTTGGTGATGGGAAGTTTCGAATCGCTCTAACCTTCTCATCATCTGCAGACAAACCTGTTGTTGTTAATTTGAATCCTAGGAAAGGTATTTCTTTTCTACAAAACATAGACTTTTCAAATTTTATGGTCATATTTGCCTCTTTAAACTTTCTAAAAATTGTCTCTAAATGCACCAGGTGTTGTTCAAAGCTGTCTGACATACACACTAAATCGTCCACATACATCATAGTATAGTCTTCTGTTTCATCTTTCATTACTTGATGTAATCCTCTTATCAGAGCTGCTAATGATGTTGACAGACCGTATGGCGTTACCTTAAACTGATATACCCTTCCCCTATACTGGAAAGCTGTATATTTTCTTGAATTTACTTCTAACTCTATTTGCCAAAAACTATTGGTTAAGTCAATTGTACTCAACCATTCAGTAGCTCTTGCTTTGTTTAATATCTCATTAATTCCTCGGTTGCACTGATAATCAGGTATCATAATGTCATTTAAATGTCTTGCATCCAAACATAGCCGTACCTCATTGTTCTTTTTTATCACCACTACTATTGGATTGATATATGGGCTGTTGCTTTCCTCTATTATCCCCTGGTTCAACATATTTTCTATCTCTTTGTTTACTGCCTCTTGGTGCTTTATGGGTATTGGGTAACTTCGTTGATAAAAGGGTTTTTTGTCATTTATTTTAATTTGGTGTTTATAGCAATTACATTTTCCTGGAAGTTTCGAAAAGATATTTTTGTATTTCCTCAATAATCCACCTAACTGTTCTTTTTGATCAACATTTAATAAATCTAGGCCATTTAACATATCTACTATTTCCTTCTCTGCCAATTCTTCACTAGTGTTTGTATCCTTATTGTAACTACTCATGCCGTATCTATCATCATATTTCTCTTCAATAAATTTAGTTTGGTGCATATCTCCTATTACTTCATCCTCCACTTGACTCATCATTCTACATTTAATACCATTATTTTCCCTATTATTAAACATCACCACCTCCTCTTCACTATTATAATTAATCCTTATATTACCTTTATTAAAATCAATATCCATTCCTAATTCATTTATACTATCAGTCCCTATAATTATTTCCCTCAATAGATCTGGTACCACTAAACATTGTATGTTATATATTATTTTTCCTATTTGAATGCTCATCATTATAATTTTATTTATTTTCCGGCTCTTCTTCCCTGTAGCAGTTACAATATTTATCCCAACAACCGGCAATTCTTCCACCTTTCCTAGTTTTTTAAAATTTTGTTGTAGCCAATCCTGTTGTATACATGTAGCATTACTTCCTGTATCAATAAGACCTTTAACCTTCACTTCTCCAATCTTTAATTCTATTTCTGGATTACTTTTCTGGATGTTTTTATTCTCATTCTCATCCACATTCCCATCCTTGTCACATCCTATTAAAAATTGTCTGTCACATAATATAGTTGTAATAATTTGTTTTTTACTGATCGGCCTAAACTTTCCTTCTTTTTGTTGCACTGAAAAATCTGATTTATTTTCTTCAAAACTTTGTATTTGGTTCTCCCTCTGGCCTACCCTTGACTGTTCAGTGCTTATTAGTTTAAAGATACATCATTAGTATTCCCTTGTTCTGTTTTGTTTTCCCTTCTTATTTCAATTGCGTTCACCCTCCTGTTATTTTCTTCCCCTCTTCGTTCTACACTTGGGTTAACTTGTCTGTTTTCTTGCTCCCTTCTAAAATATACCATATTTCTTTCCTGATTGTTTCCCTGTCTATAGTCTCTGTTAAAAGGTCGTTGGAAATTTGGTCGAATATTTTGATATTGGAAATTTGGTCTATTATTGCTATCACTTTGGTTTGGCCTCCTATAATTAAGTTGTTGTCCCTCAAACTGTGGTCTACTTCTCCTTTGCATTAGATCTCTCCTGGCTGCTTCCTCATTTATCTCTTCAACGTCTACTTCATTTAAAAACCTCTCCATTCCTCGAATAGTATTAATATTCTGTACCCTTCTGGCATCCCTAATCTTTTCGTCGTAATGTCTTACTAATTTTTTAACAATTTCCTCCTCTGATGGCACTGGTATTAAATTCCTCATGGTTATTACCCTTTCAATAAAGTATTCAGTCCTATTTAGTTGACCTCCTACTCTATATTTTTCAATTTCCAACCTGTTCCTGATACCATTCTGAACTTCATCGTTCCAATATTTTTCTAAAAATCTTTCTTGGAAATTTTCCAAGTCTTCTATGTCCTCCCTTGTAACTTGCCACCATCTAGCAGCATTTCCTTCCATAGATATGTCCATTATATCCTTAATGTCCACTTTTTCTCTACCTTCTCTTTCCCTTCTCTCTTGCATCTTCTCTACATATCTCTTCAACTTTCTTATATATTCAATTTGGTTTATTCTCCTTCCATTAAACTTAGGAATTGTAGTCTGAGCGTGGCTTTCATCATTAGCATAGTATATGACCTGAGTAGTTCTATTTTCCATACTATCTTTCTTATTTAATCTCTCCTCCGTTTCCTTCATTTTCTCTTCCATATTACTAGCTACCTTTTCAAAATTCTGTTTATTAATTTTAACCCTATTATTTAACTCTTCAATATTCTCCTTCTGTTCTTTTAATTCCTCTCCCAACATCTGAAAATTTTCCTCTACTTTCCTCCCAAATTTCTTATGATCTTCTATTATCCTCTCTTGTTTCTCCTCTATCTCTCTCTTAAACTCATCAAATTTATTATCAATCTTTCCCTCTAACTTTTCAAATTTTTTCTCAAATCCTTCCAATTTCTTCATCATTTCATTTTTATTCTCTTCATTTTTTGTTTCCATTCTTGACATTGTTTCCCTCATTACATCAAATTTGTTATCCTTCTCATCCATCTTCTTCATCATTTCTCTCAATAATTTCTCCATACCTGATTCTTCTTTATTCACTGTAACAAGTGTAACACCTCCTCTTTCTATTTCTATCTCCCTAACATTTTCTTCTACCTCAGAGCATGGTACCCTATCTCTTTCATCCTGTCCTAACCTGTCCTGTCCTGAATATGGGGAACATTCATCAATTTCCTGAACCTCCAATATTTTAACCATTTGTCCTTCCTCCTGTACCATTCCCTTCTTAGGCCTATCCTGTTTCTTTTGATTCTCCAATTCTCTCTTTTTTTGTGTCTCTTTTGGGTTATCCCTTAATTCATAACGTCCTTGCTCTGACATTTTAATTATTTATTTTGTTTAAATTGAAATTTCTTTTAATTGAATAAGTTAATATTAAAAAATAATATATATTTAAAATTATTAAATATATATTATAAAACCTGAAATTGCTTATTGTTTAATTGCACATTTAATCGAGCCAGCACGTTGTGCGCCAATTTTGTAATAACACAAAATTATTATTATTATTTTAGCCTAGTTGGGTCTTGCTCTAGCACGTTTACTTAAAAAATATAATGGTTAACTAATAACAACAACTCAATTGTTTAAATGACTCTTTATTCTCGGGTCTTACTAAGGTTTGGGCCCTTATTTTAAATGTGCAATTATTACAATTATGGACATATATCTTATAATTTACAAATCAGCTTAGACTATCAATATTAAAAGTTCTTAAAGTTCAATTTTTGATAATAATAAAATCTATATATTTACTTAAGTCCAGTTCACCATTATTCACATGTAGTTCACCTCTGACATGTTTGTATTATTAAATATTTAACTTGTCTATAAAATCCTTCCTTTTTTTAAAATTGCTGAACAACGAAAATTAACCTTGCCTCCATGAAATTTTTTATAGCACTCCCTTATTATTTTCTTCTAACAACCCGGGCTACAATGAAGTACCGCCATCATTGGTATATTTTCCGCTATCGGCTTTTCGTATGGCCGTGCATTCAAACATATCAAATATATATATTTTTAAATGTCCTTCCATAGTCATTTTTAAATAGTATATTAATTTGTAGATATATCTGAAGTTAAAATTGTTTTTAAAAAAGGTTTTAATTAATCCACATTCACTTTTTATGTATTTATGTTTTTATATATTCACTGCCTAGATTTCAACAATAGTTCTAACTTTCGCCGCCAGTTCGCACTGTTCCACTTTATTGTAATAATTCTTTGTAAACACTAAAACTAACCTAATTATCCTATTCAACCAGTTTGTTATTTAAATTAACTAATACACAATATACATTGAATTTAAATTAAAAATAATTATCTAAACATGAAATAAATTACAAAAGGATAATAAAACGTTCTTATTCAATCATTTTAAGTTATTAAGTAAAGTTACTGTTATTGTTTTTTTTTTTTGAAATGGAAGTAAGTTTTATTTAAATTAGCTGTAGTTATTATATTATGACTGTGCTTTATATTATTCATTTAAAATTTCCAAAATCTTTAAGTTAATTAAATTATTAGGCTAGGACGAATTTTGAAGTTATTACATTTAGGCTTTAACATTTTATCAACATATTTTATTAACCTTTAAATTGTGTGGCCTATCCAGTTTGACTGTTACAATACATGTGATAAAGTAAAATTAAGTTTATGAGGAAAATTACCATTCACTCCAGGAATTTCAAAATAATGTTACTGATTTCACCAAGTATATTCAGTGTGAGCAAATTTTGAAAATATAAAGAAATGCATAAGAAATTGCTTGGACATTGATGGACAGGATTTTTCAACAATTACTGTAAATCTACTATTGCAGGCCTTAATTCTAATAAAACTATTTTAATGCAGGACATGCGTGGAGTTTTTTTCTGAATGCACTATATTATTTTAATTTGTTTAGACCTAAAACAAAAAAAATTCATTGTTCATTGTTTAGAATAAAGAAATGCTAAAGTAGTAAAAATAATAATTTGCTTGTTATGATAGGTGCTGCTCATGGTGATGATATAACAATGATTTTCCGACCATATGTGTTGAAGAAAATACCATTTGTTTATACAGACCAAATTGTCTCACAGAAAATGACAAAAATGTGGGCAAATTTTGCAAAAACAGGGTGAGTAGGGGATATCTAACAAGCATATTTTGTTTAGTGTGGACAAAAATATTTGTTCATTTTTTTTATTACAAATTCATTTTAAACCACTTACTTGTCCTATTGCTGCAGAATATAGAATGTAATATTCCTTACAGTACATTGTTTGTGGACAACAATACTCTTTATAATCAAGTTTATTTATTAACTCAAAATTTAATTTTAATGTTTTGTTAAATTTAATAGGAAATTAATTATTTAACAAAATCATTGCTTTCGCTTTTAGAAATCCAAATTATTCAGGGTTGGAAGTGACTTGGAGAAAATTAGAAAAGGACAGCAGGAGTTATTTAGAAATTGGTTCTAAATTTACAATTAGGAGTGGAAAAGTTCAGCAGGAGAGAATTCAGTTCTGGGAAAACCTGTGTAAAACAACTTCTAGAAATTATACTTGTGTTTTTTAAATCTTTAACTCAAAATATTGTTAGTATTTCTTGTATGATTATTATGGAAAAGAATGGTGGTAAAATAGAATGTAGAGTAAAAGAATAATGTAATAGAAATTGATTTTTGTATTAAAAAAACTTCTTTTCTTTATAAACTCACAACTGTATAACTTCCTCAAAATAATCGATAATTGAACATCCATTTTTTTTTCCTAAAACAAAATCTTAATTATAAAGAATGGAATATCAAGATTGGTTGTTGTTCATACACCTTGCAATTTCTTTTCCTTATTTATAGTTATTCAACCTGTGGTTCTCTGATCAATAATAATGTAAGAATAATGTCCTCATTAAAGGAATATTTTTCATTAATAAATGAAAAAAATCTCTTTCTTGATATTAAATTTAATTATTCATAATGAAGAAGATCAACTTTTAGAGTTATCAGGCAAAAACTGTAGATCATACATCTTTCAAAATAGCTTCGAAGTATTTTTTAAAGTGCTGGACTTTTGGTATCATACACATGAATTGTATTCTGTGATTTATAAAATAATTATAATTTATTCCTGCCCTTCACCACAACATACTTTGAGAGTACATTTTCGACCAGTGTTCCTATTATTGAAAAAAAAAATGAATCTAGAATTCGATTTGAGTCTGAATTTTTTTTTTTTTTTTTGAACTAGACATTCCAAAGTTGATTTCAAAAATTCAACACGAACCATCTCATTAAATTTACTTGGGAAATGACTAAAATTTATTGTTGTACTTTTAGATAAATATTTGCTAAACACTAAGTATTAACATTTTCTTGGGACTTGAAAATCTGCATATTTCATGAGAAGTATTGTTTAATAAATGTATTGTAACAAAATTTATGGTATTATTCTAAACCCATTGGCAGTAGGGGAGAGGGGGTCTTCATTGGTCAAGGTCAGTATTAAAGGGATGCAGCAAGGAAAAGATTGGGAAATTTTCTGAATGTCAGCAGATGATATTTTTATATAAACATGTTAATTATTTTATAAAAGTAGTTCAAAAATTTGAACTTCCAATCACGTTAAAATAATTCTCATGATTTTCTGAACTGGTTTTAAATAGAGCTGAGTAAGAGATATCAAGGTGCCTGCAGGGGGGAAGATGGCCACCCCCCTGGGATGTAGAGAAAATATAAAACATTTTTTGAGCATATTTTTTCAATGTAAAATATTGTAAATGAAATGTAAAGTAATTGCAATAGTAGTTTATCCTACATTAATAAGAATATGTACTGTAAGTTACATACTAGGCACATACAGTGTACTCCCAATTATCCGCGAAATTGGGTGGCACAGACATCGCGGATAACAAAAAATCATGGATAATATGCAAGAATGCTAAAAATAAAGGGAAAATATGTAATAAAAAATAGTTTTGACATTAAAAACTTTAATATACTGTACATAAAACACAATACACAGTACAAACCTATAAATTTTGAAAGATTTTAATGTACATTTTACATGAAATAAAAATTCTGTGAATAGTTTCTAGGACGCATGTGTGATAGTTTTGTTGCAATCTGCCATAAAGTGGATATTGAATCACTCCATCAATAGCAGCAGTGCTAGTATGCTGTAGTGTTGTGAAGTAACATTTTAAAAAGTTTGTTGGACCTAAGTTTTCCTTAGTGATATAACTGATTTTTAATGTGATTTTAGTGTGATGAAGATGTTTAAAGAGTCTTGAAATCAGAATTTAGAGATAGATGTAAGTGTAAGGACTAAGTAGAAACAAGAATAAATATACAAGAATTTATGTTGTGTATTTCAAAAATAAGCAATTCAACCTAGAGATTTGGTGTTTTGATTCTCTAATTCGGTTAATAAACTAGAGTCCTGAATTCATTTGAATAATTCTTTAAAAAACCAAGAGAAAAATGGACAAAAGACACTTTTCTAACAATTGTTTAAAAATGCATGACGTTACTTCTAAACCACTTACAATTTGGTATATAACTTCATCAGAAACAATTCCGCTTAAATAAACTAAAACTCGAACACAAGATCCTACAAAAATTATGTTTACTTAACCAAACGCGTTTCAACCTGTTATAGTTTAGTTATGTAACACTGAGGATGACGACTTTGTCGTTGAAATGTGTTTTATTAAGTAAACATAATTTTTGTGAGATCTTGTATTCGAGTTTTAGTTTATGTAATATTATCTAACAAGTCAAGCTCAATATTTATATATAATTCCCTTTAATCCTAGAACTGAGAAAAATGAGTCTGACTTATTGGATACTAGAAACTATCTTGATAAGCAACCTAAAGGTTCCTTTCTTACAAACACATAAAAGCCTGATATATATTAACTACAAATTTTAAAATGATGTAGCCAAAGTAAATTGGCCATTTATTTATGATGGGTTGTTATTTAGTCTTGTTTATCTTATTTAAAAAACTGTTAAACATGCAGATTGTAAATCATGTCTTTTATTTAATAATTAATTTTAAGTTTTGATTCTTGTGGATAATATGTCGAGTCATCCCTCGAAAATATGTGAGGTGAATGAAAACATTAAGGTTGTGTTTCTTCCCACTAACTCTACATCCTTATTGTAGCCTATGGAACAAGGAGTAATTTCACCATTCAAAAGCAACTAGCTCAAGGAGGCACTCTAGCACCTCATAAAGTCTTGTCATGCTAATGACTAGCTATCAATTAAACATTTCTAAAAACAGTTGAACATTAAGAAAGATGGCTATTGAAATCATAGATAAATCATGTTGATAGTATCCAAGTCACTTACTTATATAATAATTAAATTACCTTTGGTTTCCGCCAGGTGACTTCTTTTTATATACACTTACGCGTTTCGAAGCGTACGCTTCATCTTCAGAGATCTATTATCTTTTTCACTCAATTGAGGTCGTTATACATTAAAATAACACATAAAAAACACACAGACACTACATATATATGTTTATAAATTAATACATCGCTTATGATAATGCGACACTTGCGATGCGTATCACATCAATCTATCAATAGATTAATTACGCATTAATAGATTAAGATTTCAGGACAATTACGCACTTTTATAAAGATTTCAGGACAATATGTATAATGTGTGTCGTGTTTATCATTGATTTTTCACCGCCTTCCTCTATCAGAAAATCTTCATCGTACAGTAAGTTGTGAACTATTTTCATCACTACTTTATTCTTATGTGAAGGTGTATTTTTGTTCAGTTGAATTTTGTGTGATTCAGAGTATATGTTTTTGTGTTGTCTTTAAACTTCCTTGTTGAGGTTTGAATTCCTTTCTATCATGTGCTTATGAATTGCATTGTTCCTGTCTACAATCCAATTTGGTTTTCACTGAAAAATACCTGGAACTATGTGTATTGTCGATTCCAAAGTAGACAGGTGATTTCCTATATTTTCAGTGTTTGTTAGTTTAGGTTTTGTTATGGTATTGTGGTATTGGTTGGTCTATTTTTATTGGATCAGTGTGTATTTAACGTCTGGCGGTAGAAGTTTTCCTGATCATTTGTGTCCAGGTTTCCATTAGGCCTATGTATTTGTGGGTCTTCATTAACATGATGCGGCTGGGACAGGTTAGGTTGATACTGTTATTTGTTCTTTGGTGGCAAGTCGTATCTTTAGTTAACTTTGGGTAATATCTATTATTATTATTGGTGTATTATTGATTGTTTAGTATAGTGAATTGTTGTGCGGTTGTTGATAGGTGTTGCTGTGACATTGGGTCTGTGGTGTGTTTATAATTGTGGTCTGCATGAGTTCTTATTTCCCAGGTTATGTTGCTGTGTGATGTTATGTCTATTGTGGAAATACTCTGGAGGTGATATGTTATAATTGGAATGGCATGGGTTCTTGTAACAATTAATGTTGTCAAGTTCGGTCAGCAGTGTTTTCATCGCATGAATAGTGTTAATATCTTGTACCCTCTGTGTTTTACCATACAGTGTTCTCAAAATTATTAATAATTATTTTTACTATCTCTTCCTCATGTTGATTTCGTAAAATATTTGTTGTTGTTTATAATGCTTTTATCCTTATTGTCATTTTGTAATCAGTTGAAAAATTATTCATAAAATACAATAAGTAAACATGCAAACGGATCTCTATAACTAAGAGCCCCCTTCCCCAGGTATTGATTCCCCTACTTCGGGTTATTATCGTCTTCTCAGGATGTACTTAAGTAATGATTTACTATAATTGTGTGGTTGTATCCCTTAAGGCTTCCCCATCTTTGCTGGTGTTGTGCATGAACCCACCTATTTATGGCCATCTTGGCCAGACACACGGATATTCCTACAGCTGGCTCAGGTCCTACAACTCTGATGCAGTGCCCCGTTTAGCTAGGTTGTCTGTCATCTCATTCCCCTCAACTTTCTTATGCCCCGGCACGCGGTGCAAAGTTACCCGGTTTTCCTGGGATAAAACATTGATGTTCTCGTGGCATTCATACACTATCCTAGATTTTATGGTAGTTTCTGCAAGTGCATTAATTGCAGCCTGATGGTTTTTCTTAGAGTACCGCTTCAGATTTTCCTTTATAGTCATTTATGGCCATAATCTCGGCCTGAAAAACTGTATCATATTGTCCCAAGGGTTACGAAGATTTCAACCCCAGTCTCAGCCCATGGTATAACTTAACCATACCTGTTTACATGCATACTTTTAAAAAAAAAATAAAGATTCACTTACATTAATATTTTTAGTAATAAAAAAGACATTTTTTTTTACAATTAAACAATTATTTATTACAAAGTCTATACATTTTAGGTACATATTTTATAACTATTATAATCCAAACCAACCAGGTAATCCTGGTCTATTGCTATTATTTTTTAGAAATTTCTTGTAATTTTGTTGACCTTCTTCCTTGTTTTTCTCTTTTTCGTCTAACGTCTTCTTTTTGTTTTCTTCTGGGAAAAGGTTAGGAAATTCAAAAGTTGTTCCTGAAGGCTGAAATTAATTTTTTTTTAAATAGAATAATCAATTTTGCCAATCTAACAACATACTAAATCAATAAATTTGGAATGTTCAAATGGTCATTATTTCAGCCAATTTATAATCATTTGAATTCTTTTCTACGAAAAAAACTATTTGTTTATCCTTCAGTATATTATCATACAGTAAGGAATTTAAATAGTCATATAATGTAAAATATCTATCTTACTGCAGCAGGGACTATTATTTCAGGAATTCACTATACTTTAAAAATTGAATAGGGTAGATGTGATATTAAAACATTACATTTTTAATGTGTACAGACTATCATAAAAAGGTGTTTCCATTGTTTAACCATTAAAAAAGATAATTTTCATTAATATCTTAGGAATAAAGAAATCTTCAAAATTGTAAAAGGATTCAAACTTGTAAAGGTTGGTTTAGGTTATGACAAAATAATACGAAATTTTTAAATAACTAAAGGGAAAATAACTAAGGGGACTTAAAGGATAAAAAAGCACACTAAAAGTTCATAATAATAATATCACCATTTATAGATGTACCGGTAGAGGTACTATTAAATTTCATTAAAACTAGTTTAACCGTTAAGCAGGCGCGGTGCGGTATTCTATGCCGCAATTTTTTTATTTATCTCACAATTCCATCCCCCTGCTATGGATCGGTCGGTGACCTTCAGTATTCCTTCTTTGTTCAATTTAGAACGCACCCTATGAGGTGTTTTTGTTTCCTTCTTCTATTTCAGTTAATAGCTGCCTTTAAGTGAGAGCACTACGTTAACTTTGATTTGGCAATGTTAATTTTCTTGACAATTCTTCGTTTGTTTAAAAATTAATAAAATATATTAATATATAACAAAACGTAACTTATAAGACATCATTTTTCTCAGAAAGATGCATAGAATTCATCTAAGTAATAAAAAAAATAAACATTTTTTTGAAACGGTTTTGGAGTAAGTATGTTAGATGTCAAAAAATGAAGTTATCATTTTTCAGAAAAACCTGTATCGTCCAAAATCAAAAGCTTACCACCTTTTTCTAAGATGTACAAAATTTTAGTGATATATTTGTGAATACATTTCGGGAAAAAAAAAAAAAAAAAAATTGTTACATTTTGAAAATTAAAAAAATTGTTTTACAAAAAAGAGGAATGGTCCAGCTTATTTTCAATAAATCACCAAAAATTGTAATATTTATGGAAAACCAACTTCTAAATATAATTATGTTCAGAAATGTGCATAGAATTTAGTAGTGTAATTTAAAAAAGTTTGAAAAATAATTTTGGAGTCAGTATTGCAAAGAACAAAAAAACACGAAAATCCAATTATGTATTATATTATATTTCTAAAAGATTTAGCAAGAGAACTTATGGCCGATCACTTGAAAGAAAGAGCTAAAATTCAAACATTACCAAAAGATATAAGCCTTATCTGAAAATCAATGTTGATCAAACTTAGTACTCAGAGGAAGTATCAAATAGTTCAGCAAAAAGTGGACCATGTCAAGCTTGTTGTAAACATAAAAACAACAAAACGACAGTGCGTTGTTTTTCTTGTAATCAGTTTGTTTGTAAGACACACAGTGAACGAAAAGTACAGTGTTTTGACTGCATTCAATAAAGTAATGATAGTTCTTGAAAAAAAAAAGTTTTAAAATTATAATTTAATTCCATTAGGCCTAATTTTATTTTATATCACAATTAAAACTAAAGACTTACTATTATTTCTTATTTTTACAACATGTGTATTCTTTATCTTAATAATTTAACATTATAAAATATAAAAAAAGATTTTTTTGTAAAAGTGCTTATACATTTAAATAAAACAATATTTTATGTGTTTTTTGTACATATAACTTTAAATTAACTATTTTTAAATAAAAAAATAAAAATATAAACTGAAATAACTCATTAATATAAGAAATATCTACAAACTACTACTCGCGGTATAGAGTGTCACATCGCGCCTGGAATCGAGATTCTTGAAGACGCGCCCGCTTAACGGTTAAAACCTACAATTAAACAATTTGCCTAAATAACCAAGTGGCCCAGTTCTGAATATAAACACAATTTAAATCAAGATCAAATGTAAATAGAGTTTAAATAATGTATAACATAAATAATATTAATAATAATTACCTTACTTAATAAGTAAACAGGTTTAAAACAAATAAAAGACCAAATTGAGGCTTAAGTAAAATCTCAACAAATTCAAATACATATTTAACATAAGATATCCTATGGATATATTGGGCAATGAAAGGATAAATGAATGACGTGTATATAGTGAAAATAATCATGGAAATTATGAATAGAGTGAGATAATAACCATAAAATTGAGGTTGAGGATATTTAAAACACATACTAGGCCTATATATAGAAGGATAAAAGTCAGAATAATTGAATTTTAGAACAGGCCAACTGGTTGAAACAGCAAACATCTTGGATCCACTAAATTTTTAGTGATGAACTTGATTTCTAATTCTACAAAGTGCATGAACTGATTCAAATGCAAGTCATAATACATTAACATTTTAACCCTTTGCGGACCCGCCGTGTGTTAATTCGATGGTAATCAAACATGCCAAATGAATCAACTGTCTGAAAAGTCGCTGGTGGTAAGATATGCAAGACAGTCCAGCTGGCAATAAATCTTTGTTTTTTTTACACAAAATTCAAAAGCCCAACATTATGAAATTATTTTCTGGTATATTATAGTTTATGAAGAAGCATATTTATGATTTACAGAATATGGAATCAAATGTAATATAATTTTAGATGTTATTACCCTCAGCTGTGAAAATTTGAGCAGAATATAACAAAATATAGCTATAGTTTGTTTTAGTTACATTGAAGTATTGAAGTTGAATTGTTGTTGTTTGGTTATTTGGTTAAATAACTTTTTCTAAAGAATTAAATACAAAAAATCTAAAATGACAAAGGAAATGTTAACGTCTAGTGAAGTAGATAGGGAATTAGAAATTGAATTGGAATCCGAGGATTGTATCGAACTTTTTGGAGACGATAGTGACATTGATCCAACATTTATTCTTGAAGAACCTTCATGTTCAAAATCATTTCTTTCAAATTGGGATAAAAGTGTTGAAATGTCAGAGGATATGCCGCTAAATAGGCCTAGATCAATAAACAGGCAAGTTATTTCTGACTCTTCAGATGATGATTTTGTAAATAGCTTTGATGAAGATATGAATAGTATTGATATAAATATAACTAAAAATGTAAAAATTAGAAAGATGATAACGAAAGCGGAACACTTGGAACCGGTTATCCCAGAAAAATTCTTAATTTTTACGGTAATGAGACACTTTGACAATAGAGTTCAATTAGCGTGTATGGAAAAGCAAGTGAGAGTTTCGAAGAGGCTATAAAGTTTTTAAGAACTTTGGAGAGCATCGAAGGGGATCGAACTCAACAAGCAAGAGGATTTCAGGAAAATAGGAGAGTAGAAAATTCAACGGGTAATCACACTGTTTCAACATGTGTAAATTTAAATCAAAATCTGATGAGTACACCTGGATTCCAAGACAAAATATATGGCAATAATTAGATATTTTACTAATTTTCAAAATTACTAAACATATTAACTTCTAGTAATTAAAATGGAATACCAACAAGCACCTATGGTCTTTAGCATAAATATTAAATAATATTAACTTTCACTTAATTACAAAAGTTTTAATCTGTACTGAGAAAAGAAGCAATGTAAAATTATTATACTTACAAGAGTAATGTATACTTTTTTGAAGTCGTCATCTTTTATTATATAACCTTTAGATCTTTCGCGCTTAAACTCTCCTAAAAGACAAAGTTTGGATAATTGAAAAACGACAAATATTAAGAATGACTAACAATATTAAATGTGATCAATTTGTAAGATTGGTAAAGTTTAATTACAGTACATTCAACTATCATATAAAATAAGTACCATTGTTTTTTCTACCTTAAATCCATAGCGGCAATTGTTCTTAAGCGCATAGCCATAATACAAAGTTTTGTCAGCTTGTCAACTCGAATTTAGTGCAACTAGTTTTGTGAAACATCGTCAATTCATTTTTTATTCCCATTACTATTTGAATTATACATTTACAATTATTAATAAGTTGATAAATGATATTTTAAACAACTTGGTTATAATAATTAACGTCTGACCATTCCCAAGGACAGGGACAGGTACATTACCTCTGCTAACAGATGTTTTTTTTCAAAAAGGTTTATGACTTGGTTTAACTACGATTGGCCGATCCACCTGAACTGAAGTAAAGGGGGGCATTGTCAGTTTAGTTTAATAACTTTTATTATATTTTGTTAATATTAGTTTAAAACTCTGATATAGGTAACTTGGTTATCGAAATGTACATCAGGGAACTATCATAACATAGGGTAGCCTAATAATTTTTTCCAAAAATAAATATTGTAAAATTCATCAGTGCTAATTGTTCATCTATTACATACAAGTATATAATTAGAAAAATACCCGATTTTTAAACTTTGATTCCATTAAAAAATATAAAGCAGTGATTATAAACATGTAAAAATTTTACTTTATTCTAGACACCAAGACAGGAATAGGGAAACAATACTTTTAAATTATCAACATAATTTTTTTTTTTTTTTTTTCACAAAAATTAACACATTACACCCAACAAACTTAGTAGTAGAATGTAGAGCGGATTTTTCTAGAACCCTTTAAGTGTATTTGCAATATTTCAAATTAGTGTTAAAGTATTCATTAAATCTTCCAATGAAAAGTAGTAGGGAAAACTTTGATTCCAGCTCTTTTTTGTATGTTTATGCCATTCGGTGGCAATTTATTAAACTAATAAAAAGATGTTTGAACAGATAGAAGTAAGTTGCCTTCAATAAAATTAATTAGGAACAATATATTTGATTTTAATGCTATCTTATCCCTGAAAAAAGAAATAGCTTTTCTTGATGTCCTGGTCATATAATCCCAATTAAAAGTTGTTTGAAAAGATGGAAAAGAGTTGCCTTAGAATTCATTTAAAAACAGCTTACTGAAATTACACAAATCAGCAATGAATTTATAACAATATGCATTGTTGTTTTAACCTAAATTAGGTTTTTAATTTTAGAATTTTGGTAGGGAATTATGAGTATAAAATTCCCTCCTTCAATAATAGCTCTTATAGTAACAAGTATTTTTTGAATTTGTAAGATTTTTTTAAACTTTTCAGCTTATGTGAAGATTTTTAATAGCGAAAAGGAAAATTGTTTATTCTAAAATTCAACCTATTAACTTAGATTTCAATGTTACTAAAATTAAACATGTAAAATGTGTATAATAAATTACCTACTAGATAGAAAACATACCTGTAACTATTGATGAATTTATATGTGCCACTGGCACTTTATAAATTTTTTCTAAATAGTTTTTTATATCATGATCAGTCATTTCAGTTGAAACAATAAACTTGACAATATTTGTTGGTTGTTTATAATCAGGCTTAACCATTTTCATCCAAAAGTTTGGAAGAAATACCCGCAACTGTGGATTTCCTCTTTGGTACAATCTATACCTAGAAAGTAAACAGCAATTCAATTTAAAGAACCAGTTCAATAACTTATCTAATTTACATAATTAGGTTACTAGACTATGTTTTTGAACTCTAAATTTTTGTTCCAGTTTTTTAAACACTACAGTGTATTTTTTAGTAATTTTTTTTCCATCATAGTTACCAAGTCCTCGTTAGGCATATGCAGAAATTCTGATCATGCATTGCATTAATAAGTAGGCCTATTATTCTTGCAATAGGATCACAGTGACTATTTGAACTCATACTGATTAAAAACGACAGATTTAGCCAAGTATATACAGCCACTTGGCCAAATCTGTCATAATGTCGTAATGATGTAATGTGCATGCATCAAATAATATATGATTTCATTCCTATATCTACATAACCAATAAATACATGGATTTTGATTTTGTAGTTTTTAAATTGTGATTTTTTTTCATGAAAAACTGAATTCTGCATTGAAGAAATAATTTATTCTTAAAAAGTAAAGTATGTAGTTAAGAGATTTTAAAAAATTAACCAAAATTATCTGTACCAGCTACTCTATATAATTACCCTGAACTTTATGTAACATTCATATCCATTTCAAGTCATATTTAGCCTGTCGAAAGAGAACAGTAGTACATAATAATACAAAATCATTTCTTGTAGATTGGTCCTTCAATAATATTATTATAAAATACATTTCTGAATACTCGCATATGGTTCGGAATTTTGACAATTTTTTTTTTTTTTGTAAGATGCTTAAAATTGTTTCAGTTAGGTAGGCTATATTACTTTTAGACATCATAGATTAAAATAAGATATATTTCAACCAGATTCTGAAACATAAGTATGTGAGTATTTAGAATTACCAATAAATATTGTTACGGTTTTCATTAATTACTTCAAATAGCCTACAATATTTTTGCCGACCAATGTATTACCTCGCATAAGTTAACAAATGTCAAGGTATATCATTACTAAAGATAAACCACCTAACCGTCAGCTTAGTATGAAGAATATACACTTCTACAGTAGATGAACTAATGGAGGGAAAATTAAGGTAATGTGAAACTGGTTGAATGAAAACTAATGAATCTCAATATTTAAATGAAGTAGGCTAACAGATTAGATTTTAGGAGGACACATGGAAATTCGGTAGTTTTGGAATATTATTTTTACATGTTCTAGAGAATCAATGTAGGATAAATGATACATAGTATTACGGTGTTTTGTTGAGTGGGGGGGGGATGTTGTCACATTCTATAAGAGTTATTCTGTGGAGGAGTTTGTGGGGCACTGACAGGGGTGTGTGGAGGTTCCATGTTTTTTATCTTTTATATTTATGTGTTTGTTTGTTGTCTTGATCATATTTTATATTTTATTGAATTGTGTATGGTTGTATTTTATATTTTTTAATGTAAAAAAAAGAAAAGAAAAATTTATTACGGATTTTGACACATGTATTATGGATATTTGTATTTATGTGTACATTCTGCTATTTGTAAATTATGGGACCTGCCTTATACAAATGTAATATTTGTCAAAAAAAGGATGAATAAAGAAACTAACTAACTAAGTTATTGTGTGATATAGATACCTGTACAGTAGATAAATTATGAAGGTTGAAGTGATTGGCTCAATAGTTTTTATTTTCGGCATTACAATATGTCAACTTGGTTAATCCTTTTATTTCATCTACCTCCTTATCTTATTCAATTTTGGGTGATCGCCAATCATCAGGGGGTAATAATAAAAACACAAATAAACATTCATGCAAAGCACATATGACTACGTGCAGAGGTCGTAAATAGTTCAAACATAAACGAGTATAGGCACTAGAAGCATTTTCAACAACAAGCATGTCCGTCAGGCTAGTCGACACACTCAATATAATTTCAATACAAAATATTGTATCCATGGAATATATTTTCGTATTAATTATTCCTTTACTTGCTCTACTTTGTTTACTATCAAAGTAAAATTAACTTTTGATGGTCCCTTTAGTAGTATCACACTTCTGATTCCATGGTAATTCTTCTATTATTCATTCTGCCAGCTTTTCCCTTTAGTTGATTTAATCATGTAGTGTGTGCATATGTAATTTTCCAATTTATCAGTATCATTTAGGTGATTATCTAATTTAAAATTGGCATTATTGTGGAAAATGAAAGGAGCATGTATTCATAGTATGGTTAGGGAAGTTCTACAAAACATACTTAAGTAATGTGATGAAAAAGCAAACAAATGGAAACACAAACATCTGCTCAAACAAATCAATTTGGGTGTTTCTAACAACACAGAAAATATTATAAGAAATGTAATAAAAATATGAAAGTAAGAGCTGATTAGCTGATCAATCCTCTAAGTATTCCATGAAAGAAAAGATATTGGTCAAAATAACATAAGTTTCAGTGTGACGATTATGACAGAAGAGTGATATGGTGTATTAATCAAAACTTTTATTTAGTTAAAAAATTCTCATACCACTTAAACTCCTGACTACAATAAAAGAAAAAAATAATGCAAACAGTGTGGACAAATTAGAAAAATATTGGTTGTTCGATATTTGATAAGCATGTCGTGTAACTTTTAAACGTTATGTTTTTTCCCCCTGTGTTGAAATGCAGCATATTTCTTTGAATTTTCCTCCAAATCGACTTGCCAAAAACTGTTAGTCGTGTCCCAAATATCTCTGTTTTATCTGTTGTCCCAAATATATCTGTTTTATTCAATATTTCAGACTAGAATCGAGATAGAAAGGTAAGACAGACTATTCTTTTCAAAATTACACTAGCTTTAATTTGATATACAACATGACAGTATTTCAAGCACTTAGAATTTTCCACCCCCAAACTCATCCTTGTAACAAGAAAAATGTTGTTGTTCGCTGTGTTTTACCATATATACAATGAAAAAAAATCAAAATTTTAAAAAATCAACTTTATTCAAGTAGTAAAATTCAATGTTTTACGTAAAATATAATAATCAAACAAGTTAAAAATTTAGTAAAATTATATAATTGCAGGGTTTTAACTGCTTAAACAAAAACAATTGGGGTTTTATGCCTATTGTTACTTTGACACTTGTGTTAAACTTAGTATATTGGAAACTATTAACAACTGTATTATAGTATAAACTGTGTGGTTTTTCTGTCAGTTAAGTTGACACTTTTCGAGTTTGTCTTCATAAAAAATGGTCCATATATACATTTATAGCCAATCTTCAATTATTTAAATGAATAGAATCAGGTTTGTTAGGTTATAAACACTGTAGGAAATTTTAATAAATGTTAAAAATATTCCACTGCACAAAACACTCCCAATAACATAATATAAGTTACTTTATTTGCACAAAAATATGCAATATACTACAATTGAATAAAAGACTCTCAATTGTAGTTTATAAATCCACTTTACTAGGAAGGTATTTTGTCTAATTTATAACACATTATTTCTTTGATAAAGGTAATATACAGGGGGTGTTTGCATTTGCCATAAATATGCAATGAAAGTACTGTAAATGTGAACAAAACATGTAATGTAATGTCAACCAAAGTATGACCATATCTCTAATATATATTACGTACATATCAAAATGGAAGATTAACATGTACACAGATTGTTTATATCGTACATGGATAATAAAAGTTAACCAAATTATCTTTTAAATAATTATACAGTAAATAAAGTGTATCTTATTAAATTATGGGCGGTAATGTACAAAGAACCCAATTTCTCTCTTATAGTATGTCTGTATGTTGTCACAGTCGACTGTCAACACTCAACAGATAGACAGACCAGAAAGAAAGAATGTTGCTAACCACTTGAAAAACACATTTCGGATTTTATTCAAATACTAATCATTTTAATATCTTATGTGTGCAATAAATCTAAAAACATAAACTATTTAGAAATTAATAGAGTGGTTAGTAGAAAAAATGTTTTGGTTTTAAACAGCAATTAGATTTAAGCAGTTCTCCACTCCTTACATTACATCATTACGACAGACTTGGCCAAGTGGCTATATATATAATGACAAACCTGTCGTAGGTTTGGTGAGGTCAAAAATGTTTGCAATTGTGAAAAATTGCCATAATGTCTAACCTATAAAAATATGTGAATTTCATAGTTTTTAAATTGTATTTTCAGTAAAAAAGTGAATTCCGCAATGTAAAAATAATTTATTCTTAAGAAGTAAGGTAAGTAGTAAAGGAATTTCTTAAAATTAACCAAAATTAGCTGTACCAGGTAGGTCAACTTTTGTATTAAACCTACTGTATATAATTACCCACTTCAGTTATATCTTGTTTGGTGAAGTAACGGTATATTCTTTAAAATGATTTTACATTTATTCTGGCTTTTCATATTTATTTATTAACACCATTTTACATTTTTGGAAAACAAAAATATTGAAAAATCGATAAATATGTAGTGTAGTGATTTAGTAATGAAACGTAAGCAAATCATATTCTACATAGCTCCTTTTGAAACAATCAGATAATCCTTTCAATCTGTACTCTTTTGAAGTACCAAAATACATTATTTCTGGCTAAAATAAGCAAATTAAAAGTACGAAATACTGGGTATGTGAGGTTAGGACATCAGTCTAAGTTAATATGTATGACAACGTTTGTGAATCTATTGAATGTCTCATCGCTTGATGTTTATGTTCATCCACGGAAATAGTTTTGATTAGGTAACTAATGGTTACTGAACCAGACCTAGTAAAGGAACTACAGGTCTGGTAAGATCACTAAATATATATGTAGTGACCTGCCGAGACCTAGTTTGCATCATTAGACCTAGTTTGCATCATTCTGAAATCATACAGCGTAGTAATATTAACTGGTCAAAAGACATCTAATCCGCATGCGTTCAACAACACGCTGTTATCTTTCCTACGGGTAATCTATGAAACCTAGATGGATAGTCATTATGTGGGCTACTCTGAAATTGAATGCATACCAGACCTAGATAACATAATAGACAATAATTGTAGCCTAGGCTGGATTTCGTACTTTTAAATTTCCTATTTTCTACTAAAATAATGTATATTTTGACTTGAAAAGTGTCTTCCAACAAAAAATATGAACTGAATGTTTGAATACAAGGTAGGCCTAATAGTTAACGATTTGATAATTTTTAATAATAAAATCCGATGATAAAGTACAATAGATATCAATAAAAACAAAAAAAATCCCGAAAATTAGCCCTTATGGGTCTTGAGAATTTGTTTTTAAATTGTGGTCTATTATGTTCTGCACTATAACCTAACTTGGCACCGAGAACCTTTTTTGGAAATCGTTGGTTTTCATTAATAAATGAAAATAATATTTGATAAAACTTAAACTAAACTCACCATCTAGTAGACATGTTACTTAATTGCTATATATTTTGAGGAAGAGACCAACAGAATTAACCATGTACCAAAAAGTTGCTTCCTATAAAACAGAAATAACCTCACTATAGTTTTTGTTGCAACTAAACTTTTTTCTTATAACATATCAACAAAAAAACATAGAGATAAAAACCTTAATTTAAGTTTTCACAATGAAAAATTCACTTCCGCTCTTTTCGTATTACATCGGATATCGTATAATAGGATATTTAAACAATTTTTGAAAATTTGGTTTCACTCTTTACTATTATTATTTATTATTCCAGCACCTCCTGAAATCGGGTTCTTTTGAAATGATTTAACCAAACAATGGTTTAGTTCCATAATGGTCTTTTATTTTTCATTACTGTTCAGACCGATGGTTCTTGGTGGAATTCCATGTTTAAAGATGATAAAACACAATTTTTTTATTTTGTAATATCCACTTTTTATTAGTCAGCCGACCAATGGTTTCGCCTGCTAAGGCATTGGGCAAGGCTGTATTACAGACTGAAGAAAAAAGAAAAAAACAGAAAACCTTAAAACTAGAGGGTGGGAGTTAGGATACAATGAATGGAAGGTTGGGGAAATAATCAGCCTTCCATTCATTTGGTAAAAATTGATTTTTTTAAATATGCAAAGCTTCAGTAATCTAAGTCGGTTTTTTCATGTTCTAAGCTGTAGGAACATATCACTAAATGTGACCATTACTCAGTGATCTGTTTCTAACTGCTTCCCTAACTTAAATTAATTGGAACTAATTTGATGAATTTAAATTTATGAAAACCCGGTTTTAACGTTGTCAGAATACTTTTCAAAGTGTACTTTTGATTGTTTCTTCGCAAGTTCTTTCTAATATTACCTCGATCATAAGTTACGTAACACTAAAGTTTAATTTATTCAAAAATTCTCAATAAAAAAAAAAGTAAAGTTTCACCATCAAAAAGAAAACAATACAAATAAAGATTGAAGTATTTTGAAAAATAAATAAATAAAATAAAAAGTTGGTTGAAAAGGGATACTTTTAAAGTGCATAAAACAAAAAATATAATTAATTTTGAAATATATTCTAAAACACAATTTTCAGTAAGTTCAAATAAAGGCAAAATTATTAATTTAAATTATTTTAGGAAGGGGTATAAAATATTTAATAAAAAAGATAAATAGTTAAAATACGGTAACAATAAGTTATGTGTAGAAAAAAAAACAATATGTAGAAGAGAATAAGAAATAGAAATTTTAATTTAATTAATCTAAAAAAATCGCGAGTGTAAAGAAGACAATAGTGCAAGTACGAAAATCGTTAGACTGTGATACGTACGAGTTTCGCGGTGCGGAAATAAACTTTGTTAGAGAAAATAACCAAAATGAAGTGACGTTCAAACCAAAACTATGAAGTTGTCAAAATAAAATTACTAGACCAATTTGTTGTGACAAGGAGTAACAAGAAGTTTCATGGGAACAAATCGAAGTTCCAAAGATGCATCAAATCGCAAGGAATTCGAAAAAAGGTTTTCTGGAGAAAATCTGATAATTCTGAAGGAAGATATGGGAGATTACAGAAAAAATTGCTAACAAATATAGGAATAATGAAAGGGTATTGTTACAGCGCAGCCAATTCAGACGACTAAATAATGGCTGTGCTTGCAGTAGAGCCAACAATAACCAAAAACACACTTAATGGCTAACTGACTAAATTAATTTTAAAAAGACCTACCATCCTGAATAAATAAAGTAGAAAACTTAAATTATATAATAATTAATATCGAAGCAATTCTAGCCCAAAAATGGAAGAAGAAATGGGAAAAAATATTAGGTACCAAATGAAGCATTGTAAAGGGGAAATTTTGTTGGTACCAGAATGTGGTAATGAGAGGGAGAAAATTCAATAAAAAAAGATTCACGAAAAAATTATGATCTTCTCTCGTCGTAATATTTGAAAAGTTGTAGGATGTTTTGCTGTCCGTCGATTTCTCGAAAAATATCAAAAACCCGCAAATAGTTAGAAGGTTTCTACAGGGTAGAAATAGGGGAAAAAAAATCAAATTATCGAATAAAATCACAGATCTCCGGGATTAAAGTGCCGGTAACCAACATTAATAATAAAAAAGTTAAAACTAAAATCGAAAAAGCATAAAGAAAGACAGTCGAAAAAATTTGTAGTCAAAAAGTTGTAGTCGTTTCAAGTAAAGAAAACCTAGAAAGTAAAACGGGAAAGCTATATACGAGCTGTGGAGAAAAGATACTAACTGCCGAAATCGTCTACAAGGCAGATAACTAGGACCCTGAATTCCGCCTTTCTCGACTTCATCAATTTAACATAACAAGCAGAGAAAGTAGAAGTTTTCCATAATTAACGTAAAGTCTCAAATGTCATAATAAATCAAATGTCATTAAAATCATTCGATCTATTTTAAAATTATTTTGATCATTAAACTCGTTTAAGTAAACTGCAGCTAAGTTGGGTATGTGATCTACACTCCAGAAATTACTAGTAGTAGACAATTAATAGTAATATAAAGTTTGAGCTAGTGGGTTACTTGTAAAATAAATATAATTACTGGAAGGTATTAGAATAAAAATGGGGATTCCATCAAGTTCAGGATGATGAACTCAGTGAAGGGAAAGCTCAGACCAAACCAGACAATTATTTAGCCTAGACTTACAGTGGTCTGGGTTGTTTCCGCAACGCATAAGCTCCCCGACTAGGTTATAAGTTCACACAGCGAAATAAATTCAAAAATCAGACCAGTAACAAAGTATTTTAAATTCAACTTAAAAAAAGCTGAACTTAACTTGGCAGGAAAATATTCGACTCGACTCGAGAAGAGCATAGCGAGCGAGAGTACGACGAGAAAAAAACTACAAGTCAAGGTAATGAGGTTGTGCGTTTTAAATCGTAAGTCTAATATACATTTATTTGTACAATATGCTCTTAATTTTGATTCCTTTTTAAAATTATATTGGAAGTAATAATGAGGAGAAAACTATTTTATTGAAAATTAGGATATTTCATAGTTTTATAATAAAATCAACAACTTAATACTTTAGTTTTATGCTAGGCCTTCTACAAATTGATTTATTAATTTAACATTTTAATTTTAATAAATAAACAGTATAATTCGTTATTTATTTGTTAACTATCAAAATTTATTTAATCGTAAAGACATTCAAAGATTTAACTAAATTTACAAATTCATTATTTTTACGAACTATAAATTTGTAAATCAAGAAATAATATTTTGTCTTTTTTGACAAAATAAAACAGTATTTACTTGAGCTACTGCTTTAATAAACTTTTTCTATTTATTAGATGCTATAACTGAAGTTATTAAATTATTTGGAACTACACCACTACAACAAAAGCTGTTTTGCTTCTGAAAGTTTACAGCTTTTCAATTACGTTCCAATTTGCAAGGAGTTGTGAAGTGGAACGAATTTCGACAAAAATAACTGTTGTAACAATGCAATTCCAGTTGTTTCTGCCTATCTCTTTAGATCTACAAATAACACGAGGCTATACTCTTTCCTCTTCTTCTATAGTACTTAAAATCCTAATAACCAAATTGAAGTTGGAATAAGTTTAAATTAGTCTTCAGTTCTTCAGTTGTCTCATGGCTTCGTTTGCCATGTGAGAAGACAAGTTTCGTGTTCAATATCCGCGAAGGTTCCAAAATTAAGTGGAATAAAATATAATAACAGTACATGGATAGATTCTGCTAATAGGTAAACTAAAAAAAACAATTTAAATATTTAAATAGATAGTTTTTTGTTACTGATAGACAGATCAGAGTGTCAAAATTTAACTACTTTTGAATTGACTATCTGTATCTATGTTTTATCATTATCAATGGTCATAGATTGATGACCTTATGGTGAGGTAAAGGATGTTTATTGTTTGAGACTTTGAGAGTTTGTTAGTGTTCCTTCACTGCTCAGTTAGTTGTTGTCATCGTGTTTAAACTGTTGAATGTGTTGCTAGTAAGGAAGCTAAATATAGTTTTTTTTTTTTTAATTGTGAAAATGTATAGACAGTATTGACGTGCTTTTATAATCTTTTCTAAGCATGCTTTAAATTTCAGACTCGGATCATTATAACCTTCATCTTTATCTGACACCGAAGAATCGGCACCTTTTTTCCACTATCATCTAGGCCTAGTCTTCTATAGTAAGTGTGAATTGTGATAAGGTTAAATTATGTTGATTTATGAAAACACTAGGAATATAAGAGGAAATAGTAAATACGTATTGTACTTGACATAGCGATTTAGTTGTGAAATTGGTAATAGTTTACTGTGACTGCATCTGGTATTTTGGTGATTTAAAAAAAAATCATTAAAAAAAAAAAACCTAAGTTATTAATAATAAAATAAGTTTTCAATGTGGAGCTTTTCAAAACTCAGAATGCACCACATTTATAGATCACTGAAGTAAAGCAACATTGAGCAGGGTTTGTCCTTGGATGGGTGACAGCTTGGGAAAGCATGCACAGTTTCTTCTTTTTTTCAAATTTACACATAGGTCAGGTAAGGTAGATTTATTTATCCACCTTACTTGATCTTGTAAGGTAAAAATTCGTGTACAAATGTATTTTAACGTGTAATTCACCTAACACGGTGACGCAAATGTGCGTCACTTGTTTCCAAAGCTATATGTGTATGACGCACTTGTGTGTTGTTATCAGTAAACTGGTTCCAGCTAAATCCTGACCTTATCAGTTAACCAATGGTGTTCTTTCACTTCGTGCATATCTAAAAACAGTGTGTGCTACCTTCCTGACTGTTTCGTTTTTAATTTTCAATATTTTGTTCTTGTACGAGTAGTAAACATGGCTTATCCAAAACACCTGGACCTTCTATACGATTTACACTATTGACCGAAGGTACTTGGTAGAACTCCATTTTAATGAAAAAAACAAACACAATATTTAGTAAATTCTACAATTTTAAAATTGTAGAATTTACTAAATATTGTGTTTGTTTTTTCAATAACCTGGACCTTCTCGTGATAGTACGTTTTTAACAATAAGTGAAATAGATAGATTTAACCAATCTGACTCAGAATCTGAATCTTATAGTAGTGGGGACAGTTATAGATAAAGTGAAAGTGATTTATCTACTGATGCCAAAATTGAGTTCGAGAGTGAAGAGAATTCAACTGTTCCATCTGAATCTAACCTGTCTCTTGCGGTATGGATTGATAACCCTGATTCGATGAAAACATATGAATGTATTCTCACAACCTCGTGGAATGCGTGTTTCATTATCTGGTAGTAATAAACCATTAGATTATTTTCAATTATTAGTTGACAATGTTTTTCTTCAATCTGTTGTTAGAGAAACAAATCGGTATGCCGAAGAATTGTTTTTATCAACGGAAACTAAAGAGAATTCACAGATAATAAACTTCACCAAATTGAACACTTTTATCCGACTTCTTCTCCACACAGGAAATGTAAAAATGTCTAGGTTACAAGATTATTGGCGTAAAGATAAGCTGTTCAAAACCTGTTGTGGAGAATACATGTCTCGCAACAGATTTTTACTAATCTTGCGTTGCTTACATTTTTCCAAAAATGATCCTAATAATACTGACAGATTACTTAAAATAAGGCCAATTATTGATTATTTTAATAATAAAATGTTGTGTGTACAGCCCATGTAAAGAAAACGTAAGTAAATGTTGTTTTAGTACCATTTCCAAAGTTATTTCCCCTCTAAATCACACAAACGCGTGTGTGCGTCATCCGCATATACCAGAAAACTGGATGCTGTATGCTAATGACACATAAGTGCGTCAATTTTTTTTTTCCGTGAAATATGTTTAAAAATTATATATTCTAGCTTTGTTTAATTATGTTATGTAATGAGTTTTTCATTTTTACAAATCAGCACCTGTGGATAGATCGTTTTTCGCATCAGCAGTGAACGTGTTAATGGTCCTTAACGTAGAAAATTTGAAATTGCTTTCTTTTCATGAAGAATTTAGCTCAGCGTTGAAATCTTATTTTATTACACCGTAGGTTGTATTTACTTATTTTATTGCACTGTAGAACATGATTAAAAACAAACATTACCAAAAAGACAAGTTGCAGTCACGGTTTAAGCAAATCGTGTTCTACATACCTCCCTTTGAAACAGATCATCCTTTTTGATGATCAATTTGAAGACACTTTTGAAGTATAAAAATCCATTATTTTTGTCTAAAATAAGAAATTTAAAGGTATGTAATCTAGGGCTTTTGAGATTAGTACATCTGTTTACGTCAATACATATATGAATTTATTGAATGTCTCAATGTTTATGTTCATCCACGGAAGTAGGTCTGGTATTGTGTATAGTTATACAATAGAGAAGGTATATAGGTAATTATCGGTTATTCCTCAACTAGGTCAATTAACAACTGCCTATAACATCAGTAGTCTAGAGTTATAAATTATTTGTGAACCTGCAAAGTTACAAAATATATGAACTAATGATATTGAAATGTTTTTAATCAAAAAATTAATCAATTGAAATTAAGTTTTAGCCAAAAAATTAAAACAATAATAAATTAATGATTCTTAATTAATAAAGATATTCAGGAGATATAAATGTTATGTTTGTACTCATTACTATAATAACCATAAGCCAACAATATCTGTGGAAAGGAAAATAACAGGCTTTGCCCATTCTTGAAAAGGGACACTAAAGATTTCGTTTACAGTACAGGGACTCCCAAATTGATCTTCTAGCAAGTACCATTATCAAAAGTTATATCCGGAGAAATCTTATAATAAAACATATTGAAAAATAAATTAAAAGTTAGAGTTGAAAGTAATGATTAGAATATTGTGTAATAGAAAAAAAGGGTTTAATATAAAGTATTTTTAATTATGGTAGGCCTAATAACTAAAATAATGTAAATATAACAACAAGGCCAATGGTAATAGTCACCATATGTATTATTTCTAAGCCATCCTCAAGATTAAAAAAGTGATTTACTTACATATTTTATTTGGAAAACTATTGAAATTGGTACTAACTTGAAATTATTCATAATCTTTATTAATTTGGGACAGTGATATATAAAAAATAAAAAAAAAAACCTATTTGAAACATATAACTCTTAAACTGAACTGATTATTAATAATTAAAACCTTTTGAACTTTGATTAGAACTTAGAAATTAATTTAAAAAAAATTAGTAATAGATATTATAATATATGAAATTAAGTACACCCATGAATCTATATTGAATTGACCAGAACTGATACCCCAAAGAGAAAGAGATTGTTTAAGTAATTGTTTAAGATAATAAAAGAAACTACTTATTAGATGAATATAAGATTGTATGGATTGTTATTGTTCTTTATTTAAAGACTTGAATAAATCAGAAGAATATTATTGTCAAGTTCTAACATCTTGTTTTCATTTATAAATTAATGTTAAACTAAGATATATTACTACTACACAAAGGTAGTTGTTGACAAATCATTTGACCTCAAGATATATTAAAATAAACAATAATAGATAACAATAAAATATTTGAAATCTGTTATAATAAATTGATGCTTATAAAATAACCATACAAAGTAAATATAGAATTAAAAAAATATATATAGGGCCCTATATATATAATTATAAAAGTTTGCGTAGGCCTAATTGATCATCTTGAATTCCTATAATTATTTATCAAGAATAAATTAGTCTAAGAATAGAATAGAATTACCAAAATTTCATTTTGTAGCTTGATTTGTTTGGTTAAGAATTCATCAAACAATTAAGCTGATTTTTGCGAAATTCTACAAATTGTTTTGTAACACGAATTCATTAGGCATACAAGAATTATTGGATTTCTTTATAATTAATTACCTCTAAAAGTTTTGATTCTTCTTTTAACACTGTAAACTTATTAATAAAAATATCAGCTGCTTCAGGGCCAATTTTAATGAATGAATGTGGCAATCTGATTTTTACAACTTTTCTAGGTTTGTATCTGTTACATACTACTTGAAGTTTGAATCTATTTTTTCCACATAATAGCAAATTTTTTATTTTTAATGGTTTAGGAGTGCTGGGATTAATATTTTGGTAATCATTTATTATTTCCCCTCACACGTAACATCTTCCAGGCGAAGGTTAAACATTGAATTTTGGTTCTTTATGGTTGATACGGGTTTCTTAAAAGTCGGACTCAAAAGGTTTCGCTAGGTGGCTATATATGTATCAAAAGCATGCATGGTTTATAGAACATGTTTGTTGCACCAAAAAGCACTCCTATCGGGATGGGATATAAAGTCACTTCATTACTATGTTTTTCAAATTTACGAGAACGCTGTAAGACATTGTGATCATAAAGGAACAGTTTCAAATTATCTGTTTTGTCAGTGACAATAATAAATTTACTCAGAGTTAACTCACACCCCACTGCAAGAAAAAGCAGTAGTGTTAGATGTATTACAAGCCATAGTCGATGAATGACTGACTGATGAGCGATTACTGATAGGATCCTCACTGACAAAGTAGGACAATAATCCAACTATTTCTTTCAGCATGTTCCAAGAAACCAGTATCAACAATAGCCAACCAAAATATATTGTTTAATCTTCGCCTGAAAGCAGTTATGAGTGGGGGGGGGGATAGTAAATAATTACTAATACTTTCTTCATTGTAGTTTATTAGACCTATTAAATTTTTTTCATCAATTTTGCTTCTTTTTATCAGATAATATACTACCTTATTAAAGTATACTAGCTAAACTTAAGTACTATATTTAGGTTATTAAAGTTAAATTATTTTTATTTAACATCACAAATATTTTTATTATGAATAATATAGTTAGTGTCAGTCTTAGGAATTGCTTCACCATCTTCCAGGCATAGATTGTAGAATAGCTACCTTGAGTTCATCTAGGATTATCCAATAACTATAGGAATAAGAAAATCCTAATCCTATCTGATAGTCAAGTAGCTCTCAAAACACTTTTCTCATTTCAAATTTCATCCAAACAGCACTATTCACTCTATCCACCTTAAATATGGTAGAACTGAGATGGCTGGGCTTCAAGGATACCATGACCTATGTAGGAATGAAATGGCCAATTCCCTTGCCAAGAAAGGGGCATCAACACCCTTCATGAGACCAGAACCAATATCCCACATCAGCCGCTCCATGGTGTCAAACACAGTTAAATAACTGGGCCGAAGAAAAGCATCGCTGTAAATGTGGGCAACCTCTAACCACATACAAAGCAAACATCTGATCAAAGGATCGAATTCACAGTTAACAAGGTTTCTGAATATGTTACATAAAGATCAACTAAGAAGAATTGTCGCAATTTATAACTGGTTATGGTGAATTCAGGAAACACGCACCTATAAACACTAGATCTTTATCGATTAAACCAAAACTGTCTACTCTGGAAGCAGGCTATAGAATCTGCAAAACATTTATCTTTGATGTTTGTAATAATTCAAAAAATGGGTGTGAAGTTACTTTTAATGTTATTCATTTGTTAATTTGCTCGTCTATAGGGCGCCAGGTTTGCTTTAGCATACCAATTTTGAAAAAAGAATGAATTTAAATATTTAAAAGAAAGAAAAATTATCTGGGGTCGTAAGTTCTTTTCACAGTGTACTTACAGTGATATTTGGTATTTAATGAAAACACTTGTCTCTGAAATGTTAACATAAAGATTTATTAAACTATTAAAGAAACATCCTACAAATTATTATTAACAACAAAAAAATCATATTATAAATACTAGTTATCCTTTTTAATTTCAATAACAAATTATGAATTTATATTTCCTTTATTTCTTTCTTTCAAATTAATTAATTTTATCTTTAAAAATGCTTTTACCAATAAAATTGTTGCAACAGGAATTTACTTTTTATTTAAATTTAAATCATTATAAAGATCTCAGATGGAGATTTACTTCAATTATTAAAATTTTATTATTTTATCTATCAATTTATTTCCTTTTAAAATATTTATGAAACAGATTAAAAAATTTAAACATGTATAGCAAAATATATCAAAACATAATATAAATACTTAGTCCTAATTTAACATATGGTGTTTATACCAGAACACCCATTTGCACTCAAATTGTCCAAAGATATTAATTCCAGATGTCCTGAGACTTGTAGATTACAGCAAGCGTTGTTTCCTGAAAAGTTCATGTTTCGAATATTCACCCAGCACTCTAGGAATGTTATTTTTTGTACGACAATCATAACATTCATCATTAATAAAAGAATGTTCACTTCGATACAAAGTTTTTTGCCACGTGCTAAACGATCCGTTTAAGACACTCATTTACAGTACACAGTCTCTTATTCTTTGAAATCTTATAAATTCGAGTGTTCATTAAGTTTCTTTTTTTTATATTCACCGTCTAATTAAATACTTTATACTAATTTTCTCATAAATATTGTTTGTCACTTAGAATACAGTAAGTCTATTACTTTCAAACACGTTTACATTGTCATTAGAAGCGTCCATTATCACTTCCTATCCATTTTCTGCTAAATTAGTCTCTACTAGACTCTCAAAAAACACAACCATTCTCCACCAAGCTCTGATCTAGACTTTTTTAGAAACAACCTGTCACTCCTAACGCTGGACTCAGACTGACGTTACCATGAGGCAAATTCTTACTTCCGAAAGGCGTTCCTTCCGGTTACTGTTCTCACGTTTTACCGCACTGCCGTAAAAATACACATATTTTACATAACAAAACAATTAAACTAAATTATATTAAAATTGAACATGGTTATTTATACTTTTGTCTTGAAAATCCATTTTTCTTTTATAAATGACGTTACTAAATTTAAATTGTTATTTGAATCTCTTATCTCTTTGGCTTAACCGCGTCTTTCAAATGAGTCTATATTAAAATCTGACTTTTCACATTGTCACAAAACCCCACAAGGTTTGTATTTCAATACAGGTATTGGAATACAAAGCTTTTATACATATAAATTTCAAATCGAGAAAAAAAATTAATGGATGTTCAAGACATTTCATTTCAGAAGTTAAGGACCTCTTGAAAGAAAAAGAAATACCCCTTGTGTATTTATTTTGGAAAGATTCTCTTTTGACATGAAAAAAAAATAAAATCTATTTGCTAAAGTCCTATTTCACTATCTCAGTTTGTTTGAGTCATCATAACTCATAAATATTAAAATATACGAATCAATTAGTGCTAAGCCTTATCTCTATTTATCCAATAAAACCCATCATCATTTTCCTTTTCAACCTCGTTGGCTGAAACTTTCCATCAACATTTTTTGTTGACAGGATCCCGTCACTCAAAGCTTATCTCCCAGACAGCCGTCTATATACTTTTTCTACGTCTCATCCTCTTTGCCAAGACGACATTTCTACATCCTTTGAAAATCTACATCCATCTCACACTATTCATCTAAATCATTTTTTAACTTAACACAATTTAAATTTAAAACCTCTCATTTTCAATTAACATTTTTACGAAAATTATTTACTTATTACTCAACATTACTTCAATTCACTTTAAAACTTTTCAATTCAGACTTTACATTATTATTTATTTTAGTTTAAATCCAATAACTATTTATTCTTACTTAAAATCTCAATTCTCCTGTATCTTGCTGGGATAACATGTTAGCTACTGATTTTACAATTACAAAAAACTCTTTTCTTCAACTAAAATTCAAAATATAACATCATTATTATCAAAAAAAAATAAAATTACTTACAAAACTCATCTATTTATTTCAAAATTACCTCTTTACAATTGTTTCATCTTTCAGTATCCTGTCTTAAAATTATTTCCATCTTATCTTTCATATTTTAATAATTCAAGTTGCATTAATCCCCAAAAAACCTCTTTATCATTCATTTATCCCTTTATCTCAACGTAGCTTCCTTTAAAAAATCATGATAACCGTCGTTTATTCGCAGAATTCCTCAAATCTCCCTTTATCTCATTAAAAATCGTCGCATATTTCCTTTATTTCATTAAAATCGTCGTATATTTCCTTTATTTCATCGCAGTACTCAAAAAACCTCTTAAAAACTAAAAAATTAACCATCAATGCAACTTAACTACCTTCTTTATAAAAGTTTATTAACAGAACAACTTCATTTTAAATACCACTTTACTCAACAATTCTGTAAAGTCATCATCTTCATATAAAAACTCAAAAATTCTTTCATTTAAATTACTTCATTAAAATCTCCCTTGTCATCAATCACTTAAATACAAAAAACTTATAAAAAATAAAAAATTATCATTGCTTTCCCAGCTAACACCGTATTTCATCAAAATCTTTAGACACCTTTATCAAATAACTGCTTAACATCATTTATTATTTCAAATTCCATTATTATTTATTTAAAAAACACTACTTATTTATCCTTTCTATCAAATTCATTAAAATCTCTCTACTTATTATTAATTTATTACTCCTTCCTTTAAAAAACAAAAACTTAACCTCCTTTACTCATCATTTAACATCAAAAAAAAAACTTAAAAACTTTATTATTATCTATCTTGGCAAAACTCACATAAATTCTCAAACTTCACACAACTATTCTTCACATTCTCAAATCATAAATCACTTAAAACTAACAATTTTTTATCTCATATTATCTAATAATCCTTAAAATTTATCAATATCAAACATACAACTTATCGTTTTACAATTTAACATCTAATTATCTATTCTAATCAGCTAATTAACATTTTTACAATTTTATAAACTCTTCGTTTCATTTCATAAAAAAAAAACTCTCCTTCCTGTCACGTCCGATTTATTTCTAGGCTTTGTTTCCTAAACAAACCCCCTCCTTTCACCATGTAAGCATTGTCTTACTGTCCCTTGACGACTTCCCTCAACATCTGTTTTTACCTATTAGAGCAGACTCAAAAAAAAAACTTTTTCTATATCTATGAAAGTTTATGACACTTACAAACATAAGTCATTGTTTATGTTTTTTGCCCAAAATTACATGTGACAGAACTCTAAACAACTACGTTGGATTTTTTGATAAGTTTTCCAATTAACTCGAAATCACTACCTTCTAGAAATGATATCTTAGGCCTTGATCATATCACTTCTCGAACATAGCTACATCCTGCCTCTAAAGACAGTTCGCCTACCAAACTTTATATTTTTATAATATAATCAAGAACTCTAGGTTCTCTCTTGAACTTCTTCTACTAAATTTCTGTATTTCTTAATACAAAATAAGAACTCTTTGTTCTTTAAACTTCTCAAAATCGTCAAAGTTTTAACTATATTTCATTTACATGAGTTGTATGACAAATTTTTTGTTTTTTGTTTTTTCTTATTTTATTTTTCAAAACTCGACCGGGGTTCATAATAGTAACAGCAATTGAATAATACTCCTCTATTCTTATTATGAAGCCCTGCCGAACGTCGATTAATAAAACCCTCCTTCGTTCCATTTTCTATTTTATTTTTATTATTATACCTTTTTTATTTAGTTTTCATGAATTTTCTATTTATTTTATGCATTTTTCTTCCTACTTACCCCACTACAGTCCTTCTGACCATCTACTTTATACCGTGCATACTTCAAATTGCTCTTTGGACTCTTACACAAAGCAACATGTTGTGACGTTGAAATGTGCAGTGGTTGAATGCAATATCCCTACTAAATTCAAGATAAAGCCCAAAACACATCCCTATTCCACAACACGCTCTCCATGTAGTCCCAGAATGCCTTATTCTTGCGAATAAAACATTCTATTATTACTACATAAACGCTCAGCCATCCACCCAAATGTTCATGTACTCCTTAAATGCACATACTCGAAGAAAATTTTAAAATTCATAAAAAATTTCATTTAAATTATATCATCCGAAGTTGAAATAATGTTTATTTTACCAATCTTATTACTAGCATCGTTGATTTTCTGATTATGTATTCCTTTCTAGATGTTATTATTCAAATTCAAAAAGAAATTTTATTTTTAAAACTTATTCTAAGTTTTCTACTTAGAAATTTTACTTTTAATTCTATTAAAGTTATTTAAGTAATCTACTTTCGTTCTTATTTACTTTATTTAAAACCAATTCTCCTTTATTTAAGTAGTTTTTTATTTGAAAACGCAAGTTAATTTTCGATTATACGTCAAAGGTCTTTTATTTTCCTAGACAGCATTTTGGTAACACCCTATATTTCGTCTCAATGTCATGCATAGGAATTTATACCTGACTAAGGAATAAACAAGTCCCCTCGATATGAGACAATCCTTATCTGTCTACTGATAAGACATGAAGACCTTTTGGTTCCAATACGATCTGCAAATGAATCTCAACTCTCTCTCGTCACATTTTATTGAATATTTAATATTGAATATTATTTCTTCAACACTACACTGGATCTTTGCCTCGAACCAACTTCCTTATCTATGTCACGTAAAATCAATATTTATTCCTTTCACAAACATACAGAGTTATTTTACTAACAATCTTGCAGCTCCAATGATCCTCTCATCTAACATTTTCAAATATTCTAGTTGGCCTTAAAAGTTTTCTTACATGACACAATTTGTTTTTTTTTTTTTTTTAATGTTCTGTTTTCAAATCAACTTATTCATTTAACGTTAAAATTTATTATTATCAATTCTTTAATTATTTATGAAATATATTTCCTTAATTGAGTGACATTGTATGTCCCTTTAATTACTTTAGAGTCTATTGTACTAATCACATATGCATTTTCTAATTTAATTTTTAAAACTTTAAACGGACCTTGATACAATAAGAAAAATTTCTTTATTTCTCTCCTCAAATTTGATGACAGATAGTGATTTTTAACCAAAACTAAATCTCCTACCTCAAATTTTGTTGGTTTTAGTTTTTTATCATGATATTTTTTCCGCTGATTTGCTTTTAACTTCAAACGTCTTCTCGCTAAAACTATTTTTTCTTCAAAATCTATTATTTTTCCCGGAGGAAATTTGCATACTTGGTTATAAATGCGCGGACACTCCTTTTTAAACATAATTTCATACGGACTATCATTGATGGATTCGTGTATGGATTGATTCATACAATTTTCTATAAATTTTACATAAAGCGGCCATTTTGTGTGTTTATTGTGTACATAAGTCCTAAACATTCGACCTAGTTCTCTCATGCAACGCTCACTGGGATTCGACTGAGGATGATATACTGATGTGTGCCTAACTTGAATATTATTATTTATTAATTTCTCTTTCCAAATTCGTGATTGAAACTGACTACCGTGGTCACTTATAATTATTTTTGGTTTCCCTATTTCCTTTACATATTCATTGATTATTTTATTTACTAAAACTGTCCCAATTGCTCTTTTTATAGTATATAATTTTATAAATTTCGAAAAAACATCCAGTACTACAAATATATATTTAACCCCACCACTTCCAGTTGGTAATTCTCCAAATAAATCCACTGCTACTAAATCTAATACATTTTCGGGTAAGATGTTCACCATTAATCCTTCATTTTTTATATTTGATACTTTAGTTTTTTGACATAAATCGCATGGCCTAATTTGTAATTTTATTTGTTTTTCTAAATTTGGGAATTCGTATAGTCCTTTTAATATTTTATAACACTTTCCCGCACCAATATGTCCGTATCTTTCATGACAATCATTAATTACAATTTCTATTAAAGTTTTTGTTAAACAAATTTTGTGAATTTCATTTTTCTTTGACTTTTTAAATAAAACACCATTATAGATAACATAACATTCTCTTAACTTATTAAATTTAACAGATTGGTCTTCTAATAATTTAATAATTCTTATACAATATTCATCTTGACTTTGTTCCAAATTTAAACGTTTAAAGGCATTTCTTAAAATTCTATCTTGTTTTGCTAAATTTTTATCAATTTGTGTTTGAAAAATTTTAATTAAATGTTCATCTCCTGTCTTGATGACTTCATTGTGATCCGTTCGCGAAATAACATCTGCTACAATATTTTCCTTCCCTGGACAATACTCAATTTCCAAGTTATACTCCTGTAAAAACAATATCCATCTCAGAAGTCTACCATGTGTTAATTTACAGTTCTTTAAAAAGGTCAAAGCTTTATGGTCAGAACGTATAGTCGTTTTATTTCCTAATACATAATTTCTAAACTTTTTACATGCGAAGACTATACTCAACAATTCTTTCTCTGTAACCGTGTAATTAATCTCACTATTTTGTAAAGTTCTGCTTGCGAACGCAATGACCAGATGTTCATTATTTACGTCCACTTGATACAATACGGCTGCTAAAGCTTTATCCGAAGCATCTGTGTTTAAATAGAAAGGCTCTTGGAAATTAGGGTGTTGTAAAATTATCGTTTCTAAGAAAACCTGTTTTATTCTTTCAAATGTATGTCTGTCTTCCTCTGTCCAATTCCAAATTTTGTTATTATTCCCTAAAAGATGTGTGAATTTACTAGTTAACTCTGCATAATTTTGTTGAAACTTCCTGTAATAATTACATAAGCCTAAAAAACTTTGTAATTGTTTTATATTTTTTGGTGTGGGAAAATCTTGTATTATTTTAATTTTTTCTTGGTCTGGCTCTATTCCTATATCTGATATATTATATCCTAAAAACTTTATACCTTTTTTGCAAAAAACAGACTTTTTTATTTTAATAGTTACATTATAAGTTTTAAGTCTTTCAAATAACTTTCGCAAATGTCTCATATGCTCTTCAAACGATTTTGACGCTATACATACATCATCTACATAAACTGTTGTGAATTCCAAAACTTCAGGCCCTAACACCATACTTAATCCTTTTTTAAATAATGAAGTACTAACATTTAAACCAAAAGGGAGTCTTTTGAACTGTAAATTTCTACCATTGAATACAAAAGCAACATATCTTCTAGATTGTTCGTCTAATTCTATCTGCCAAAAACCACTGACCAAATCTATACTAGAAATATATTTAACTCCTTCAAACCTTTGCAATATATCATCTATCTGTTCAGGTGCTTCTCGATCTGGTATTATTATTTGATTTGCTTGCCTAGCATCTAAACATAGTCTTATGGACGAATCTTTCTTAATTACACATACTAATGGGTTCGAAAATGGGCTATTTGAATCTTCTATTATATCATTGTCAATCATTTTTTGAATTTCCTTAGCTACAGCTTCCTTTTTTGAATGTGGTATTGCATAAGATTTATTTATAAATTTACTATCTTCCTTTACATTTAATTTAGCTTTATAATTTAACATCTTTCCTGGCTGATCCGAAAATACTTCTTTAAAATCATTTAATACAGTTTTTAATTCTCGTTTTTCACTATCTAAATTTAAGTTACTTTCTTCTAAAATTTTCTCTACAATTTGTGTCCATTCTACATCTTCATAGTTATTTTCATAATATTTTGAATCAAATTCTTGAAAAAAGTTTGTAGCTACATCATTAATTTGCAATTCTTCATAGTCATAGTCTGTCTCATCATAACAATTTATTTCTGCTTTAGTCCTACACAATTTTAATTTATAACATTCTACTTGCGAAATTTGTTTTCTAAACTTTGTTTGAATTATTTTCTCCTCTACATTAAATTTAATCTTTTCTTCATCAAAATCAATCTGAGCCTTCTTTTGTTTTAAAAAATCACATCCTATAATCATTTCAATATTTAGACCTCTAACAATTAAAAAATTTACTGCAACTACATCTTTTCCAATTTCTACATCTATAAAAGCTTGTTTTGTAATCCTCTTGCTACGCACACCTGTTACTCCTACTATTGTTAAATTACATACTGGTAATTCCAAAATTTTATCATTATTTATAATTAGTTTCTTATAAATTTCTTCATTCATAACAGTAATTTCTGAACCTGTATCAATTAAACATTTAAATTCTTCTTTATTAATCTTCACATCAATTTCAATTAACTCTCCTTTTATAGGCTGTATGCTTACATTATTATAATTTTCTTCATTTAACAACTCTTCTCTAATGTCTACATCAATGTTATTATTACTTTTGGTTATTATTGATGAAATTGTATTTTTTGAATTTACTATTTTAGGCCTATTTTGATTTTTAGACAACAAAGCTTGGGCCCTATTCACTGTTGTCCATTTTGGTTTCCCTGTGGTCTATTACCATTTCCCTTATTTCCCTGATCATATCTCTTTTGTTGAAAATTTGGCCTAAAACCTTGATTCATACCATTACCATTTGCCCTATTGAAATTTTGTTGATTTGTTAACATGGGCCTATTATTGTTATTTTGCATATTAGGTGGTGGAAATCTAGTAAAATTATTAGGTCCCCTAAACCTATTCTCTCCCCTTGTCTCTTGAAAATGAGGTGGTGCCCTAAATCGAAATCCTTCCTGTCCTAATTGCTGTGGTTGAAAATTTTTATACATAGGTCTGTCCATATTCATCCTATTGTCCCCCTGTCTTGTCCTATCTGGTCCTAATAACTTTTGACTTTCTTGCCAACTTAAAATTAACTTTTCTAGGTCATTAACATTTTTAGGCCTAGCTGCTAACATCATTAACTCTAGTTTTTCAGGCATTTTCCTACTTATATGTCTTACAAATGTATCCATAGACATGGGCGGATCTAAAAATTGTGTCTTATTATATAGGCTCATCACATATCTAAATACTTCTTCCATCGGTCCCCTAAAATAGCTTCCTACCAATAACTTAGTTTTCAGTTGTTCCTGTTTCTCTTCAGACCAGAACCTATCTAGAAATGCTACCCTAAACTCTTCAAAACTACCCCACTCATTTTTGTGTGCTTCAAACCATAACTCTGCTTCACCTTTAAAGTATTTCCTTAAACAACCTAGCTTTATCTTCCATTGTCCCCCATTTATTTTGTTAAATGTCTCTATAGCTTCTATAAATACCTTCGGGTGCGGTTCTAACCTTTCATTTTGAAACTCTGGGATTATAGTCTCATTAATTATGTTCGCACTTGTATAAGTACCCTGACTTATGCTACCCTGTTCGATAAAATTCTCCCTTATTTTTTGCATAAACTCTCCTTCGAATTTTAAATTTAGGCTATTAATCTGGTCCTCTACATTGTTTTTTAACTCTAAAATTTCTTGTTTTTCTAGATTCTTCTGTTTTCCTACTTCTAAGTCTAACAACGTTATTTTTTCATCCGTTTTTCCTAGCTGCATCTCAAACTTATCTACTCTATTGTTCACATCACTCTTAACCTCTAAAATTTCTTTACAAATTTTGTTCTCAACAACTTTTAGATTATTTTTTGCTTCTATTTGATTACTTAACAACTTTACTTCCGTCTCAGATTTAACATTATCAATTTCCTTAACTATGCTACATATTTTGTCAGACATATCTATTTCAACTTTAACAATTTTTTCATCAAAATTATTTTCTATATCTAACCTAGTTTGCTTAATTTCTTGTCTTAGGCCCTGTTCTACATTTACATAACCTTCTTTAAATTCTGCCCTACTCTCTTCAAATTTTTTGTACATTTCTTCTTTTAAATCTAAATTATCTTGTCTTAGTTCTAATTTACTCTGTTTCAGGTCATTATCTATCTTATCAAGTTTGACATTATTCTGTTCAAGTTTAATATTAAAATTCTCTAGTTTTTTATTAATTTCTAGCTTATTCTGATCAAATTTATTACTTATTTCTTTTAATTCCAAATTGTTTTGATCAAACCTATTATTTATACATTCAAACTTCTTATCATTATCTCGTCTTAATTCTAGACTACCTTGATCAATTTTATTGTGTAAAACTACATTATTTTGTTTTGTTTCTAAACTATTTTGTTCCATTTTTTCCATCATTACTTTTAACATACTCTTAATCTCTAAATCTTGATCATTATTTTTCACACTCTCATCCATCCTAACCTCTTCAGCTCTTAAATCCTTATCTGAATTTTCCTTTACAGTTTCTACCCCTGGTGTTTCTACTATTTTTTTATTTATATCTTCACACTGTTGTTTACTATTTAGAATCCTATCACTATCAAATCCATTAAAATCCGAACCTGAACTACTATTTACGTTCACACTTGAACGTCTACTATTATTACTACTACCTATTTCTTGATCTAAAAAATTTTGTGCAAATTGTTCATTTGTTTGCTCATTAGGCCTACTTTGCGATTCCTTCTCTAAATTATCAAAAATATCCCCTGTAAATTCCAATGGCTCTATATTATTTAAAGAATTTTGATTTCCTAACCCTACCTGTTCATCACTATTATTTACATTTACAATTTCTGACTCCATTTTTATCTTACTATATTTAACACAAAAAATTTTAAAAAAGAATCTTTCTTATTATTATAAAGAGAGTCCTTACCTTGATTTCAAGAATTCTCATTACCAAAATCACTGTTTATTTCGACTAAAAAGGCCCACAGTTGCGGCGACATTTGTAATAATTCAAAAAATGGGTGTGAAGTTACTTTTAATGTTATTCATTTGTTAATTTGCTCGTCTATAGGGCGCCAGGTTTGCTTTAGCATACCAATTTTGAAAAAAGAATGAATTTAAATATTTAAAAGAAAGAAAAATTATCTGGGGTCGTAAGTTCTTTTCACAGTGTACTTACAGTGATATTTGGTATTTAATGAAAACACTTGTCTCTGAAATGTTAACATAAAGATTTATTAAACTATTAAAGAAACATCCTACAAATTATTATTAACAACAAAAAAATCATATTATAAATACTAGTTATCCTTTTTAATTTCAATAACAAATTATGAATTTATATTTCCTTTATTTCTTTCTTTCAAATTAATTAATTTTATCTTTAAAAATGCTTTTACCAATAAAATTGTTGCAACAGGAATTTACTTTTTATTTAAATTTAAATCATTATAAAGATCTCAGATGGAGATTTACTTCAATTATTAAAATTTTATTATTTTATCTATCAATTTATTTCCTTTTAAAATATTTATGAAACAGATTAAAAAATTTAAACATGTATAGCAAAATATATCAAAACATAATATAAATACTTAGTCCTAATTTAACATATGGTGTTTATACCAGAACACCCATTTGCACTCAAATTGTCCAAAGATATTAATTCCAGATGTCCTGAGACTTGTAGATTACAGCAAGCGTTGTTTCCTGAAAAGTTCATGTTTCGAATATTCACCCAGCACTCTAGGAATGTTATTTTTTGTACGACAATCATAACATTCATCATTAATAAAAGAATGTTCACTTCGATACAAAGTTTTTTGCCACGTGCTAAACGATCCGTTTAAGACACTCATTTACAGTACACAGTCTCTTATTCTTTGAAATCTTATAAATTCGAGTGTTCATTAAGTTTCTTTTTTTTATATTCACCGTCTAATTAAATACTTTATACTAATTTTCTCATAAATATTGTTTGTCACTTAGAATACAGTAAGTCTATTACTTTCAAACACGTTTACATTGTCATTAGAAGCGTCCATTATCACTTCCTATCCATTTTCTGCTAAATTAGTCTCTACTAGACTCTCAAAAAACACAACCATTCTCCACCAAGCTCTGATCTAGACTTTTTTAGAAACAACCTGTCACTCCTAACGCTGGACTCAGACTGACGTTACCATGAGGCAAATTCTTACTTCCGAAAGGCGTTCCTTCCGGTTACTGTTCTCACGTTTTACCGCACTGCCGTAAAAATACACATATTTTACATAACAAAACAATTAAACTAAATTATATTAAAATTGAACATGGTTATTTATACTTTTGTCTTGAAAATCCATTTTTCTTTTATAAATGACGTTACTAAATTTAAATTGTTATTTGAATCTCTTATCTCTTTGGCTTAACCGCGTCTTTCAAATGAGTCTATATTAAAATCTGACTTTTCACATTGTCACATGTTGGAGCATAGACAGAGGAGGCTCTTTGTAATCCAGCAACTAGGTGATGAAGAAGACGCTGATATAGGTAGGAAAACCCTGGACCTAATAAGAGGTAAAAGGGGTTTTGACCAACCAAGACAAGCCAGCAAATATAATTTAACACATAGAGTGCGGCTAGGTCGCCGGCGCCATATTTTTTGCCAAGAGCTGGTGGCGTGTATGGCACCGGTGGGGCAACAATACACTTCACTCTGTTACCAGTCCAACTGTAGCTCCGCAATTCCGGGGTAGGTATGATCAGCGGCAGAGCGCATTCAATGTGTTAATCCTATTTATTGTAATGCAATTACTCTACCAGTATAATTAACTTTTACCACATTCGGTTTTGGTACCATGTATTTCGTTTGTAATTCTTACAACAAATTATCACTATTTTAAAAAGTAGGACATTTTTATTAACTGGCGTAAACTGATCTTATGTGACAATAATGGCAGCGATGCAATAATCATAAAACTATGATATGCAGTTATCACTGAATTATCATCTGACATTATTTATTTCTTATTTCAACAACACAAAACACTTTCTCGAGTAGTAGAAAACAACAACTACAGTACATTGGAAAATCATTTATAGTTCCTAACACATACACTCTACAGAGTTGTAAAAAACACACCTTTGTAAATATAACGTACACATTGTAAATGGTAAATAATGGACCTCACCCTAACCTAACTTGTCTCAGATGTCAAATATTCACTACTGTGTAGAATATCAATGTCATGATATTCCATGGATTTGACAATACTAATGAAACAGTTCCACACTCATAATTTATCTACTATAGTGATGTCCATAACACTACTTTTGTCCAAGAGTAGGCCTAATATAATAATGCCTCTGTCCCATTTTAACATGTCATAAAATGTGACAACATCTCTTATCTATACAAAATCCTGTAATCTCAGGTATTCCTTATATTAAAATATTTTGTAAAGTATATAACAAGTATGTCAAAATAATATTTTAAAGTTCTCCCACACCAAAAAAAATGTCTGTAATTTTAGGTATACTATGTTATTTTAATCTCAGTTTGTTTAATTGAATTTCTTTTTATGCATCCGAAAGAGTCAACTGTTATACTTATTTCATAGTTAATTCTTTAGGCATGTTCTTCCTGTGTACTTTAAATTGGGCACATATCTAATTTTGATTTATGTACAAAAACTTGGAATTAAAACCAAATTTATTCAACCTACAGAGGATAAAAATATTTCTGCTAATACTAATTTTATTTAGATTTAGTTTCATCACCTAAGGAGAAATAGTAACAATATTTGTGATGCAACAGAAATAATATACATGATAAATAGCTTGGTAATTAGTTGTTATCTATATAATTGTTAGCATTAATTATAATGATATCAATTATTAGGACATACAGGCCTCCCTTCCACTCTTAAGTAAATATTAAGATAGACAGATAAAATGATACCATTGGGTAAGTATGTAGAAACCATCAGACCTGGTTTAAATAGTTTTAGTAATCCTAAGTTAATAGTATATGTTTTTGGATTATTTCTTTTTTACTGAAAATAAACAATTATTTCAACAGTTTTATAGCAATTATATATCATTCTAGTTTTAAAATTATTTGATAATTATGGATTGTTCATATTATTCATATGGTTTAACCATATGTTTACCTTCATTTGTATATGGGCTATAAAAACTAATAAGGCCATGATGACAGAGGTTTTTCCCCTTTAAACAAGACATTACAGGAGTATAAATCAATTCCTGTTACCAAGTGATAAACCTAGAACATGAAAAAGTAAAATGTCAATATAGTTACTAGGTTATATTGTCAGTTTTGTACTTAGGTCCATGTTGGAAACTAAAACTAGTAATCTAAGAATGGAACCCAGCCTTCTATGTTCTCCATTAAACCATATCAATAATTAGACCATCTTTTTTGAAGTAGTGTGATGATTTTGATAGTATTAAACAAATCATGATCAGATTTAATATTAGGAGTTTTATTTTATAAATATTTGTTTCATGACATACTCATATTAACTTGTGAATTTTATTAATTTTATTTATTGAGGTGTTTTGAATAACTGGTGCAACACATATTTAGATTGATAAATACAAAATTTTGACGATAATTTCTACCGCCAAGCGAAACATACATACTTGTTTCTTAGATTACCTCAACTAGAGCCCTGAAAATGGCAAGTAGAAAGTCCCAGGATTGCACACCATTTTGCTTCTTTTTGAATATTTTTTTTTTTAAATTCACCAAAAATAGTAGGCTAATATCCAAAACCCAACTTGTTATATATATATATATATAATTTTTCTCATAACAGTCCATAGAAATCATCCATGTAATGAACAAAAAATTTGAAAATAAAAATTTTGGAGTTAGTTAACAAGAAATATGCCACTGGGATCCTAAGAGTTCACAGAAAATTCAATCCTAGGCCAGTAGTAACTGCAAAACTGAAAAGGGGTGAAACAACCTGTCAATATGGAAATGGCATAGTTGTTGGTAAATGCAAAGACGAACGTGATGTGTTGTATATCTCAACAGAGTTTGAAAATGGCATAATTACAATGATCAACAAATGTGGAGTGGAAAAAGAAAAACCAAAGCCTATTATCCATTACAATGCCCATATGAAAGGGGTAGACAGAGCTGACCAGCTTATGTCTTACTATCCAATTGAAAGAAAAACTTTCATATGATATAAGAAAATATTTATACACATACTTCAAATGGTAATGGTAAACTGTCTATTTTTTGTCAATATGCACAATAGTGTGTGTGTAGAATGGAATGGGATTTTTAGATTTCAGAGACCAGTTAGTTGATGGTCTTTTACCCCCAAAACAACAAGTACTTCTCACCCCTCCAAGAAACCCTATTCACTGTTTGATTCAAAATAAGGAAAGAGACCAAAATGGAGACAGAAAACAGAAAAGATGCAGAGTATATGCGAAAGACAGTTCCAACAAATGAACCACTTTTATGTGCTCAGCGTGCCCCGAGGACAATCAGGAATGTGTCCAGTTCAATGTTTTGATAAATATCACAATAAATTATAAATGAAATACAAATGGTTGGGTGGAGGGTAGGTTGTAAATAATGTAAAAATATAGTTTGAACATGTTTATAAATATAATAAAATGGAATATACCAAAATGCAGTCAACCTGGCACGATTCCATGTGACAATTTTTATTTTGTTATAAAAACTCAATAAAAGTAAGAAACATGACAGTTAGTTATAGTAATAGTGAAATAATAAATCATAATTATTAATAGAAATTAGTTTTTGAGCAAATCTAACGGTCTTAGTTGGGGAAGAGTTTTGCCAAGTGCGGACTGCACATTTCTGTACCATTAATCATCAAACTGGTTGAACCCTTAACCAGATACGATTTTTAACATCAACCAACAACATAATAGGTCAACTAGGCAAAATTTAAAAAAAAAAGATTTTTAGCAGCCAGGGTTTGTAATTGCTCTATTTACAGCAGTTAAGGAGTGCGCCTAGGTCGCCGGCACCATATTTCTTGCCAAGCGCTGGTGGCGTGTATGGCACTTCATTCTGTTACCAGCCCAACTGTGGCTCCGCAATTCCGGGGTAGATATGATCGGCGGCATAGCCGCAGTCAATATGTTAATGTGTTTAAAGAAATCATCTGCACAAATTAGTAACAGTTTGTGCAAGTCTAACAATCCACAATCCTACATCTCTGGTATGATATATCATATGATAAAACATACTTGTAACCAATGAACATTACTGAAAATAGCTGAATCGGATAAAAATTGAGGAGTCAATATAGTAGCAGATTACACAAATGCATTCTTGGCATCTAAAAATATATGTCGATTCTTGTAGTGTTAAAGACTTCAGATACTAATTATCAGTAAGTATAAGCAGTTAAAAAATTATTAACCTAGATTCTCAAAATGTTTGTCTAATCAACATTATAAATTGATTAAATGCTTAGAATAATGTCTAGAAATTTAAGGTTAATGCTTGATGTCAGATGCTGTTTGCAGAAATCATGGGGCGGAAGGTTACAGTAGCTGTGTGCACACTTAATCAATGGGCTCTTGACTTTGAAGGAAATCTAAATAGGATTCTGAAAAGTATAGAGCTTGCTAAAGAAGCTGGAGCAACATATAGAAGTGGACCTGAACTCGAAATATGGTAAGTTAAATTTAATCCTTAGTAGTATCATTTATAATCACCCTGAATACAACAATGTCATTACAATGTGTAGATCTGTAATGATATAACAAAACGAAATAGTAGATTATAATTAATTTTATTTATAGCTGAAATATTTGATTTTTTTTTATATAATGTTCCTGTTTATGGTATATTTATTGTTGATTGTGAAAACTATATTTTGATAAAAATGTACATGAAAAGGACTTAATGTTAAACTCTCACTTTGAGTCCTGTATCTTTAACTATGCTGAGGAGAAAATCTTGTCTTTGGGAAGGAGTGAAACCAAGAGTTGTGGGTGAAAAAAACATCCCGATGGCAGTCCTACGGTATTTCTCTAATGTAAAGGAATTCTATGAGTTCCAAAATTAGGGACTCTGCATGAACAAGTGAAGGGAATCATCGAAAATTCAAGAAGGGATGATAACTAAAGTGACCTTATGCATCAACAGAGAAACTCAAAGAGATGGGATTTCGTCTCAGTTTTAAGTTCAGAAATGTTCTAGTTGAAGCAATATAATATATCTCACTGAGCAGATCGTACTTGAGCAATAGATCTGCTAACTGGACAATGCCCAGTGAGATACCACCAAAAAATAATAGGGTTGATAGATTAATTTATCTACTGTCATCTCCATTGGTTATGTAAGAAGTATCTTCAAGGAATTTAACTTAAAAAATTTGAACAATTTAAAATAATATTTTGAAGCTTATAAACTCAAATAACCTGAATTTTACTTTCTTTTTAATACTTTTGAATTTTTTGATATTTTTCATGTATATTCTCATAATTAATAAAATTTTAACATATCCAAATAAATGTTTTGTTATAAATATTGATGAAACAGGTTAAATTTTAAAAAGTAGTTAATAATAGGCGATATAAGTGAATTGAAATTGTATCAGGCTCTACACGAACTATAATTAATTTTGAATGCTGTACACATTTTATAATTAACATATTGCGGAAATGTAGATATGATGGTCACTCATCGCTATATCCTTAATTGATTTTATAGTAAATCATATATTTTTCTTATTGTACAATTCTTCATTGAAGGAATCATTAAGTTGTTTTGTAAAAATATAATGGAAGGAAGGAGTACAGGTATAATTCGGGATTGTGCATCATGCGAAGAGCAGAGGTGTAAATCTTGCACCAAAGTGTGACGTCACAGTCATAGCAATGAATAATTATACTTTAGAATAAAAATTTACAGGACGGATATTATATGAAAAAACTTTTTTTTTCTTTTTTCTTTTTTTTTTTTTATCATTTCACTTGTAAGTGAAAGGATTATTAAAACAGTTTTATTGAAACTAGAGGGACATAGAGGCCCTTGAAGACAAAAAGCCTCAACTCTCAACTCTTAACTCCAAAAGAGAGACACATAAATCCTCTTTTTATAGTCTTTTAAAAATATTTTTATGGTGTTAAAAAACATTAAGTAGCTGGTTCATGCATTGAGGCGGGAGAAACTTAGGCATATGTGTGAATCAGTGATGTATGTCTGTTTGCTGGATGTCAAATAACCTTCAACTGTAGATATATTACAATACAAGTAACACATAAAAAAGATGTATTAAGTAATGAAATAGGTTAGGTGAGAAGCAGAGAGTTTGTAAAGTGTTATAGGTTGAAATGTGTCATAAAAAGTTGTTAGTTATATAAGGTCTGTAGTCTAAATAAATTGCATAAAAAAACTAATAATTATTGTATAAAAAAGATGAAATATGAGCTTAAAATTTTTGAAATGTGACAAAAAGAATGGTCATAAAAGTATAAATAAAAGTATATATAAAGTAATACAAAATTTAATAAAAAGTATTTTTATGAGATTGAAAACCATTCATTTTAAGCATTTTAGAATAATAAAGATGCTTTCTTTTAAAATTTGTGTTTTAAGTTATGGTGCGAGGGGTCAAGAAATAGAGAACAAGCTATAAGAGATTTTTTTTTATTTTTAAATTATTGGTACAAGGGTTAGTATAGTAGTATGGAGAGATTTAGTTTTTAAGAAGATATATATATATACATATATATATATATATATATATATATATATATATATATATATTTGTAATAAACAATATTGTTAAAATCAAAGTAATTTGTTGTATGAAAAAAATTATTTGTCGAAATTTGATGTGAGTGTTTTATGAAGAAGAAGGAGAGTCTGGTATTTAAGTTAAAGAAGAAGTTATAAGGTTTTTGAAATATGAAGTTTTAAGGGTGAAAGAAGATTTATGAGTTTTTGAAGAATGATTTTTTGGAGATTTTAAGGTTTTCTATGATGATTTAATGATTTTTTACGACGAGATAAGTGTGATTAACCCTGGAATGGTATACTACTACAGAGATATGTTATTGGTATAGTATCGTATTTTTTACGTTTGTAATTGTAAACATTTGTGGTTGCCATGAAAATAAAACAACAACAATTTCCATAACCAATTATTGTTTAATACTGTTAAAAGTGTTATAAACACATAAATTTGGTTACAATTAATAAATTTTTATTAAAGTAAAAAAATGTTATTTGAATGTGAAACATTTGAAAATAGCTTAGGTTAATTTTTTTTTATACAAAAATTTAACATAGAGTCAGTAACAAAGGTACTTTACAAAGTATAAATGACATGTGTTATTGGTATTGTTATAAGACACAATTATCATTATTATTTTAGCCTAGTTGGGTCTTGCTCTAGCACGTTTACTTTAAAAATATAATGGTTAACTAATAACAACAACTCAATTGTTTAAATGACTTTTTATTCTCGGGTCTTACTAAGGTTTGGGCCCTTTTTTTAAATGTGCAATTATTATACAATTATGGACATATATCTTAAAATTTACAAATCAGCTTATACTATCAATATTAAAAGTTCTTAAGGTTCAATTTTTTGATAATAATAAATCTATATATTTACTTAAGTCCAGTTCACCATTATTCACATGTAGTTCACCTCTGACATGTTTATATTATTAAAATATTTAACTTGTCTATAAAATCCTTCTTTTTTAAAATTGCTGAACAACGAAAATTAACCTTGCCTCCATGAAATTTTTTTTATATCTGCCATTCATTTTTTTTTAACCACTCCGGCTACAATGCAATACCGCCATCCTTGGTATATTTTCCGCTATCGGCTTTTCGTATGGCCGTGCATTCAAACATATCAAATATATATATTTTTAAATGTCCTTCCATAGTCATTTTTAAATAGTATATTAATTTGTAGACATATCTGAAGTTAAAATTGTTTTTAAAAAAGGTTTTAATTAATCCACATTCACTTTATATATATATATATATATATATATATATATATATATATATTTATTTATGTTTTTATATATTCACTGCCTAGATTTCAACAATAGTTCTAACTTTCGCCGCCAGTTCGCACTGTTCCACTTTATTGTAATAATTCGTTGTAAACACTAAAACTAACCTAATTTATCCTATTCAACCAGTTTGTTATTTAAATTAACTAATACACAATATACATTGAATTTGAATTAAAAATAATTATCTAAACATGAAATAAATTACAAAAGGATAATAAAACGTTCTTATTCAATCATTTTAGGTTATTAAGTAAAGTTACTGTTATTATTGTTTTTTGAAATGGAAGTAAGTTTTATTTAAATTAGCTGTAGTTATTATATTATGACTGTGCTTTATATTATTCATTTAAAATTTCCAAAATCTTTAAGTTAATTAAATTATTAGGCTAGGACGAATTTTGAAGTTATTACATTTAGGCTATAGCATTTTATCAACATATTTTATTAACCTTTAAATTGTGTGGCCTATCCCCAGTTTGACTGTTACAGTATACATTCGTAAAAATTACACAAGGGTAGTTCCTGACCGAGTATGCAACTTTCTAAAACCAGTTCCACAGTCTTACTGACCTTTGTGAAGGATGGGGATAGCTTACACAAAGGGCTGGTAATGTCGGAGCGCAAACAAAACAGTACCAGCCAAAATTAATTTCGCCTTCGTAAAAATCACGTTAGAATACCATTCCAGGGTTAAGTGTTTTTTGATAAAAATATACCACAAATATTTTAAGTATTTTTTTAATGGAGTTATTTATTTACAGCGAATGTTGTAAGAACTTAAAGAGGTGATTCTATGATAAAGATGCCATTATTTTGTATACATAAGATTTTTTTTTTATTCCACAAAAGAATTTGTCAACAAAGGTAATTAATTATGTACTTTCGTTATGAAGTTTTATTGTGTTTTTGTTTTTATGAAAGAAAAGAAGAAGTATTTCTGAAGTAAATGCAAGGGAATTTAAGAAGTAAATAAATGGTGAAAGAAGTGTTTGTAATTAATAAAATTCAGTTAAAATAAATAGATAAACCATTTGACTTAGCAATGAACTGTATAATTTAAGAAAAAAAGTGCGAGAACCGATGTTTTTTTAAAAAAAGGAGAAATAAATTTTGAAATTCAAGTAAAAATAATGTGAGAAGATGAATAAGTATAATAAAAGAAAAATGGAGGAACCTATAATAATTCACATAGAAGAATAAATTTGTAAAAGTAATAATTAAATAAATCTTGTTAAAAAATTAAAGTTTGTAAATACTATAAAAAATAACATGTGAGAAGATGTAAATATATATTAATTTAAGTTTGTAAATATATTAGGGGAGAAGGAAAGGAAATCAAAATGTATTAGGTTAGTTGCTGAGAAATATCCATTTCGCCTCCTATAATAAAGTGACTGGGTTTGGAAAGTTTATTTGTTCATGATAAAGATGTCCAGTATGCAAGCCATGTTTCCTAAACAAGCTGAGTGTTGTGGCAACTGATAATCACTTAGAGTGATGGCTAGATAAACAAAGATAGACAGTCTGCAGCTGCAGAGTGCAGACTCATATAAACAAATCTAAATCAAAGAACCTGTGCAAGTAATCATGACAATGAGTTATAAACTAAGACCATTTATGAAATAAATATTCTTTTCCCTTTATTCAACTTACAAAATAAGATAAATAAAAATAATGTGTTATATTAACAACAAATGTACTTGTCAGTTACTTTTTCAACTGTTAGCCTAAATATGAGCACCCCCTCTCTCTCCCTTCCTTCTCCCCTCTCCCTCTCCCATCTCCCTCTCTCTCTCCTCCCTCCCTCCTCCTCTCCTTCACTCTCTCCCTCTCTCTCCTCTCACCCTCTCTCTCCTCTCTCTCCCTCTCTCTCTCACCTCTCTCTCTATGGATTGTAGAGAACTGACTATCCTAACTTTGTTGGATTTTTCTAAAGCTTTTGATTGCCTAAACCACTCATTGCTTTTGGTGAAATTAAGAAATATGGGTTTGGCACATGCATTGAATGGGTGGAGTCCTATCTTTCTGGCAGAAGTCAGTGCATTAGTGTAGGTGATGATAGGTCAAGTTGGAGGGATGTAGTGGAGTTCCACAGGGCTCAGTATTGGGACCTTTGTTGTTTAGTTTGTATATTAATGATATTCATACTGTGCTAAATTTCATTTGTATGCTGATGATTTTCAAGTATATTTGCATTTTAAAATTGGTGATATTGACAGAGCAGTGGATAATGTAAATTATGATCTGAAAAATGTTTCATTGTGGGTTAAGAAAAATGGACTCTCGATTAACAGAGCTAAGACAAAGCCAATAATTTTGGGTTATTCTCGACTACTAAATAAAATAGATGTAACGACATTTCCTAGAATCCAGTTTGACAATCATTTTTTGGACTACTATGATAGAGTGAAAGATTTGGGACTAGGAGACTTTAATATTTCCTTACTTTTCTTATTGTGACACCGTAGTCAATGACATGTCTGTTGTTCTGACTAACAGATGCAGCGGGCACAAAACTACTGCGTGCGATTTATTTTTGGCTTAAAACGCGATGCTCATGTAACTCCTTATTATAAAGAACTTAATTTTCTAAAACTTAACGATTTCTGATCATTTCATATTTTAATTATCTTGCATTTGGTCCTAAAAACTGGAGTGCCGAATTACTTGGCAGAAAAGTTTGTTTTCACCTCTGATATCAGTGCAAAGAGCACTAGAAGAGGTTCCACTTTGCTTATGATACCGCTACATAGAACTGTTATGTTTAATAAATTGAAAATTGAAAATTTATTTATTTGACCCTCTTTTATACATAATTTTAACAGGAAAAATTTGACAATCTTATATGCTTAATAATAAAATAGACAACTTTTCACATTATAAAATGTAATACATATAAAATAAAATTCATAATAACATAATAAACAATAATATTAATAATAATAATAATAATAATAATAATAATAACAAAAAATACTTCCTGCTGTATTACAAGAAAATAGCAAAGGGTCACTTCATCCCGAGGTTAAAACCTGTTTGGGATGAAATACTCTATACATTTCTAACAATATAGCTCGATGGGAGAGAAACAATGTGACCGACCAGTCCAACCCACATATACACACACAAATTACATTTAGAAAACTAGGATTTGGCTTTTATGACAAACCATTTCAAATCAACATAAAACACTAAAAAAATAGAAATACAATAATAAAACTATACACATACATACACATACATATACATAATTCACACACACACTTCTACCATTCATATTACCGGTGAAGAAGAGAGCTTTCAAGAATAAAATACAGTCACTTACTACCAGTTTATTCTCCCTCACTGGTTACTGATAAAAAACATATAGACCTGCTCCTGTTCTAATAAATATTGTTTCACGAATCTACAAAACTCGATTTTATTTGTACACGTTTTAATTTTAAAAGGCATCAGATTAAAAAATTTTGGAGCAAGATATAAGTAAAATTTTTTAAAAATTGTTAAATTTGGTTTTGGAAAAACTACGTTTAAGTCATTTCGTAAAGTCCTCCCTCCACCCCCTGTTGTATAATTCCCTCCGCTTCTATTGTAGAATAATCTTAACACTTTAAATATATATAAATTTCTAACCGGTAAAATTTTTAAGATTTTGAATAATGGAGCAGCGTGTTCCAATTTAGTTCTATTTGCCATAATTCGAATAAAATGCTTCTGAAGTACAATGACTGGTTTTAAGACACTGTAGTACGCACCTCCCCAAACTTCAATACCATATTCTAACTTTGAGCCAATCAAAGCATGGTATATTGATTTTAATAATTTCAATTTAGTCACCGACCTTAACATGTAAAAAAACCTAATATATTTAATCAATTTCAGTTTGGTATTATCAATATGCGTTTTCCAGGAGAGTCTGGAATCCATGAATAATCCCAAATATCTAATGTTGTCTACTTGTTCTATTTCTAGGCAATCGCACGTTCCGCTTTCTTTACAGTTAATGCTATGATATTTTATGTTTGTTGAGAAATAGGTCTTACGAGCAACATTATATATTATATATTTGGTCTTAGGGCTCATTACCATATAGCTCTTGGTAAACCACCATCGCAAAACATTTACGTCATCTTGCATATCTTTTCTCAACTGTTCCAATGAATCCGCCTTGTAAAAAAGTGCAGTGTCATCAGCAAAGGAGACAAGGTTCCCTTTGAATCGACCGTTACATAAGTTATTAACATATATTAAGAATAATGGTCCAGAAAGAACTGAACCCTGCGGAATCCCATACTTCAATGTACCTTGATCACTAACGACATCGTTGACCCGAGTTCGTTGAATTCTATCCGTTAAATATGAGCGAAACCATTCAAAAGCCACTCCTCTAACACCAGCATCATACATTCTTGACAACAATATTAAGTGGTCTACTGTATCAAATGCTTTCATTACGTCTACAAATAACCCAGCGCAATATTTACCGTCATTTATACCGCTATATACCTGAGACACAAAATTTATCAATGCATCATTGGTGCTCAACTTATGTCTAAACCCAAATAAATGGTTTACTGTGTCCGCTTGCTGCTTGTGGAATTTACTTCCAGAGGCACTTAAATCTGTTGACAGTCGTGTCCAGTTTTCAAAATTACTTAAGACCTTCTTTTTGAATAGAATGGATTTGGTGTCCTTGTCCCTGGGTGTGGCGGAATAGTTAGTTTTTTTTTTTGTAATAAGTGTGAATGATTGAAATAAGTATTTGTTACTTTCTTTAGCTTTTATTTAGTAATAATAGTGATTATTTTAATTATGTGGTGTCTTTTTAAAATGTTATTATGTATGAATGTGCTTGTGTGTATGTGTGATTGTATTTATCTGTATCAACACATGTAAGCTACAGTATTTCATTTTATTTTATTTTTGTTTCTCAATTCTAAATTTTATTATGTTGATTAAATTTAAATTTGTTAATTTTTATTTTTATTTTAAATTCTTAATTTCATTTTGTAGCTAGTTTAAATTTAAGTTTGTTAATTTTTTATATTGTCTTAGTTATTTTTAATTGTTTAAAATTTTTATTATTATCAAGTTGTATTTTATATTTTTATATATGTTGTTATGTTGTATGGGGTTAGGTGGTAGAGAGGACTAGTCCTAACCTCACCCCTAAATAAAGACAATTCATTCATTCTCTCCCTCTCCCTCCCTCTCTCTCTCTCTCTCTCTCTCTCTCTCTCTCTCTCTCTCTCTCTCTCTCTCTCTCTCTCTCTCTCTCTCTCTCTCTCTCTCTCTCTCTCTCTCTCTCTTCTTTCTTTCTATATATATATGTAGATTCTCTCTCCCTTCCTTCTCTCCCTCTCCCTCTCCCATCTCCCTCTCACTCCCCCTCCTCCCTCCCTCCCCCTCTCCTTCTCTCTCTCTCTCTCTCTCTCTCTCTCTCTCTCTCTCTCTCTCTCTCTCTCTCTCTCTCTCTCTCTCTCTCTCTCTCTCTCTCCCTCTCTCTCTCTCTCTCTCCCTCTCTCTCTCTCTCTCTCTCTCTCTCTCTCTCTCTCTCTCTCTCTCTCTCTCTCTCTCTCTCTCTCTCTCTCTCTCTCTATATATATATATATATATATATATATGTAGATTCCATGGTAGCATGGTAGATCCTTTGTGGGTCGAAAAGATAGAAAAATTACCAAATTACCCATAGTATGGTCTTGCCCTCAAAGGAAAACAAAATCGACCTCCTTATTTTTGTAGTGGATGTATCTATCAGTCATGTACTGTAAATATTAACCATTAAAAATATTTGACACATATTATTGTCTAGAACTTTGTAGATGTATTATCTATGATAAATTTATTATCTTGCAGTGGCTATAGCTGTGAAGACCATTTCCTAGAGAGTGATACATTGCTACATTCCTGGGAAGTACTGCTGGAGTTACTTATTAGTCCTGTATGTAAAGACATCATCATAGATGTTGGAATGCCAGTCATGCATAAGAATACCACTTACAACTGTCGGGTTGTATTTCTCAATAGGTATTTATTAATTGTTTATTGTATTTATCTTCATCTGTATAAACTTCAGAAACTTTTGACTTGCCAAATTTGCTTTTAATACAAAATATATGAAATACACTTTATTGTAACTGCACTTTTATATCGTTAAATATATCTGATACAGAAAATCTAGCTATTTATAATCTCTCCCTCATTATAAGCTATGATGTCAGAGGATATGAATTGTCCACTGATTATATTCATAGGAGTAATTTACCTTCATTCTTGGTTTACTGAAAGTATTTATTTTGCTTATTTTGGTATCATTTTAAAATCTTTTCATAGTTCCTAGAATTTGGGGTACTATCCATACCATCTGCCAGAAGTAATGGAATATATTAATTTTTGACTATAGTAATCTATATTATATATTGTTAATATTTATTATTTAAAATGTTTCTAAATTGAAAAATCACTTCATTTTTTAAATATCAAAAGCAAAAGAGTTTTTTATTTGTCCATTTTGCTATGTTTGTGTACTTCGTACAAAGTATATGTTTTTGACATGCAGCAGTGGCACTAGTAAACTCTTGTCATTTTATCAATATAAATACTGTGTTACCTCAATTTTTGATTTAATTTAATTTGTATAAACAGTTTGTGTATAAGAGTTCAGTAGACAGAAGTATTGTTTGTATAACAAATTATATCTTTCAGAAAACTGTTGCTAATTCGTCCCAAACTTTTACTTTGTGATGATGGCAACTACCGGGAGTCACGTTGGTTTACTGCATGGAGGAAGGCAAGTACATTGTAGTTCACAAAAATTAATTTTGTTGTTAATAATATAATTATTTATGAAATGATATTTCAATTGTGTTGAATTTCAATAACCAATTGGTTTATTTATACAAGGTGTTACAAAAAACAGGTATTTTTGAAATGTGTAGTGGCAGCCATGTACAGTTGGCAGCACAGAACACTTTTGGTATAAAAATGTTTTACAAAACCAATGATACTTTGGTAAAGGTAAAAATTAAGAATTACATTTTAGAAAGGGATTTAGGGATCCCTACCACCCCTCTTTTGTTGTTTCAAGGCCTCAGTGTGCTTTCAGCACTCGAGCTAGGTGGATCGTGTTTTTGCTGCTCCTTGGGACGTATCTTGGTGTCTTAATACTTGTGTTCGTTTTTGTCCCCGGCGATTTTTTGATTTATTGATAACGTTATAGTGCCATAGTGTTTTTCAGCAATGGATCTAGTTCTTCCTGGACCTAGTCATGGTAGTTCTCGTCCAAATACATCTAGACAAGAGACTGTGTACTCTTCTGACGATGAAGAACCAGACGACCCGGGCATGGCTTTGGATGAAGTCGCCTATGACACAGACAAATCAGAAGTCGATGACACTGACTACAACACTAACCCGCTTCATTGGGTTGGTGGGGCTGTATATATTTTAGTTTTTTAAATTATTTCTTATTTTGTAACCAGATTAGTGATATATAGCCAATAACGTCTATTGCTAATATCATAGATGTACATCGAAGGACGAAGGATCTCGAGTGAGTGCAGAACACTGTCCTCGGGTGCGCATGGTAGGGATCCCTACCACAGTTTTAAAATGGCCGCTGAGGCGTTATTTTGGCTTCTAGTGACGCTTTGGCTTCATATTTCATCATTTTACACATAAAGGATAGTAAAAATTATTTTAAAAAATTTAGCAATCTTAACACTATATTGTATGTTTTTTAGCGGCCAACGTGTTAAAAACTGGTTCTCGAAGATTTGTTGAAAAAATTATGTTGAAAAATTGAAATTGCCATTTGGTAGTAAGGCTATTTTGTTTTTAGACAACTGTAAAGCTCATTTAGATAAGGAAAAATGAGTGTCTGGTAACATTTCAGTAGCCTATTTTTCTCCCAATGTTACAACCATACTACAATGTTCAATTTGACCCATGGGTCAAAGGGTGATCCAGACACTACTTTGTACAGAATTTACTCACATAATATCGTTATGTGAAAGATTTTCAAGGACAGTTTTCCATTAAAGATACAGTAGAGTCTCGATTAACCGTCATTCTCGGGACCGGTGGGGTGACGGATGAGAGAACAGACGGATAACAGAAATGGACTTCCCAGACTTCTGGAAGTCATCGGCGATCGATAAAAATACTGTACTATTAAGTTTTGAACAGTGTTTATAACACAGAATATCTGTACTGTTATTTCTTTTTAACTAAAAAAAAAATGGTTTGGGAAAATTTAGTAAAACTTTTAAATTTTCTATTTACAGTAACTCTATTTATTAAACAAATTTAGTAAAGTCTTCAAAATACAGTATTGTACTGTACATTAAACTATATGATACACTGTCCTTTTATGTTAAAGATATTATTAACAATGTAACTTAAAATAACTACTGTATATTGTACTACAGAAACATTAATTGTAATATAAATGTAAGTTATATTTACATTAAACATAGTTATTTTACTGTAGAAAAATGACACAATATTTTACAATTTTAATTCTACCAATCTTACTTCTTAAAGTATGTAGTCTGACATTTTCTTTTGTTTTAAAACTCCGCGAGCTTTCCTGGCCGCTGTTCTCCGAATTCCACTAAGCAGTAACACCTGAGTGATGTCAGCTTCTTCCTGTCGCTCGAACTAGTCGATACATTGGTTTAACATATTTTCAGCTTCTGAATGAGTAACTGTTTTTGCTGATTTGTCTGTAAACTCGCACTCTTCCTCTTCAATCACATTATTATCCTCCCGCAAAACATTATCTATCAATTCTTCGTCGTTCAGAATTTCAAACCCCCCATCAAATTTGTCCATTTCAAGTCACTCAATGACATCTTCCTTTAAAATAATAGTATTTTCTTCCACCGGAAGACATTTACTAAGCTTGAAAATGTTTTCTTTGTTGTTTTCCTTTTCTGCTTCCAAGTTATTCACGTAATTTTCTTGCACAGGCCATAATTTATTCCATCCCCTTTCCAGTGTTTTCTCCAAAACATCTTGCCAAGCTTCAGCAACATTGAAGATTGCATCTTTGATTGTGTATGATTTCCATAAAGCTCGGATGTTAAATTCATTATCTTTAGAAACAACTTGTTGTAAGAAAGCTTTTCGGTACCGCCGTTTCGTCGTCTCAATTATACCCTGATCCATTGGTTGAATCAATGAAGTTGTGTTCGCTGGTAAAAAGTCAGAAGTTATGTTGCCATCTTCACTCTTCATTTCATTTGTAGGATAAGTAGGTACATTGTCCATGAGCAACATTGCTTCTTGTGGTAATCCTCTTGATTTTAAGTGAGATTTTATGTTAGGCACGAACGCTTTGTGAAACCAGCTCTCAAAAATGTCTGGGCTCATCCAAGTGTTTTTCTGAGCATAATATTGTATAGGCAAAACATTTAGGTTTAAATTTTTGAAAGCACAAGGTTTTTTAGATTTTCCGATAACAACCAAAGGAATTCTGTAGGTCCCACTTGCATTCACACATACCATAACAGTTATTCGGTTCCTCTGCATTTTAAATCCCGGCGCGGATTTTTCAGAAGATGATGCCAATGTTTTCTTGGAAAGAGCTTTCCAATTTAGGCCGGTTTCATCACAGTTAAAAACTTGCTCTTTCACCAGTTTTCTTTCCTTTATAATTTGTTCAATTTTTTGTACGATAATCTGCTACAACGGTACTGTCGGCACTTAGTTTTTCACCTGAAATGTCTAACTGATGGATACCATGACGAGACTTAAATTTGTCTAACCAACCAATGCTGGCTTTGAAACTGGATTCACCACCAAGTTTTTTATTTATTTCTATGACTTTAGCTTGTATTATAGGTCCTGTTAGAGGCATTCCCTGACTACGGGCCTGAACAAACCATTGGTACATTACCGTATCAAGATGATCAAGTCTGGCTGGTTTCATAGTTTTTCTGGTTATGTTATCATCAGCATTTACCATTTTCGAAACATGGTTTTAAATTTTGTCAGCATCTCTTTTAATCTCATTAACAGTTGTCCGTCCAATACCATAAATTGGTGCAATACTACTAGCACTTTCTCCTTTGCGCAAACGTTTTATAATTTCTATTTTCTCGTCTAAACCCAACACTACGCGTTTACGTTTTTCACTCATGACACACTAAATCTAAGCACTCTAAAACAAAACTTACAAATAAAAAAAATCACTCTAAAATTATGTACAGTACTGTACTGTTTCTACACTGAATAAGACAAGACTGTCGGATGCCACGCACAAAACTACCATAATGATTTGTTTGCTAAGATACAGGAGTGGGAGGGAAAGGAGGGTTTGGCCACTGTTCTAGGAATTGGTGACGTGCTCCTTATAGTGCTGTGAATAATGTCACGTTTACAAGTAGACTGAGGCACAGTACTGTACATTATAAAAATTTTGTGTAGAAATGCCGTGGTCAACTGTTTAGACGGCGCATTATTCTTTAAAATCAAATTTGAGTATGATAAAACTTGTAAATATTCATACCACAATAAATATATACGGTACATCATTACGTATTACATGTGTACTATTTCCCCCCCCGTCCTGACGGTTAACAGAAACTGACGGTAAAAAGGGTGACGGTTAACCGAGACTCTACTGTACTATCTTTGCTACTGCTTTGGTTTGAGGTGAGGTAAAACAAAAATTTTTGAACAAGTCATGGTGTAAACTTTGCCCTGAAGTAATGGATAGAATAAAACTCGGACACAAGTTCTCACAAAAATTACTTTTACTTAATCAAATGCGTTTCAATGACAAAGTCGTTATCCTCAATGATACATGAGCTACAATAACTAAACTATAACTAACCTAGCACTGCACCAACCCCTGTATTTATTCTAAACTTAAGGGGTGTGGCCTAACCCTACTTTCTAAAGGAGCGTTAACAAGTGCCTCGCGTCATTCTAAATAAATTAAAATCTAATACAATATTCTTAACTAATCTTATATCTAACAATATATTTTATATTTACTTTAATATAGAATTTTGAATCGGCCCTATTTCTATATTCACAGTTTTATTACGGTACTTGTTAATATAAAAAGTTTCCCATGCATCTATTGTGTTTAATTTAGTAACATTTTACAACAACACAGTTTTCTATTTTGTAATAATGTTTTTCCTCTAAACAATGTGTAACCACAGCTAATTTATCAGGGGTATTATATTTGAAGTGGGCAAAAAGTTCTTTTGCCCTTATCCTTATAATTGGTTTTGTTTGGCCTATATATTTTTTCGGACATATTTCACAATTTATACAATAAATTCCTGATTTATCTTGTTCTTGAATTTTATCTTTTGGATTTATCAAAAATTTACACAGATTTATTCTCGGCTGACATTGCTACATTTAAATTTGCATATTTTGTTAGTGAAGAATTTTCTAATGGACGAAAATGTCGAAGTTACTGAAAGCCATGCAGTTGATGATGAACTAAAAGTTGTTTTAGGTGATTTTCCTTTAGAGATCCCCATGTCACAGCTGAAAAGGGAAGAAATAAGAGAGTTGGTTGAAATAGATTTTGATGAGCCGATAGAGGAAATTCTGACAGTTGAAGCCATCATACAGAGTTATCAATCCATCAGCCCCCAAAGTGGACTCAGATGATGATGATATAGACAGTCAAACAACATCACTTAGAATCAAACAACTGATGCCTTGAATATATTAAGTTTTCTGAACACAGCACTTCGTTCAATGATGCTGAAATTATGAAACTTCACATTTAAATAATAAAAAAAGCTTGTTTTACTGTGATTTTTTTTTTTTGTTTAATTCATGTTTTCCCTGATATTCATCCTATAATCCGTAATATTTTGTAATCCAGCATGCCTCTAGTTCATAACATGCTGGATAAGAGGAAGTTTACTGTAAATTGTGATGTGACTGTGTTATTAAAATTGAATTATACATAATTTCTTTAATAACAGTAGAAAGTGTTGCAAATCCCAATGAGATGCAAAAAGAAATTGAAAAAAGCAGCTAAACCCATTGATTTTGAAAAAGGATGTCGAGTTTTGGAATAATTAAAATTACTCTCATTCTAGCACTTAAAAGGCAAGGACCTGTTTTTATAGTTCCATAATTTATAAAGAATAATAAGAGAAGTTAACAAAACATTTAACGGGGAGTAGTAATGAAAGACTAATTAAGGCAGTGAAAATGAACAGATATAATTTTTAAAAGCCTATTTTGATTTTTAAATGAACTTTAAAAACTATGGGTGAGGGGCCGTGCTTTATTCAACTCAAACCAAGTTAACTTTCAGCCTATTACCTAGATTATTGGAATTATAAACACACCAGATTTGCAACAAAGACCTAGAATTATTATTCTTAACAAATTTGATAATTTTTCAGGATTTTTTGTGTTGAACACTAAACTGAATTTTATTTTTAATAAACTAACTACTTCATCCCCTTTGTGAGTGGTCTGTCATCATCATATGGGAGATAGATGGTTGTCAGTTGTAGGGTCCTTCATCACGAGCCTCACCACCTTGATATTCCTGGAACAGTGTTCGAGAATAGCCATACAATTAAATCTATTGTTAGTTAAAATATGTTTTCTAGGATTAGAACAATTACGAGCATCCACTATTCTAACCCTTAATTCCCCTCAGTCGTATTACTTTACTTTGTCTAATCTGAACCTTGTGCATCAATATTCTCAGCAGCAAATTCCTTGCAGAGTACGGCAGTTGCAGCTCTATTGTGCTGTAGTTTGATCTGAAGGATCCTTTCTCATCTTCATTTTCTCTGTCTCCAGAATTTTCTGGTGCACCTTCTCCAGTCCAAGGTTCATCATCCAGCTGCTACCCTTGAGCATCCGTACTGATAGATCATCTATGACAAGAACAAGGGTCTGATATTCATCCTCCCTCTTCCTACCAATCATCCTCTAGTCGCTCACTACCAGCCCATGATATTGGTTACTAATCATAGTGATTAGATTTTTAGGATCCCTTTTAATTCCTACTCTCACGGCCGTTCCTCCTCATTTCCAAGCTTCATCTTTGGACCCATCTGAGCCAACCACTCTTTGGTGTTGACATTGCTGCACATACCAATCAGAGCACCCTTTACTGTGTAAATTTTCTGAAATTGATCCGCATACTGTCCACTTTTGGCTTGGGTTTCAAAAAATACCAATACCTTCTTTTTATCCACTTACATTTATTTTAATCTTTTAGTGGATTCATAACTGTCTACTATTACTCACACTTCTTTTTTTTATCACAATATTTAACTGTTTTATAATTATATGTTTAAATCGCTAATACAATGTTTTTACGTATTATTTATATTATTATAATTTACTTAATTTTTATAATTTAACATTTATTCAGATTTATATACATTTTCCCACCATACATTTGAATTTCAGTGGATGGAACTTTCTCTTGTCGTGACATGGTATGCCACAGCATCACTTGGTGTCCCCAATATATGCATCTAATGTCTGCCTTCCTACAGCTGACTCAATTTTATAATTCTTTCAGTGTTTTGCCTAAACCTTTGTTAATTCCAACGATCACAAGGGTTTATTTTGTTCTAATTTTACTTGAATTCCCTTTTCTTCACTTACATTATGTATCTAACCATATATTTCCTAGAAATAAGTTGCTATTTTAAATGTTTGATCTTTGGATTAACCTAAATCTAACAGGGTTTGTACTTTAGTGTCATTATTTATTTGAGTTATTATTTAGGTTTTAATTTGTGTTTCTCTCAAAATTGATTTTATATCATGTTTTATTTATTAATTTCCTTCCTTTTATTTATTACATACATTTTCCCTTTATGCACTTCTTTTAACATTCCTAACCTTGGAAATTTTATAGAATATCTAAATTATTAAGTTATGTAGTTTGTTTATTGTAAACGGGTTTTAAGTAGAGTTAAAACCTTATTATTGTATTTTGAATTTTATATATTTGTTTAGTATTTATTATTTATGTATAAAATTGTTTTGTTTTTTTCGATTATATATTATTAAACTTTTGTTTTAACATAAAGCTATGGTCCTTTTGATTTCAGGTTCAGGAGACTGAAGATTATTATGTACCAAGAATGATACAGACTTATACAGGACAGTCTGTTGTTGCTTTTGGCGATGCAGTTATTTCTACCAAAGATACTTGTATTGGCTATGAAATTTGTGAAGAGCTTTGGAATCCTTTTAGGTACTGAATTTAGTGTTTACTGAAAACAATTGTTGGGTTATATAATTGCCTGAAAACAAACCAGGTGTCTAGAAAGCCATAAGGTAGCCAACTTTTGAAACAAAATGATTGAAATACTTGATTACACCAACATTTTGGTTTAGATTGAATTATTCATCAGTAATTGTTTTTGGTAAGCCTTTTAAAAATGAAGTATTGCCCAAACCATGTTTACATTAAAAATTCCTTGTATTAATATTGGATATAGGGTCGAATAGTAAGTGTAACATTTTTGGAAAAATACCTAAAACAATGTGGGAATTTGAATAAAACTGAACTAATTAAATTTCAGAAATAAACCCAATTAAATTGATTAAATTAATAAATATATTCAGGTATATAAATAAATTGATTAAAAAGTGTTTAAACATATTTATGAAACCAATAATTTAAATCTAAGTTTAAAAATGCAAAACAATAAATGTTAAATTTTATATTATTATTTAATATGTTGAATCATAAACAACATTTATTTACCAATGAGAAAACAAATTTTGTCTGTGATAGAAATAAAAGGCTTGCTTTTTAACTACTGAAATCACTCCTTTCTTGTAAAAAAAGAAGAATTACTTATCTTGTCAATGTCATTTTGGACTAAAATTGATGGAGCAGATAAAGCAGAGATGATTGAAATAAAAATTTAGGTTGGAAAGTAAATAACCCATTATGGACAGAAGATAGTGAGTTATATTCTTTAAGAGCAACAGTTTTCTTGAAGTGTCCGAATTATATCTACATATGTATGGCACAATAAAACCTTCATATACTTCCTGGTATAAGTTGTTGAAATATCATCTTTGCGTATTCATCAACTTGGATCAAGTAAATTTCTTGATGACATCTTATTATTGTTTTTCAGAATTATAATGGTTATGCTATAGTCAACTAATCAGAATGTAAAATTTCATTCCTTTCTATTCTTAATACATTCCTAATATTTATACATTGTTACACTCATTGTGATAAATGAGCTCTGTAAAGGAGTGCACATGTCTGTCATTTATGCTTACTTAAATACTTTGTTTTTTCAATTAAATTAAGTGACTTTGGTTTGTGAGTCTGCGTTCTTACAAACTTAACATTAAATTTATTATTATTTCACCTGAAGGGCAAGGTATCAATCTTAATCGTACTTAACACTTACTCCTACAACATGGCACATGGTTTTCACAATAAAATTAGCCAGACATATTTAGAAAAACAAGAAACCTTCCTTTTATTATATTCAAAAACAACTTTATCATGTTTCTCCACAGGAGAATTACTAAAGACTAAAATTTATCATTATGAAATATAAGAATCAGAATCAAACATATATAGAGTTCAAAAATAGAGTTTTTCACCATTCCTTCTAATTCAGTTTATATCATGATTACTAAGTTTTAATTTGTTCCACTTTACTCACGAATTACCAGTCCAGATATTTAAGTTTGGTTCAACATCACAAACACTAGAAATCGTCCATGTTCGTGTTGAAATTGAGTCTCCACAGTCGTCTCATAACGTGACTGCTCGATGCTGAATCCTGACAAAGACTAAGAAAGCCACGCTTCTAGAAGACGCTTGGCAAAGCTAACGCTGAGGCTTATGGGAAATCTCTCCAGGGTTTAATTTTCTGCTAGAACGGACTTTTTTAACGTCCGTGGTTATCTGGCGCGCACAGTTTGAAATTATATTTTAACTTGTAAATATTTTAAATGTTTACACTTGTAAACTTGTAAATGTTTTACACTGTCTATTAGTAATCATTTGGCTACTCTTATGTTGAAATGAAGATTGTTCAATTACACTTTACAATTACTTATTTCTATTATACAATGCTTATTATTTCTATTATTTGTATATCTTTATTATTAATTGAATATTTAATTATTTTTTATTAATTACTGGTTGGAGATTGTCCCATGCTTACAATGTCTGTCATTTTCTTTTTTCTTTTGAGGAAACAAATTATGTAACAAGAAAATTTCCTTTTTTTGTTTGACAACAAAAAAGAAATACAAACATTACAGGTTTATTAAATCAGTTTATTACACCTTTTCAAAATAAAGAAAAACAATTTATATTTGGATTTTCATAAGAACATTTTTTAAAAATATTTTGTTAAATAAAAAAAATGTGAATTTACAATTCAGGTCAGAGGACTTATGACCTATATTATTTAAACAACGTTAATTTGATGATTTATTGCCTTCTTCTATTTAACTTTCAAAACTTTGTACTAATAAACCTGGACCTGACTTTTTTCTTTTCTCAAAAACAACTGGTATGATTTTGATGATACAGGCAATATAAATTATCTTTCAAACACCAGAAAAAATTCCTAATTTATTTAACATATTATATCTTATTTAATAATCCAACTTATATATTCCTGATTTCTTCTTAGCGCAATCAAAATATTTCCCTTAATTATCCTTATTGTTTATTGCATTGCCATATATAATATTCATAGTTTGGAAGCTATTTACAATATATATATATATATATATATATATATATATATATATATATAGATTTATGTATAAGACCTTTCGAGTGCCTAATGGTACGGGCGACGACCTATTGGAGGCCTGGAGTGCTTGAACTCAGGCATTCAAAAGGTCTGTTTTCATACACTAAAACGACCTTTTGTGCCCTCTGTATAAAGCGAAATCGTCGACGAACCTTTTGGATGCCTAGAGTGCCTGGTGTGAAATGTACGGGAGACGATATTTTGAAGGCTTATATACGATCAGTTACAAATGCCACCTTTTGAAGTCTTATACGATCAGTTACAAAAGTCACCTTTTAAAGGCTTTAGTTGACGCCTGTTCCTGTTAATTTCTATTTTCTAACGCCTGTTATCACCATGGTATAAGTCGTCGTGTTTTAGAGAATTTTTGAAGACTTGCTATTATTTAAATAGAACCTTTTGAAGACCTTATGCTCTCCAATAAACTTAATTTTGACATTACTTTGTCTGAAACATTATTTGAGTAAAATTATGCGTCACAAAACAATATTGTATAGTTTTAATACAAAAAAATTTGATTTAAAAATTTTCTCATATCACTTACTTTCTTTCATTAACCCTTTGGGTGCCACGGTGACGATCTATCGTCACCATTTTTTCGTGCGAGAAATGCCACGGTGACGATCCATCGCCACTGCGTATTTCGTAGTTTAATTAATTTATTTGTAATCTGCTATATAGTATTTCGGTGTTTTAAAATACTTTGTGGTATATCCAGTGATATTCAGTGGTGGAAAAAATTTTGTTTTAGCTAACTAAACAGATGACAACAATTACTGATGCACAAAATCAGCTGTTGTCATTTTCACTTGCAGGTTAGAAGTGTACTGATATTATTGTGTGTTGATATTATTTTCTCGCTACAGTCATCAGTTTTTTTGAAGTTTGTTGTTCGTGATATTTTATTATTTGTTTGTTGAAGGTTATTATTTTAGTTATTACAAGTTTAAAGTAGTATTTTGGATAATATATTGCTTTGAAATGGCGGAAGAAAATCTAAGAGGTAGCGAAGTAGACAGATTACTTTTAGGTTATTCAGACGATGACTCTTTAGCCTCTGAAGATGATTTGTTACATTTATTTGGGAATGACAGTGATCTAGACCCGTTATATCAACCAGAAAGTGATAGTGACAATCAGTTTAGTGATAGTGATATTGATTTAAACTTAGATTAACCTAGTACATCAGGTAAACAAAATAGGCCTAGGATAGGTTGGGATAGGTTAGTTCTGAGATAAAAGTTTTTTGTTTGAGTTTGGTTTTCAACCAAATAATTTAAAAATTTGGTCACTTATAGAAAACAGTATATAGATAGAAAATAGCACACTTCCCATATATAAAATATTTTTGGTTTGTGAGGTAAAAAAAAAAAAATGTAAAATCTTTTTTTCTAAATTAGGCTATCTAAAGTTTGGTTTTTAATAAATAATTTTTTTTTACATATAGAATCCAACTTATTTACAAATATAATTGTAGCCTAGGTAACACTGAACATTTTGACACTAAATTTGTTAAGATATCTTGTATACAATTTAATCTGTGTCAATTATAACAAAGTTCTCCAAAAAACCATTTATACCTGTGGCATTTTTGGGTGAGTTATGAAAATTTTCTTGTGGCACTCAAAGGGTTAATACTATTGTTAAACTATTTATGCTAGAGACCGTAGGTACTTGGTGGTATTCCATTTTAAATAAAATTAAAACAACACATTTTTTAGTATCAACCACAATGTTTTAATAGAAACTTGCCGACCATGGTTTAGCTAGTTAAAACTAGTTAACTAGCGAAACCATGGTCGGCAAGTTTCTATTAAAACATTGTGGTTGATACTAAAAAAATTGTTGTTTTAATTTTATTTAATACTATTGTTTTCAAATACTAAGGAAGTAACTATTTTTTTTATTTTAAATATAACTAGAGGGTACATAATCCTCTGTTCGCGGTACAACTCCCGTTCAGCCAATCGTTGTCCTCGTTTTCATAATATAGTTAACAGAATGTTAAAATATGTTACACATTATTAATCAGAAGACGAAAATAGTTACATTTTTTTCTCAGAACAAGTAGGCTACGGTATTTACTTTTTCAAGTTTATAAATAAAACTATATTTTAACTAGTTACCATTTTACTTTCACACTATACTATAGTATAGAGAAAGTATAGTGATCGCAAAAAAATCGATGATGAGATTTTTGTGGATATATCCGTTTTGGGACCCCCTGAGTCCAAAAAAGTGGTTTTTACAAAATGTCTGTCTGTATGTTTGTATGTAAGTATGTCTGTATGTATAAAAAGCTAGAGAGAAAAATATTCGATCGATTTCAAACAAATCTGCACCAAGCATGTCAATTAGGCATGCTTTATTTTTGTTTAAATTTGTTAAATTGTTAAATTTGTTTAACAACAAAACACACGTCATAGTACTTTTCCCAGCCCTAAAATGTATGTTATACTGCACAGTCCTAATTGTAGTTATGCGATTAAGCAGAAAAGTGTCTTAAATTAATTCAGCAGCCTAATCAGTTACTTTTGGTAGTGTTTAACAACAAAACACATGTCATAGTACTTTTCCCAGCCCTAAAATGTATGTTATACTGTAAATATATGTTAAGTGTACTGTTTAATTTGTGTGTGTGTGTGTGTGTGTGTGTGTGTGTGTGTGTGTGTGTGTGTGTGTGTGTGTGTGTGTGTAAATAGTGTGCGTCTCTACGATGAGACAGCGAGTTTGGTCCCGCCTGTTTAAGTAGCCTAGGTATAGTCCACTACAAAACATGTATTAAGTATCAAAGTTTATTAATATTTCACTACAATTATTATTATTGCATTTTATAGTGTGAAGCATAAATATTTACGTTATTGAAGAACGTTAGTTTCCGTTAACGTTTCGTTCTGCAGGTTAGTGATAGACCTCTCACCTGTGTATTATTTTCATTTTTCGTATTTTGCGGAATTTGAGAAATTTTTCGGGCCTATAAATGACTCAACGATTGACAAATATTTTTCCCCAAAAAATCCGAAAGGCTTAAAACGTTTCAGGGCGTACAGTTCGCCAGAATTTACGGAAGACGCAAGTGTTTCGTTAGGAATGTCGGAAACGCATTGTGACAAGATGGATAATGCAAAGGTAGGTGACACGACGAATGGATAGCTAATGACTGGGTTGAGTAGCTTGCTAGATACAAAATTATAGACATTGGCTACTAAAAAGACCTCTTAATTGTGTCTTCTGAGGTGAAAAGTCTGACGGAAGAGAACAAAGTTTTGAAAGCAAAGATAGACTGTATTAAAAAACAAGAACAGGTTATTATGGATAAGCTAAATGATTTAGAAGGTAGATCTAGACGTAACAATTTAAATTTTGTAGGTCTTAAATGGAATGGTCAGACAGACTTTAAAGCCCTTGTGAAACAATTCTGTGTGGAAGTGTTAAAGTGTAATGACAGTTTGTGGGTCAATAGAGCACAACCATTAAGAGCAAAGGGCAGAGCAATAATTGCACAGTTCCCTTCAGATGACGATATTGGGTGGATCATGTCCAATGTAAATAAGTTAAAGGGAACATCTTATGTCGTACATCGGGATTACACACAGGATGTAAGATTAAAGCGAGCCTACCTTGCTGCAGTCTGACGGGAGATAGAAAAAGAGTTGGGAAGACGTCGTATGCCGTTAGTTTTTGACTACATTAGAATAAAATGTGTCAAATTCACCTGGGAGGACAACACACTGATGGCCGGCCGAACGGATGGAATAGTGAAGCTGAAGGATCTATTCAACTACGATTTCTCATCGCGCATAGCGGAGGTGAGAAAGGACGGTCCAGGGAAGCTGCAACCAGGACGGACGGACGAGAAAGGAGTGAAGACAACATCTTCTTAGGGACTAAACACCAATTTCTCAGGACAATGTTCTCAAACAGCTGATAAGGAGCTGGACAATATTATAGTGCCTCAGACGGTTAGCAATTTTAAAATATTGTCTTATAATGTATGTGGACTAAGAGCCAAGGTTGGTGAAGATTATTTTTTTCATTTACTAAATAAGTATGATTTAATTTTGTTATTAGAAACATTTATATCTGAACATGATGAAGAGTTTATTGTTAAGAGTCTTCCTAATTTTAAAATAGATTTTTTTAGTTTTGCTGAAAGAAATGCTAATTTTGGAAGAGCAATAGGAAGTATTATTTGTTGTGTAAATTTACAGTCATCCTTTACTAAAAAAGTTAGTTTCGTATGCAATCGTAATATAAAATTAATTGAAATTAAAAATTGGTTGGTTTTGCCAATTTATTTAAATTATAACAAATGGGAGAACAGCTTTGAAAATTTGTGTAATTTTATTAATTCAAATTCAGAGCAAAATTTAATAATAATTGGAGATTTTAATGGCCGAATATCTAACGAACAAAATAATTCTGATATGTATAATTATATTAATGTAACTAGTACAATTAGAGGGGTCAGAAAATCCAAAGACAGGATATTAAATACAAGGGGGCGTAAACTTCTAAAATTATTCCTTAATTTTGGATTAGTGGTTTTGAATGGCGGAACGCAAAGTGATGCTGAAGGAGAATTTACTTTTATTGGGAAGATGGTTAATTCTGTAATTGACATTGCGGTTGTATCAGTGAGTTGTTTAGAAATAGTAAATGATTTTGAGGTTATAAGTCATGCAGGATCGGATCATATACCTATTTGTGTAAGTTGTAAAGTTGGTAGACTTGCAGAGAGCCAAAGGGGTGGGGATTGTATACTAGCATTGTTGCCAAGATTAAAATGGACTAATTCAGATAACGTCTTGTTCGGTAAAAACATAGATAAGGAAATGGCAACCTTTGATGTCTTGAATGGTAACCAGATAAATGTCAATAGCATGATTTGTTGTATCAAACAAGCAGCCCACTTTAAACCGAGTACAAATAATAATAACACTACGGTAAACAAAAATCAACAATGGTTTGATTTCGAATGTCTGGTATCAAGGCAGCGAGCCTTTAAACTCTTAAGCTGTTTCGCAAAACAAATTCAACTATGGTTAAAGTCGCATATTTAGAGGCAAATAAAAACTTTAAATCGTTATGCAGAACTAAGCGTAAGCTACATTACAAATATGTTGTAAATAGTTTGGGGCAAGTTAAAGATGCAAAACAATTTTGGAATTCTATGAAAAGTTTTAAAAATACAAAAAACAGATTAGCTGGAAATATTAGCTGTGTCGAATGGGTGGAGTATTTTAAAAATCTTTTGAATCCTCTTATTGTACCAAGGGATATTTCTTATACGGAACAGTATATTTTCGACAATGATCTCGACAAGCAATTCAACCAGCAAGAACTGCAAACGATTTTGGCAAAATTGAAAGATGGGAAGGCTCCAGGTTTTGACGGAGTACCGTATGATTTTTTTTTTAAAAACGGCCCACGGGTTTTAAGTTCAAAGCTATTGGCTATTTTCAATAAAATATATATGGAAGAACGCGTTCCAGAAATTTTTTAAAAATCTATAATTTTTCTCTTGCATAAAAAAGGGGATGTCAATTGTGTGCAAAATTACAGAGGTCTATCATTTATAGATTGTATAGATTGTATAGATTGTATAGCGAAAGTGTTTGCTAGTTTATTGCACAATCGATTAAACAATTGGGTACACAGTCATCAAATAATTAGTGAATTTCAACCCGGATTTAGAAAGGGTTATTCCACCATAGATAACATATTCAACTTAACTAGTAATGATTCAGTTGCAACTGTCAAAGAAGGGGGCGAAACTGTATTGTTTTTTTGTAGATTTTTCCTCTACTTTTGATACTATTGATAGAAAGGCGCTGTATTTTAAGTTATCGTGTTTGGGTGTTTCTTCTCATATGCTGAATATTATAAAAGAGCTTTACAAAGGTACAACATCGGGAGTGTGGTGTAATGCGGGCGTAACGAAATGTTTTGAAACTAATATGGGTTTGAAACAAGGCTGTATTTTAAGTCCATTGCTATTCTCTTTATTTGTGAACGATTTGGCTGATATTTTAGATGGAGGATGCGATTTTGAAGGGTTTAAGGTCAATGTTTTATTGTATGCTCATGATATTGTTATTCTGTCCCCTACTCCTGGTAGTTTGCAGAGTATGATAAATAAGCTCGAAAATTATTGTAACAAGTGGAATCTTCGGGTTAATTTAAGTAAATCTAAAATAATGGTTTTTAGGAAAGGAGGTCAGTTGTGTAGAAATGAGAAGTGGTGGTACAAAAGGCAACGGGTAGAGGTTGTCAATAAATATAAATACTTGGGTGTTATACTTACTCCATCGTTGTCATGGGAAACTCAATTTAAGGACAAATCTATGGCTGCAAAATATGCTATAAACGCGGTATGGCACAACCTTGTGTCCCACTTAGTGCCAAGTTTACATGTTTTAATTCTATTGTGAAGGCGATTTTATGCTACAGTTCCCAGGTCTGGGGCTACAAGGAAAGCGATGAATTGGAAGGGGTATTTAGATTATTTATAAAAAGAATATTTAAGTTGCCAAATAACACCCCAAATTATGTCTTGTTTTTAGAAACAGGGTTTGAAAAGGTTTATTTGTATACATTGAGAATCCACCTGAATTTTCTTTTAAGGGTTGTAGCTTTACCAAAGAATAGATTGCCAAACATTCTTGCTAAACAAATAATAAAAAGGGGCATTTACTGGTACCAGGAGTGGAAAGTGTAAGATATAAATACGGGATTGATGTGGATATGAGCAATATTGATAGGCTACGTGAACAGATGCTTAGTGTTATTGAACCGGTCAGAGTTACTTGGGAGGGAGAATGTTTACAGAGGGCAAGAAATGCGACATATCATAAACACTACCGGGACCTTGACTTTCAACTCGGCAGTAGACTTGTTTTATTTGATAAATATGATATACAAACAATAAGTTGGATAATCAAAGCAAGGGCGGATTTTGTTGACTTAAACTATAAACCGTGGTGTAACTATAAAATATGGTTATGCTCCTTATGCAACATAAATGAAAACGAGCCGGTTTACCATTTTATTGCTCGCTGCCCTATCCTAGCCGATATAAGAAATTTGTGTCTTTTCAAACGCAGTTTAAATAGGGGGGAATTTGAACTTTTATTAAATGGGAGAAATTGGTGGAGATTGGGTAAATTCATGAAGATTGCATGGAAATTTAGATGGGAATTAATAAATGAATTTAATTTTTAACTGTAACAGTACACAAAATTTTGGTTGGGAAGGGGGGTTACAGCTAAATTCTTGGAAGGATTACTGTAAATCTATTTATATATGTAAGTAATTTTAATTGTATAGCTGGTGCCAAATTAATTACTTCTGTAGTCATTTATATTGAATATTTTGTATGATTATATATGTATGGTTGCACTGATGGAAGGAAGGTTATATACACACAGGTCTATATGTGTAAATATATGTGACTCATAGTATAATTTTTAACTATATTGTTTTGTTTATGCCAACTCAGCTGACGGTCAAAAAGACCATTGCTGTAAAGTACTCTGTAAAGAAAGAATATTATTAAGTTTATTTCATTTTATTTTATCTTCTATAAATAATTAATTGTGAATTTATTTTATATTTTGTATGGAATACATGTCAAAATAAAGTACTTTTTCTATTCTATTCTATTCTATATTCTATTCATAGTACTTTTCCCAGCCCTAAAATGTATGTTATACTGTACAGTCCTAATTGTAGTTATGCGATTAAGCAGAAAAGTGTCCTAAATTAATTCAGCAGCCTAGACGGTTACTTTTGGTAGTGTTTAACAACAAAACACATGTCATAGTACTTTTCCCATCCATAAAATGTATGTTATACTGTACAGTCCTAATTGTAGTTATGCGATTAAGCAGAAAAGTGTCTTAAATTAATTCAGCAGCCTAGACGGTTACTTTTGGTAGTGTTTAACAACAAAACACATGTCATAGTACTTTTCCCATCCCTAAAATGTATGTTATACTGTACAGTCTTAGTTTTAGTTATGCGATTAAGCAGAAAAGTGTCTTAAATTAATTCAGCAGCCTAAACAGTTACTTTTGGTAGTGTTTAACAACAAAACACATGTCATAGTACTTTTCCCAGCCTTAGGGCATTTATTGTCTGGGCATTGAAAGACAAGAAATTGAGATATTCGGCAAAATACACTGGGAAATCCTCACACTTAACAAACATCATAAACCACCTAACTTATAGAAAGGTTTTGAACAAGAACTGCCATAAAGGACCACCGGGTTTTCACTAATTGGTTCTGTTAAAAGCATGCGTTAATGACATACCTACAAATATAAGTAAATATGTTTTTTTCACAAACACTCCCGAAATTACACGCCCTTACTACATGTAAAAAAAAAGTTTGCTAATGGCCACCTTAGGATCGTCACGTTTAGTTAAACAGGTATTACAAATTTTCCCTAGGCCCTTTAGTGGAACCGACCTTATTAACCTATCTTGTTATTTGTGCTTTAGATAATAGTATTAACACATACAACTGCTATATTATAAATTGCAAATATACAGGATGCCCTCGAAATCTCTGGTCCCATTTTGTGGATTTGTTCCTGGAATCGAGACAAACATATTTCACAATATAAACATAGGTCAACAGTGCTTACTTTTTCATCTGTCTGTGTGTATGTTTTTTCACAAAATAATTCATATCTATAGAACGGTTTCTCCAATTGAGTTCAAACTAGACTTGAAGTTATACCTAATTATGATCTATTATAAATAAAATAAACGATTATATCCAATCATGCGTTTAAAAATGGCGACTGTTAAAAATGTCATACCTAACAAACTAAAAAACCTTTTATTTTGTCAAAAAATTTCAATACATCTTTGTTGTTGCCCTTTTCAATTTCCTATCGGAAAGTGTAATAATCAAAACAATTGGATGAAGGATAATAGTTAAGTTAAGGATTATAATAGCATAATATGTACACACAATATATTGTTGTGTTTACTGTGTTGGTATAAGATGCCGGGTTGAACAAACCGATTATTACACATAACTTAACTATTATCCTTCATCCGATTGTTTTGGCGGTTACACCATCCGATACGAAATGAAAAGGGCTACAAAAATAATTTCTTGAAAAATTTGATTTAAAAATTATCTCATATCACTTACTTTCTTTCATTAATACTATTGTTTGTCAAATACTAATGAAGTAACTATTTATTTTAAATATAACTAGAGGGTACATAATCCTCTGTTCGCGGTACAACTCCCGTTCAGCCATTCGTTGTCCTCGTTTTCATAACCTCGGTTTTTGGGCAATTCAGGTTTGAAATTTTCAAACACCTTATTGTATATAATCGGTTATCTTGTTTAAATAGATCATTGTTAGATTACACTTTGTGCAAAGTTTGAGCTCAATCAGTAATATAATTCTCTAGTTAAAAATTATTTAGTGAAAAAACAAATTGGTGGCTATGGGGAAACAAAGCTTGTCCGGACCCATGTCTAATTGATTTTTTTTCTCATTCTTATGTGCTGAATCATATCTTAGAATATTGCAGAGTAATTACAAAACATCCTGCATATACTTAAAAATCTTATTAAAACTATGCAAAACATCCCAATATTGTGATTACGTACGCTGTTATTATCTTTAACTTAACTGATATCCTCCATCCGATTGTTTTGAAGTTATAAAATCCGATAGGGAATTAAAAGTGCTACAAAAAGGTGTCTTGAATTTTTTTTGTTAAAATGTTCTGTTTTTGGGTATATTAGATTAGAAATTTCCAAACAGTCGCCATTACTAAATGCAAGATTGGATATGATCCTTTTATTTTCCTAAAGTAGATCTTTTTACTTTCTCACTATCCTACTATAGTATAGAGAAAGTATAAAGTGATCGCAAAAAAATCGATGTTGAGATTTTTGTGGATATATCTCTTTTGGGACTCCCTGAGTCCAAAAAAGTGGTTTTTACAAAATGTCTGTCTGTATGTATGTCTGTCTGTCTGTATGTCTGTCTCTATGTCTGTATGTCTGTATGTAGACAAAGCTAGAGAGAAAACTATTCGATCGATTTAAAAAAAAATTACACCAAACATTTCAATTAGGCCTGTACAGATGCACGAAAAAGGGTTTTGACAAATTTTGAAAAATAACCCCCTTAATGGCCAAAAAACTCCCAAAAAAATCAGTTATTATTTTTATATAAAAAAACGGCTCTAACGATTTTGATAAAATTTTGCTTATTTTTAGCCCTTAATGTACCCTACCATATGCGAAAATCGGCATCTAAAAATTCTCGTTTAGGTAATAATAATAATAATAATTTTATTATTAGAAACTCTCCTACTTTAATGTGTTCCTTCTTCTACTTTAATACAATTGTGAAGTCACAGTGAATCTGTTTAGTAATTTAAATGTGAGAAAGTATGTGCAAGTTTCTGGTACCGTTTATTTAGGTATAACTTCATGTCACGTTTGAACCGAATCGGTCAAACCATTCTCTAGATAGATATCAATTATTATTTTGTTAAAAACACATAGAACCTACATACAGATAGACGATAAAGTAAGCACCGTAGACCCATTATTATATTGCGAAATATGTTTGTCTCGATCCCAGTAACAAATCCACAAAAGGGGACCAGAGAATTTGGGGGCATTCTGTATATAATCATATGTAACACAATACAATATAACAATAGTCCCATGTAGGTATATAATGTTTCCAGATTTTTCGTTGGAATTACAACTTTTTTTACTAGAACCCCTTATTCTGCACTGAAGAACAAATTAATTCTTTATAAAAACATAATTTATGGAAAGATTGGTTAAGCTATGCCTAAACTCGGTCAAGGTTTGTACCAATGTACTGGGATACTTAGATAGCATTTTTTTTTTTATTGGAGATGGCATAACAGTTGAACCCAGCCTATATGTATGTATTCACCTTAAAAGTAGGTGGAAATCACTAAATAAAAGTTTGAATAGTAAAATTGAGTGTTGGTGTGGAAAAGTGGGTTTTGTGAGCCCGAACGGTTCGTCGGAGAAATAACCTAAATAGTAAAATATGTAGGAAATTTTATGTTCTTTCATTTTGAATATGCTAGAGAGGTTATTAAAGAATAATTGATAGTTTACGAGTTACAAGAGAAAAACCCGCAAGAATGAGATTTTTTACTTTTTTTGCATTTTTGTCAATGTCGTGTCACGAAATTTGTAAGCAAACCTCAGATTCGGATTCAGCACCCCAAAAACATACAGAGGGGAAGAAATAAAAACTACCCCACAACTTTCCTTGTAAAAACAAAATTTGACTGGTTTCTATAATCCACCAATGTAATTTGACATATGTACAATTGAACAATATACAAACACATTTTTGTTCAAATACTAAGAGACGAGAAGCTCAAAAGTTGTAGATTGATAATTTCCAAAATATCAATTTAACAATGAATTTTACGAGAAGTTGGAGTCCTAAACTTGTGCCCAACAAAATTAATCTAAACTAGAAATTAACCATTCTAGTGCGCTTAAGGCTTATTTTGCGCACTTGTTCACAACCACTCGTTAACTCTGTCGCTGGAGTTGTAGTTTAAGCTACAAAGCCGTTACATTTGCTGTTCATTAGCCCCCTATCACATCCCGCCGGAAATAAGTCGAGTTACAGTAACCCTATATTATGTTCATATTAGGTTAATACCATTCAGTTTTACTCGTTTTCAGTTACATATGAATTTACTTACTTATTCAAATACAGTAGATTAGGTTGTATTAAACGCTTTAATTGTTTAGTATACAGGGTGTTTTGGGAGAGTTTGGCACAACTTCGGAAGATGATAGGGGTTTACCTAAAAAAATCAAAATTGTTCATATGTACCTAGGTCTAGAAAAGCTTCGTTTTCCAGACATCCGCCATTTTGTTTCTTTTCCAAAATGATTTATACCTGACCGATTGAGTTTAAACTTGGCACAAAGTTTAACCTAACAATAATAGACCCTATTTATACAGGGTGAGTTTCTACTGATACCATTAACTTCGCCAGTATGTTCTACTCACTAAATGGAATAAAAAAGTTCATATGGTCCCATGCCCGATCTCAACCGTTTGGCTGTAGTCGCGTATTTTGTGTTTTTTTCAAAATCATGCTATTTTGCCTCACTATTTGTTTGAGACATTTAGTGTTTAAGACATTCTCGCTCTTGATCAGAGGACATTTTTCGCATATATACTCTTGTTCAGAGCACAGTTACTGTCCTCTGAATATTAGGAGGACAGTGTGTTCTCATCAAGAGTATATATATATAACTTACTGTCCCCTTAACATGAGTTTACATAACACGGATTTTTGTAACAAATGCTGCCAACATAGGTCTTGTCCCCAACATTTTCCATATTATTTCATGGAGAAGGGTTTTATCTAATTATTATAAACATCATCATGTTACTTACCCAGTCTAGCATTAATACTAAGACACCGTTTGACCGATTAACATGAAAATTGGCACACACATGAATTATTTTAAGGAGAAGGTTTTTATTGAATTACTATAGGTTTAACCCGGCTTCGCCGGGGACTTCTATCATATGTTATTCACTAATAAATGTTGAATATGATCTTGATTTCAAAATATTCGCAAACCCGTCTGCTAGCACCTAATTGAAGAATCATGCGCAAGACCCTAAAAGTTATAGTAATGAGGTAAATAAAGTATTTTTACAAAGTAGAAATTTACTCAGTAACAGTAACTTTTTTCAGATGATCCGGTACTATAGGATTGTGTGGTAGTTGGAATATAAGGAGATAAACCTCAAAATATAAGAAGTAAAAGCTTTTTATTGAAAACATTCTAACTATTTAAAATTCTTGTTTATAAACAACATTTTTCCTTTTGTTATCTGGGGGTAAGTTATACAAATTTTTCGGATTTCCTACTCGAGATCAAGCTCCGTATAATTGACCGTGAGAAAAACAGGAATCTTTGAGACTTATGCCGCAATACTTAAAAGTTTGTCCCTATGGTTTATCTGGCTTATTGTTAATGTGTAACATATGGGTCTGACTTTTTAATCTTACAAAAGTTATCGGCGTAACTTTACATAGTCTATAGTCTTTACTTTATTTCTTATTTATCCACTACATCTAGTAAAACTTAGTGGTTTATCAGGCTTATTGTTAATGTGTGACAATTGGGTCTGACTTTATAATCTTACAAAAGTTAACGGTTTAACTGTACATACTGTATAGTGTTTACTTTATTTTTGATTTATCCCTTACATCTAGTAAAACCTAATGGTTTATCTGGCTTATTGTTAATGTGTGACAATTGTGTCTGACGTTGTCATCTCGCAAAAAGTTAACGGTTCAACTGTATATACTGTATATTACTTACTTTATTTCTGATTTATCCCTTGCATCTAGTGAAAAGGAAGCAAGACTATCGTCACCTTTGAATACGTATTCATTGACGTCATTTAAGTTAAAAATATAAATAAATAAAAACCAACCCACTCTATAAATATTACATCACATCCTTTTTTTGCCCTATGGTAATCTATTAATAAAATTAAAGACATTTCTACTTTTAAAAAAATAGAGATTGAGATTGTAGTTTTTATTCGTATAAATTTATCTCTATTCAGACAAAATGTGTATATTCTAAAAACACAGTAGAAATGTAAACTTTTTGGAGGTATTAAAAATATATTATATAACATTGATTAGTATAACATTTATATAATATAAAATTAATTAATAAATATATTGAAATTGCTATTTTAAACGACAAAGGCCTACTTAGGAAAATGTATTAACAACCAAATCTATAACTAATTATGAGGGCTAGATACCAAATTTTTACGACATAATGCTACAAATCTTCTTTCCTTGTAATATTTAGCATTGACTTGGTGGCCGGTATGTAGTGGCCGGTTGCATAAACGTCAATCAGACATGATCTATAATCATCGTCCAAATTGATCTAACATCAAGAGTTTATGTTTATTATTGATTATATGTTTAGAGTTTACCTAACATTATATTTTGTTGTATTACTTCATGTTTCATTGATTGTAGACATAAAAATTGACCAAGCTGCAAAATTAGCAGTCTAGTAGTCGTTCAGGTAGCCTCTGCCCCTAATAAAACAAAGGGGCTACAGTGTGTTGATCTATAAAAGAAACTAAAAGTTTTGTTAGAGGTTTTAGACTAATGTCTCCAATGCCTAGTATCTGTTGTCTTTAATGCAGTGAAATTACATTTATACAAAAATTCAATACAATCAGTATGAAAATATTTTAATAATAAAAATTAAATCCAATTTTAATCCTAATCTTTTAAATTTTGGACATTTATATTTCATTATTATTTTAAACACATATTATTGAGACATTATCAAATTTCAGCACAATATTTAAAACGCTTAAGTTTCAACTAAAAGTTATCGCACATTAGGACCGTTTAAGGTTATAATTATTATTGTTATGGAATAAATACTTCTTTCCACAGAACTTTGGTTTAACCGGAACAGAATGGTCAGGATCGAATTTAAAACCTATATCCTTTTAGGCCCTACTAAAAATATTAAGGATTTGTGATTATAGATTGCCAAAAATTTGCCAAAAAATTACCGTTTTCCGTATTTACATTGAGGTGGATTGTAATAACTGTTATTGATGTACTCAATCGAAAGAAACTGACTTCTTAAACTGTTAAAAATTATAAATAGCTAGGAAAGAATTCACTACTGACGTAAAAATTTGTCTTTTAAACCGAAAATGTATATCTTTGTTTTCTTTTATATGTGTGTGAATTTGTTACATAAATAAAACTAAAATTTATTTTAGGAAAGTTTGATAGAAAGGTTTCTACGGTAGTCTTAATTTATGTTTTCTAAAAATATTGTGACTGACCATTACAACTCTCTCATTATCAGGAATTATTTTGTCTTAACTGCTATGTTGAGGTTCAGGTAGCCAGGGCGTTAAGACTAACCTAGCCCCTCTTAGTTTTATGACACTAAGAGACATTTTTAAATATATTTTATATGAGCCTGACGTTTTATCTTTTCGGGAAAATCATTGTTTTTAAAATTCCTTTAGACTTAGAAAGCGAACACTATCCCAATTCATATTGCCAACAATTAAAAATAGCGTATGCCTTTTACATTTTAGGAATCTTGATTTTCTTAGTAATGACGATGCCATTTTTTAATTAAGATAAATAATATTACTACTGTTACATATTAATTGTAAACAAGTGAATGGATCAAAACAATAACGAACATTGTCTAAGAACTGTTTCTTGTTAAATAAGAAAGTTTGTGTGTATGTATATATTGAAGCACACTTTAAGAGTGTTATATAGGTAAGGAATTTTTTTTTAAAGTTCTAAATTTAAAATGGATGAGTGAGAGGTGGGAGGCACAACAAATTACCTGACGTTAAAGTTGAAGAAGTCCTGGAAAATATTTCAAAGTTTTTAAACAATAAATCGTACTATAGCTATTCAACAACTCGAGCAGAATATTGGAGAACTCAAAAATTCCAATAACTTATTTCAATAACCTATGTATGGTCAAAGTTATAGGCTTCTTTGGCGCAGAAGGATAGCACTTTCGTAAAGGATCTTTAATTGTGGTGTCTTATATTTATTTAATTTTAGCAATAATAAATGAATTACAGTACTGTAGTTATTAGTTAAAGCACAAATTTGGTAATTTCCCTAGTTCACAATATTATCCTGAAAACGGAAAGATAGACAGCCAGAGTGAAGTCTAAAGAGGACTTTATTTTTATTATATAGAGGAACTATATTAATCTTTGTTTTTCTAAATCTTAGCTACTTGGTTCGAATCTAAATCTCGTTATTATTTTTTTTAATAAGCCTAAAGATTTCAATTTATTTAGGAAAGGCTATTTATAATACTAAATTAATTACGATTATACAAAGAAAGTACGTTTGTTGTTTTTAAGATTCGTGTTAAATAGAACAATGTTGAAAATACAATAATGAGACACCGTGAAAATAATAGAGGTTGCAGTTTTACAAGAACAGAAAAACATCCCCCCCCAGCCCACATCCAAAACAGAATCACGGACGCATGTTATTCACAATTATCATCTCATCAGAGAATAATCTATATTTCCGTTCGCACAGTTGGTTTGTTCACATGTAGGCCTATAGGTTACTCATCGACATTTGAAGAATTGTGGCAGGAAGTAGTTCTTCCTTCATTGGAACACACTGAGCATTGAGTTCAGATTTGATAAACGCATTTTTCATGTGAAGTTTTACACGAGATTTGAAAATGATTTCCATTTTAAAATGTTAAAGTCGTATATATTGAAAACTTGTTAACCTTATAAAACAATTACAAGAGAGTAAAAACTTTTATTTGTTAATGACGAACAATATGGTATTTATATTTTTACTGTAGCAGTAAAAGAAAATATATTTGAACAGAAAAGGGAAAATTGCATCACAAATATTATATAATTTTAACAACAAATAAACTTGTGCTCTATGAAGTAAGAATCGGTTGACATTTGATGGTTGGAGAAGTGAGGGGTTGGTTTTGAGATTGTCTAGATAAACATTTATAGTTAGTTATAGAAATTCGAACAAACAATATTAGGTAGTAGCAAATTTAAAAAAAAATAGTAGAAATAGGCTGTGGATATCTAGTTATGACCTCATATGCTTAGTAAGGAGGGAGTAATGCAACGTTGTCACATGGTGTGTTTTTTCTACCTGCGCCAATTCACTGTTTATTTTACAATTGGACACAATATTAATATTTGCCCGGTCGCAAATTTGACTACATTTGTATTCAGGAACTTTACAACTATATTTTAAATATTTAATAATGTTTTTAATTGATTAAAAAAATACTATTATTAGGTCTGGAATATGAAGGACAAACGTTTATTTATTGTTTACCTTATTTTTGAGGGTCACTCAAATTATAAAGTCATACTATGCCACGTAAAAGTCAGACTTTTTTATTTCTAGAAATGAATAGAGGTGTAAGTACGCCTTTGATAAGTTATGTTGTTTTTCAGAGACAAGAACCCTTAGATGCCGAGGATCCCCCAAGAAAAAAAAACAAGTGTTATCCATTTAATTTACCTTTCTTAACGGAATTAATTCAACAAATCGGTCGGGATGAACATCCTGGATAAATTGTATTGGTTTACATAAACTGTTGTTTCCTAAGTATTACATGGAGAGAAAATTGCACTTCACCGTCCAGTAGTTCAATAAATCAATGATTTAGGCAACTCAAGACATATATGTAAGCTTAACATTCATTTCATCAACCATGATAATTGATCGGGTGATAATCACCCTGCTTGTCCAGAATTTAGAAAAATTTAGATAGTACTCAACAAAAAAACCTTTCAAAAAGGTAAAACTTTCGTAAGTATGACCTTGCGTTTTATTCCCTTTAACTTACTCAACACATTGTTACATTTTCCTTTTCCTTGTATCTGAAGTAATTTAATAAATAAGGCAGCGAAAGCATGAGAAATCATACTGGGGTGGGGGTTGTCTCTGAACACTATTCCAGTGGGAGACATATCACCCCACATTTGATTTATTAATAAATTCCTAAATACTACCATCTTGGAAAAACAATTTTTATTAATAAACCAATAATATAAAATTTATTGAGCATATATTATATTAATAATCATTTCGAAGTTGGATTATGCAAAGACTTGAATACAACTTGCATAATATCTTCAACAACCATAAAATAGTATTTAGATTTTTTTTTAAAACGTAAGTGAGCAGTTAAAAATCGAAAATTCAATTTAAAACTTAAAATATTTCTAAAGAAGATAACATGCGCAATGTTATTTTATATTTTATTTACAAGTTAAAGTTTCTTCCAGCTTCAACTACTGCATTTTCTAAGTTTAGACCTTGACTTTTATGAATAGTTATTCCATAACTATTGCAAATTGGAAATTGTTTTCTTATTATAAAAGCATTCCTCATTAATTGAAATTTAGATTCTATACGTTCTATAGAATATTGTCTTTTATTGGTAAGTTCAATTTTAATAGTGTCGACAACATTATTATTATCTCTTGTTACAGAAATAATAGTACCTATTGTACCATTAGCCTAGCCGATAGAAACATCAATATTTCGTCTTATCATAAATTTTGATCCAGCTTTTATTTTAATTATTCTAGCTAATCCTGCAGTTCGTGAACTACCCGCTTCATCATTCATTAAAGACTTTATTCTTTTTTTGTGCATATTCTTCGCTCGAATTGTATATTCGGCAACAACCTCAATTTCCTCGGTATTAATTTTTTTTAACATAGCATCTTTAAGGTATCGCACATTTGATTGGTACCTACTTTGCCAACATTATTTGATGGCAAAGTATTTAGAAAGTTACAAAGTTAAGATATTTCCACTTAAAAGTTTAAATACATGATTACGAAATTAAGGAATATGTATAAGTAATATTTTGCGGATCATGACCAAATACTAATGAAGTGGCAAATGCTATCGCGAAAACGCCACAATCAACTCCATTAGGTTGCTGGGCTACAGAAGGAAATATAATCTTTTTCATTTTTGTTAAAATAAAATGGTTAAAGCTTTTTCAAAAAATTTTAAAATCTAATGTATCAGATTTTGAAGAATCATAAATATATAATAACTTACCATCGTAATAGCTACATAACCAATGTTCAGAATTAGAAAACAAAATTTGAATATTTTTTTCACCCTCAGCCATTGGTTTGATTTTTGAAAGAACTTGAAGTCTTCCGGTATGTTGAGGCTTGTAAATAGTAAACCGTAAAAGTAGGTTATGAAATCTTTCAATATGATAATCATTTAGACGTCCTCCATTTCTTATGATATTATAATCACAATTGATCATTGAATATTGAAGATGCCAAGAAGGAATTTGAATTAAATGAAAACGAAAGTTTTTTATAGAACGCTCTCTAAATATACGTAAGAGAAATTGTCGCATATAATTATTATCACAGTTATATCGCACATAATCTGGTCTAATACCATGTACAAGAGATGTCGCAAAAGCAATTGCGAATATACCACAATCACACTCACTCTGAAGTTGAACTTCAGGCCACTTAATAGTCTTTCCAGATTGAAAATAAAATGGGTATAATTTTAGCAAAACTAATCTATAAGTGACTATGGTCTTTCTTTAAATTTAATGAGTCATAAATATAAATAGTTTCAGTGTCAAAAAAAACTGCACACAAAGTGACCTCTGAGCATGTCATCATCTGTTAAAGGCCGAAATAAAATTTGAATTCTAGATCTATCAGGAGAAGCGGGAGTAATCATATCATAAATTTGTAATTCTTCCATTCCTAAGAAATCAGTATTAAAACATTCTTTTATTAAATCGCTGAAGCGCTGTATATGTTCTACACCTAAATATGCATCTTTGTTAATAATAATACGTTCAAAATATTCGTCACCAAAATCAACAGCCATGCTAAAAATTTCTGTAGTCTTGTTTACTTTTTTTTTTTCTTTCACAAAAATAATATTTCTTTTCGTAAGTATAGTATAATAAGTAAATTTCGAATAAATTCTTATTTCTTTTTGTGCAATATATATTTTTCCTTTTTAATGATACTTATATAAAATTTCATACTTTTATACAATTTGATTCTTACGTTAAGTCAAATAGAATACCGAAAATTTCAAAAACTACCACGATCTTAATTATTTCTTCCTGTCGCCCTTATAAAAAGGTACCTGTGAAGAAAAAATAAAAATGGTCGATAAAATACGTAAATTCTCGGGTGGAGATAAGTAAGGTAAACTACTGGTTTTCTTGTAGAAGTATATACATGCTAGAAAAAGTAATTTGTAGAATTGTGGGGTCCATTGTGTGGTGATTACACCGACAATGGGTAATGCGCGCGCAGATAGCCCCGACGAAACGGGTGGACTATAATTTATTTAATAACTATTTATTATTTCGGAAGTTGTATAAAAGTAAAGTTATTTAAAGTCAGTTTAGTATTTCAATATATTTTTGTAAAGATTTGACCTTCGATAAGAATAGTGTTTTAGATTGTCAATCAATCGCTTATCAGCAGATAAGATGTATGGTAGGATGCTAACAGACACAAGTATCACATGGCTCTAAGCCAAAGAAAATATGATCAACTAATTCTAATCTTTCTGCTGCCTAATTTAAAGTAATGTTTACGTTCTGATTATTCAACTAAAATCGCTTGCATTTATTTTTTATATTTATAGCCATGTATGTATATTTGAATTATTATGTATGTCTATATATGTATTCACAGGTATTTCGGCATAACCTTACGACAAAAACTTGTAATATTTAACCAAACCACTTTTTAACCAAACCGAGCTTTTTTTTCCGTTCTGGGCTGTGAAAGCCACCTTCAGAGGCCTCACCGGCGTCGACCTAAAGATCTTTTGCCGCCCCAATTTCCTTCCTACACCCAACTAGTGATACCCGTCATCCTTATGAAGGAACAGATACTACCAATAGGGTTATCTAGGATGGTTTCCATCTCTTTCCCCGGCAGGCCTAGAGAGTATAGCCTGGCTCGTCCTAATGCCTCACACTCTAAAAGAATGTGTTCTGCGGACTCTTCAGCCAAACCACATTTCCTGCAAGTATTGTCTGCAGCAATCCCTATCCTGTGTAGATGTTTTCTGAGGTGACAATGGCTCGTTAAGAGCCCAACCACCCACCTCATGTTATCCCTTCTGAGAGAAATGAGTTGTTCAGCATGTTTCTTGCTTGGTCTAAATTACCTTTTTGCAAGTCTACTAGTGGTTGAATTCGTCCAGGCCCTATTCATCCCCTCCCGTATCCACGTATCAACCGCTGCTCTGGCATGTCCATAGGATATCCCGAACACCGGTTCTGTCCCACGAAAGGGGATTCTGAACCTGACCTGGCTAATTCGTCTGCTCTCTCATTACCATCAATACCTGAGTGGCCAGGAAACCGAGCTTACTATTTTGATGAAATTATTTTTATTTTTCATTATTTAGAAATTATACCGCGACTAATTACAACTGACACTTTTTTTATTAGCATACCTTCTTTCTTCGGCGACTTACACGAATTAACGCTGAATCCGAAATACGTTTACTAAATATTGAATAAAATTTATTTGTTTTCCCCCAAAAATTATAATAGTAATTCCAAATTAAATTATAACGTTACGCATCTCTTTTATTTCTACCTAGGGTATCCCACATAATTACTGACCTAGACTGCGTCGCTCGAGGTCAGATTATGATTTCCTTCTTTCGTTTTGATTTGACCATCATGTCAATTTACGGTGGGAGACCTATCCCGGAGGGCCCACCCTTAATATGTAATAGGAAATTAGGGGAACCTCGGGACTCACAGTCCCAAGACTGAAATCTCAAAATTGAAGACAATATTATGTATTTTTATAATATATATGTTAGCCATATGGTGAGAATCGAAGATGCGTGCGCACACATACTCGCATCCAGCGTTAATACGGGAAGCGACGCCTGAATTATTTGGCTGAAGAAAAATTTTTTTTTGTCGGTAAACCGTCAAATCAGAACTTTAACTTAATATAACTTAATAACTAGCAATTATAAGTGAAATATTATTCTTTTAATGATAAACTTAAACGTTTTTCTTACATCTTATAAGTTCAAGGGACTTTTTGAATTTAAAAACAGTAATAAACTAGAAAACTCGCGTAATATTCAATGTATATAAGGGTGGTGGTTCGCCGGCCATACTTACATCTGGCGGCTATTGCCGCCCTCAATTATGTTGTTTTACGATTACGATGAGAATTTTTAGACTACGATGAGATCTAGTTCATAATAATAGGTCATTAGAAGAGTGTAGATCAATATGTAAACTGAACACCTCTACAATAAGAATATCACTTCCTTATTTTTTTATAGTCATTCTGTTCAATATGATGCGGTATTGTTAATTGTTAGTGTGAAATACATGAAATATGTATAGTGCAGCCCGGAGTTTACACGCGAAAGACAGACGTGGTTGGAGCGGAAGTGACGGGGGAGGGGGGGAGGTCAGTCAAAATAACAAACACCTCCAAAAAAACGCGCGAACACCGATCTCTCAAAAAGTCGTGAATATGTCTAAGGTATAAACCAGGCATTTGTAAGGTCGCAATAGTGGTATCTTTATATCAAGCACCCAAAATGCCGCGAATGCGTTAAAGTATAAGCCAGGCACTGGAAAGGTCGCAATAGTGGTATCTTTATATCAAGCCCCCAAAATGACGCAAATGCATTTAAAATATAAGCCAGGCACTGGAAAGGTGGTAATTGTATACACGGTATAACATTTATACTCAGGCACCCAAAAGGTGGCCTTTACGTCTGATCGTATAACCGCTCCAAGGTCAGGAATCGCCAGGCACTCAAAAGGTCTTATACATGTATATATATATATATATATATAATTAAATCTAAGTAAGTAATCACAGTTTCAATATTAATTTAACAATTTTAACTTTAATTTTAATTTACTTGACTTTACTTTATTTTTGTTTCTGATTTTTAATTTTATACTTTTTTTTTTAATTGAGAAAACTAACTTCACGTACATTAACAAAACTTTCCCCAGAACAGGCTATTTCCTTTAAAAAACAAAATCCTATTTCTTTTTAGTTTTTACAAATCCAATTACAAACTTTATAGTTACAAAATTTATCAAAATTATATGAAACTCTGAGCTTCTTTTTCCTTAGGTAGTTGACGATGTTGGTAAAGCGTTACTCCATCGGTGTGTGGTCTGGAAGATGCTGATGGATGATGGTTTCCTCAGTATATTCCAGAACTGTTCAAGCCTACTGTGTTCAATCTCGGGGAAATTCATGAATGTCTCGTGAAGTAGTTTTTCTGCCGTTTTGTAGAACCACACGAACTTAGAAAAATAACAGAAGAAGAAGAAGAGCCAAGCACATGTGTTGAGTGCATGACACCCATATTTATAGATTTCACTTAAAAGTAGTTTTTGTATTCCTGCGCTGATTCACAAGATAACTAGTAATTTCGAAAAAAAAAAACCAGCAGAAAGTTGTTTTCTCCTGGCACATCACTTAGAATTTATTCAATTAAACATTTTACATAATTTTTCTTCCAGAAAAAGTCTTTACTCATGAGAAAATTTGCTTTTTTCCCGATCAACTAGTCTGCATAGTAGCTAACTGCATTCTGAACTTTGACTGTCTTAATGTCTAAACCTAATCCTTGTTTAAAATCACTTTTTATTGAAAATAGTTTAAAAAATTTAACGTTTTTTGAAAACTGATTTCAGTTTGGATTGCTTGAATTTTTTGCAATTTTTTGGAATGTTATTTGACCTTATAACTAGTTTTGTTCAGGCACAATTTACGTTCACATATTTTGCTATTATTCGATCTGCCACTTTTCACACCTTGGATTTATAAACTGTTCTTATTATGTAAATATGTTGCACCATGCCCAAAACTAGCGAAAAACTCATTTTTACTCCTAATAACTTTTAATTAACATTTACAATTTCTACTTATAATTTGTAAAACCTATACAATGTTACATTTATTTATTATTTTGAAATTCATTTTAAAACTGCTCTTTTACATATACGAACTATCTTATTGTGGCATAAAAAAAAACAAGCTTTTTATGTGTATTTAATTACTATTTACCCTCCTCCCCATTTGACTTATTTTCGTGATTTTTTACTTTATTTCATTTATGCCTTTTTAAATGAATATCACATTTTTATGATTTAAAACAATTGAAATTTACATACTTTATCCTTCTACATAAGACACAATTTATAAACACTTAAAATATCGTATTTAATCATACTTAAATTTCTACTGAACTTGTTCATAACTTTACAAATATTGTTTTTTACAAAAGTTTTCTCAAGACATTTTCTTTTTATATTAATTAGCTACATTATTCCATAAAACATTTTCAAATTTATTTATTAAAAAAAAAAAATAAATAAATAAAAAATAATAATTTTTTTAACTTGGCCTTTTTGCTATTCTAATTATTTGGTTACATAAGGAAATACTGGATTCTGATTTGGAAAGGTTTTTTGTCACAATTTTTATTTCTTTATTAAACATTTTAAAACTGGACGTTGTCTTGCTTTTTAGATGTGTTTTCAATATTCCTTCTTTATATTCTTTTCTGCTTTTCAAAGATTGTAAATGTCAAAATTTCAAATAAGCTATTTTTCAAAACATTTGTAGGATATTTGTATGTTCAGATAAACGACTGACTCGATTTTCATGTTGCTGTCACTGATCTTTCTTTCTGTAGTTATTTGAGTTTGCCAGTTCATCAGTACTCTTCTTTGCTACTCTATCTAGCACTAAGTTAAACAGGTATGGAGCATTTGGGCCACCTCTTTGCCAACCACACTTCTTGAAACTAATCGTCTCACACTCTACTTGGAATTCTCCATTGACATTCTACAGAGACTTATAAGTTTTCAAAGTACTTTTTATCCTACCATAACTCTGCCGTTGTACTATACACTGCTTTTCAGGATACACTATTATAATCAGCTTTAAATCTCTATAAAGATGCCACGTCATGGTCCTAGGTTTTCTCTAAAATTTGATTTAAACAGACAATTTGATTGATGGTCGATCTATTTTCTCAGAAGCCACACTGATAAATTCCTGTTTTCTGTTCGACATATGGTATTAAAATAGAGAATATTTTATAGTTTATTATTATTTTAAACTTAAATATATTCATAATTTAATGTGACAACAGTCTGTGCTTGATGGAATTCTAAATTAATGAATTAAATAATGAAACTGTTATTTAATTCCACAAAAAAGCTTTATTGAGCGACATATGTTTCGTTGTGTCATTTTCAAGCTTCTAAATTGAAAACAAAACCTTTTAAATAAACAAAATTGAAAGAGAAATAGGAAAACTAGTTGACAATAAAGATAAGATAGATAGCTTAGTAAATAGTGGTGTATATGAGATTTCTTGTAGTGATTGCAGTTGTGAATATGATGGTCAATATGGTAGATCAGTTAAGAATAGAATTAAAGAACGTGTACACAGTTGGAAGTATGGCAAATCTAATTCAAATATTGCAACTCATTTATAAGACACAGGACATAATTTTGATCCTAAGTCAAATGTTAAATTTCTCCTCATGGAACACTAAAGTAGAAAACTCAATAACTTGGGATGTTTGGAAATCACATCTATTTTTAAAAACCATACTTCCAACCTAAATGAACAAATATATCTTAACTCATCACCCCTAATGAAGCCTACAATACAACCCCCCTCTCCATTTTACAGGTCAGATCATTGTCCTTTCTGTCATAAATACTATAATTTCTCAACCCTTTTTACTCTATCCTTTCCTTTCTCTTCCAATTTTGGTTATTTAGATTTGTTTTGTTTTCAATTAGCTTGAAAATGACTAACGGTAAAATGTATGTTGCTCAATACGCTCTTTTGTGGAATTAAATCATTGTTTCATTATTTTCTTCAATATATTCAACTGCAGGGCATACCTCCTTATCAATATCCACATCGTCACCGTCCCCTTCAGTTGCCAGCTCTCCTTTCTCAACATTCTCCTCTTCCTCTGGACCTTCTTTAATAAAGAGGTCTTAAAAATGATCTTTCCGTCTTGAAATGAAGTACTTGATATCTGTTAACAAGTTCCCAGTTTTATTTCTAAGAGCCATTCTATACTGACATTTTAAATGCAGTAGTAGTCCAAAAACTTTGAAAATGCCAAGTGATTGGGTCACTTGTGAACTTGACAGCAAGCTGCGTGGCGACAGCAGCAGAAGTACTCTTGAGAGATGTTGATACTGAGCACTGTGAAGATGTTTGATACAAAAAACTTTATTGTAGAGGTCTGTATGATATTACTGCTAAGGAATACTACAACAAACAAGTCAAAGCCCAGTGTTGGTTTGAAATTAGTGAAATGATGGAGGATAACTAGAAGTCAACTTACATTAGAACAAAAAAACCCAAAAAATAAAAACCAGAATGGTAAGAATAAAATATTGTTTAGTAAGTTTTTGGCATTCTACATAATGAAGTACAAGACTTATTATTAGAAACTACATCGAAAATTGAAGCATTTAAGTAAATAATGGACTAAGCGCCATAGCAGTATATCCAACCTTGATGGATTCCATCTTAAAACTGAGCAGTCTAGTAGTGCCGATACCACCCATATAGTTTGACTGTCGTTTCAAAAAGATATCATTGGCTAAAAAACCATTATCATTTTGAATACTCGTATAGAATACGAAACACAGCAGATAAAATGTCAAGATAGAATGGGCCTTAAGAGCTGCTCTCTGTTGATACATACTCTCTTCTAATTCAGTTTTCCTGTACCACTTCCTTGTATCATTTATACACTTTAATTTTTTATTTGTATGTGTTTTATATTTAATGTTTTTACTAGTATAATATTGGATCTAAACCTGCTTTTGAACCAATAATTAAATGCCCTTCCAGTAGTTTACCATATTTATTTCTTGTCATCATTTTGGTTATGTTGTTTTCAGTACTCATATACCAATGTGCTTGGATGGAGTGGAAATAATAGTAAATGGATCAGGATCCTACATGGAATTACGCAAGGCATATGTCACAGTCGATCTAGTCAAATCAGCTACGTATAAGGTATTTACTCTTATTTAATTGTGGGTCTATTTTTAATTTTAATTACTGGTTGGTTCGTTTCAATCATAATTCTTTTTACCAACTTTGTAATAAATAGTTTTATGGTTTTTGAACTAGTAAATACAAAACAATAGCATACTTTAGCAATATGTGGTAATTTTGCCCCATCCTCTTGTAAAAATTGGGTTTGAGGGTACTCAAAATTTTTAAATAGTTTGAGTGAAACATCTTTTTAAAAGGAATGAGTAGAGAAAAGTTCCGCTAACAGGAGGTCAGTATATTACCCATTAATCATTTATTGCATCAAGTGTCTAATTAAAATCTGTTAGCCTTTGACCGTAGTGTCTGTACTTTTCATTCATAATTCAAATATCCACCTAATATCTTGTATTCTCATATTCAAACATAAAAAAGGAGGAGGGGGGACCCAAATAATTTCTCCCAACCTTGTTATTAATCTAGATGCATTGAACCTTTCTTCTATTTTTAGCCTTCTTTGAGTTATATGAGACCTGTTGCCTGTTTAAAATATTTTTCTAATCACAATTTAAAATCAAAGGATATTAAAATAAAAGAATAACATATGAATAAAGAGGAAATAACATACATTAATTTTTTTAAATAATTATGAAATAACAAGTCATTGCAGCCAAACATTTATTCATAACAAAACCATTTGATTCAATGTATTATGTTGTTAAAGCATAAGCAATATTTTTCATGTAATTTTCATTATGTAGCAAATTTTCCAAAATTCTCAATTGGTTTATTTTACTCTTGACAATATTTTTCATTAATACTGATGTAAGATAGAATAAAACTCGAACACAAGATCTTACAAAAATTATATTTACTTAATCAAACACATTTCATCGACAAAGTCACCATCCTCATTGCTACATGAGCTACAATAACTAAACTATAACTAACCTAGCATTGTGCCAAATCCCGTATTTATACAAAACTCAAAGGGTGAGGCCTAAACCTATTTCTAATATTAAGTGCCTTGCGTCATTCTAAATAACTTAAAAGTTAACATCTAACTAATACAATATTCTTAACTAATTTTATATCTAACAATACATTTTATATTCTACTTTAATATAGAATTTTGTATCGGCCCTTGTTAGGGCCGAATATTACGGTACTTGTTAGTATAAAAAGTTTCCTATGCATCTATTGTGTAATTTAATAATAAGCCTGATAAATCAGCTATGGCTAAACATTGTTTAGAGTAAAAACATTATTTCAAAATAGAAAACTCTGTGTTGTATAAAAATGTTACGTCGGCATCAGACCTAGTACATTTTCATAATCTGACAAAGATCCAATTTTCTTAAGAAGGGTAGCATAATCCAAGCAATACAGACAGTTTAACTTGTACAAACACGTATTCAAGTTTAGTCACGTTTTTATATTCAGAATAACCTAAAAACTTGTGTTAATTGAAGATTTAATGTACACTGCCACACCCCTTCTGATTCTGTGTACTCATTGCAAAAAAGAATGTAATCTGGTAATGTCACTTCAAGTGAGGATATGCTCAACTTAAGATTCAGAAACAAATATAGCATATTAATCATAATAGCACTAAAATTTATATCCTGAAAAATTCCACGAAATTCGTCTATGTGGCCTTCCTACAGACTAAGCGTTAACATGTGTGATTTTACATAAACTTTGAAACAGAAATATTTGTTGTGGTAGTGTCTGGTAGGGGTCATATTTGATTTTTGCTGACCCAGTTCATAGCTGTCATCTGTAGAAGTTGAAAGCTAACAATCTATCCCCCGAAGTGTTTAGAATAATAATATGTACTATTTAAAACTTTACAGATATATTCAGTAAATAGAATATGAACATAACAACAAATATGTTTTTCTTATAAAATGAAAAAAATAATTTTTTTTTATTCCGAAAAGGAACCTGTAAAAAATTCAACACTTAGTACATGCTTTCATTTCAGTTAGACAATTTCGTGACAACAATAAAGGACAATCTCATACATTCATTATTAATGAGAATATCATATTGAATACTTAAAAAAAAAATATATAAAATAAAAAATAAAAACCAGAAACCTTTAAATCAACACCATCAAATAACAACACATGATTGTAATACAATACTGATCTAAGTACTCAATTCATTCAACTAAATTTGCCAAAGTATAAAGATTAAAACCTAAGTGATGGAAAGACAAGACTATATAGACAGATGGACAAAGAATAAAAGATTTTTTATTTAAAACCAAACATATATGAGCACATACGATCTATTAAATAGAAGAATAACAATTTATTACAACATGTAAACTGTTATATGATGCATTCCAAGATAATATTGCAACAGCCTAATACATAGACGGGTACCTCTCATTTCTGTTTTTTGTCTTCATTATAACTAAATATTTAAGTGATACATTATTGATAATAGAAGAACGTAAGCTCAAAGTAATCATATAGGTAATTATAATATCACAATTGTTTAAGAAAGCAAACATTTGTAAAAGTCAGTATTAATCAAAGTTCTGGTTTACTATATAACTATTTACTTACGTTACCATCCTTATTGATTGTTGTCATTTACAAAATTACATTAAAGCTTTAACTTACAGCCATTCATTGCAATTTTATTAAGTTAAATTTACAAAAAACAAGTATAATAATAATAATGTCATTAGTCCCTTGTCACTTTTAAAAACTAAACATACACATTAAAAGTTGCACTTTACACAAAAATGAGAGACTGTTGAGAACGAATTACATTTCTCTTATATTTCTACCCTGAATATGCCCATCATTTCCCCAGACTTTGCAAATAAAATTTTTGACAATTTTTTAATACAGAACCAATCGACGAGCTGTAAGCTCTTCTCTAACAGTAAAACCAGTTCCTTTAAAAAATTTACTATTTTCATAAATTCTTCATAGATTTCTATAACTCATCAATTTTACTATTGCAGCTGGGTTTACTATTTTAGTATTTTCTAGGCTGGGTTTTTCCCTCAGAGTCTGGTTCTATCCTTTGTCCAATATATGATGTAATCAATGTACGATTCCGTTAAATGTATGTTCGTTTAATAACTTTTAAACATTTAAATCCATCATTATACCTGTCCTCTGTAACTCCAATAACTATATTGGGCTAGTTCATCCCAGCATTCCAGCAACTCCTTTTGAAACTGTGTATATTCAGACCTTATAGTATTTAATTCCTCTTTTAAGGTTTTTATTTCTGCTTGAACCTGCTCCAATATGATTTTCAAATATTTCAATTAAAGCCAATATCTGATATAATATCATCTTTGAAACATACTTTTACGGCACTCATTACATGGGAAGAAATGGGGTGAGGAGAACTGAAATATCGGTTTTTGTTATCCAATGCTGGTTTAGTAAATTAAGAAGTTCCAAAAACTTATATAAGCAGAGAAATGGAAGGGGGGAGAGAGGGAGTGTCTCTCGTGTATCGGTTTTAAAAGCAGAATTTTTGTACCAATACTAGAGAATCCAAACTGCATAGATGTCCATTCCTTGGACCAGTTTATACTCAAATTTGGTAGTTTCAGAAGTTTTACTCATTATGTGAATAGCCAAAGCATTTAAAGAAATTAAACCAAATTCAAGTTATATCAATATGCGCTGGGAAAAGGAAGGGGACAGAACTCTAGTATCGGTTTTCTGTTCCGATACTGTTGGAATTATAATGAGATACCATGGTTATACTATTGGATATCGGCTCAGCCCTATTTAAAACACTATCTGATGTTTAAAACAAGATTTAAACTAAATGCTTAAAACGTAGTCATCACAGAGTTTTTAGTTTTCACAAAACATACAAAATACACCTCCAATAACTTAATCTGGTAACTGTAAAATAATAAATAAACCGTGTCCTTTCTGTAACAGGCTACTCACAGTGAGGTGCAGGTTAGAAAATTCCTTTTGATGATAACCAAATTTTTCCTACTGGTTACTTTCATTCCTAAACATAGGCTACTTACTACATTCCTTACAACTCATCTGTTCTCTTAAATATGATTTTTATATATAAAGCATGTTTTAGGTTTAAAACACAATATTTCATAACAATGTTTAAAAAAAAGTTTCTTCAATTAAAAAAAACAAACTATTTTTAGTTGAGGATATTATTTACTCAGTATTTCTAATAGCTTAGTAACACATTTATTGTTGTGATTATTATACTTGAAATCAATTTAAAATTAAATCTTGCTGATTAGAAATCATTGTCTTTATTCTCATATGCACTGCAATCACTTTATATTTATATAGTCATTCACATTAATCCTACTAATAATAGCTTTGGAAACAAAATAGATATTTATGAACTGCTAAAAAGTTATAAAAAAAATACCAGAAGAACACTGAAAATTTCCAAATCTTATTTTTCTGGCCAGATCCCACATTCAACTTATAAAATTATTATTTGTTTATGTAGGCTGGTGGGTGCTATTTATTCAGTAACTTAAGAGGATGTGATGGACAACGTGTTTACTTCAATGGTTGTTCTTGCATTGCTTTTAATGGAGAAGTGATTAACAGAAGTCAACAATTTGCTCTTCAGGAAGTTGTAAGTGAAATTCAACTAAATATATTTTAACAGAAATGTGTGAACCAAATATTCATTGTTTAGTCATACTTCTTCATTATCATTATTGTGGATATTAGAATACAAATTTACATTTATACTACTGTATATTTATCTAACTTATAGTAAAGTTAAATATAATCTTGCATTTTCCTGTAGACCCCTATTTACTTCTTTTTCTGTTATGAGGGGAAGTGGTGTAGAAGTCAAAATGTTGTCGAGTAAAGAAATTAAATAAAACACAATTTTCCACTAAACACTTTATTTGTTCAAGATGATGTTTTATGACTAAGTCATAATCCTCAGTTGTTATTAATTTCGCCAAGAAAGTTTGTGTATATATAAACAACTAAAAATGATGACATAGTCATTGGAACAACATCTGTAATTATTGAAAAATAAGGGTTTTGTTTTTAATAATATATAAAAAAGAAGCTAAGTGCGATACAAGTTGGGCACCATTGTAATTAGTTAATTACAAAAATAAAATAAAAATATAAAAAAATAAAATTTAAGTTCAAGAATTTAAATTTAAAATTTAAAGATATTAAATTAAATTTCTCCAGGTTCGCAAGTTCTTTGACAGTGTATTCAGTAGGATATTAGAGTAAAAGAATAGTAGTCCTTTTTTGTTCTGAAATAGCACATAATATTTATTAGACACATTTACATAGGACACATATAAAAAATGGAACATTCAATATGCAAAATCTTAACTTGGTACATCCTAACAATTATTTAATCGTTCAAATGATAATAATATTAAAAGGTCAAATTAACTTTGATTACTGAATTTACTTTTTAGTTGCAACTCTGAAATTGAATATGTTCTTAGTTTATTTAAATGAATTTTATACAACTAGGAATTCTATTCTTTGAAAATAGACCAAGTTTCATTAAATTATTTATTAGAAAAAGGCTTTATTTCAATATTTTTTCATACTTTAGAATATAAGACATCGTCTTATATATTAAAATTCAAATTGTCAAATCAAAACTTATACTTAACATTGTAATATTTAAATCATATTAGATACAAACATAATTTTAGAATAAAAGTCTTGACGTGGATACCAGTCACGTTCTTTCTAGTTAAAAGCACATTTTCTTGAAGATGCTTTGCTTCGTTTGCCGGAAATTCCTGCAGACTCGTGGAATTCGCTTGGTCCCCTGTTCATATGCTGACGTTTTCAACTCACCTTTCCATTTTACAAAGTTCATTTCTATTATTTATGTAACAAAATAACTATTAGTGTTTTTAACTTAAACTGTTCTATTTTTCTTTCTTTTAAAACATTACGGTTTTGTCTATATTTCCCGATTCAATTATATTACTTCTTGTCGAACAAGTAGAAGCTATTGTTCTCACCGTTTTTTATAAAAGTTCATTTATTCGATCAAAACATATTATGTAATGAATTATGTGTGAATTAAGTAATGAACTTTGATCATTATTAGTTCAATTTACAGTCTTAAGAACACTCTTTTCTAAACTTAATCCTTTATACTGAAAATGCAAACTAATGCAAAAAGCACATGGTTTCTTACAAGTTCTTCACAAACAAATTATCGTTCAATATTTCTCACTGTATCTGTATTTTACATTCCGTTCTAATACAATGTTGTTAAACGAAACAATTCGTCATTGTCTTTATTAAAAACTTACATTTTCACACTTTTATTTGTCTCTATTGTCCTTTTTAGGAACAACTCAAAATCTAAAAAAATGTCCTACCCCTCTAAGCACTGTCTTGAGACTGAACTGATGCTAACAAAACCCTTCCGTCTTGCCTGGCAACAAACATCCTTCCCGTTCACAATCCATCTTACGTTACACTTCTTAATTATTAGGTTTACACTAAGTCTAATGATATTTAAACATAGAATATATATCTCTGACTATTTTTTATTATTCACTTTGTTTTCAAATTTTGTATCTTTCAAATTATTAATGGTAATTAGACGAAATACTTTTTATAGCGCCTCCCCTTCTCTTCTTTTTTATCTGGACCAATTACGTTCAAGTTCGAAGATTCTTGCGCTTTGCGCTAAGTTAAAATTAAAAAATGTACAATCTTACACATCGTCTTCAACAAATAAAGTATTTATTATTGAAAATTGTGTTATCCTTCATTTGTTGATTGAAATTTCCAAAAATGTTGCTCTTTCTAGTAAGTTACTGTTAACACTTTGCAAATAAGTTGTTCATGTACTTGAATTTACTCATTTCAAATGTCGTGAAACTTCATTCAACAAATGAAACAAAACAGAATTTTTGAAATAAACACTTTATTTGAACATGATGGCGTTTCACTAAGCCATAATCTTCAGTTGTTATTCATGTACACAAACTCTCTTGGCACTTGCAGTTTGGTTTAAATTTTAAAGGCACTGTAACTTCCTTTGTTCAATTAATTTACAATGAAATTGGGCTTCCTATGATCTTTCTGATGATATGCAATATATTGTTACAGAATAATTAATTAATATTATAGGTTAGAGTTTAATAGGACATATATAGCCTATTAGTTTAGATTTTGTATGGATAGAAAACACAGGCTTACCTTGGAAAGTGGTCCTTGGTATTACCTAATAGCATACAAATAAGAAAAAAACACACTAAACACTAAAGTTCTGACTTATTAGATAATATCAAGGACCACTTTCCAAAGTAAGCCTGTGTCTCGTATCCATACAAAATATAATTATTATAATACAATTTTTCACCCTTTCCATTTGAGAGACTGGTTGAAACTGCAAAATTACGGTTTGAAATTTTTGTTTTATTCTGAAATTCTTTGTTGTTTTGTTGTTGTTGAATTCCTTTAATATATTTTAGTTAGAATTATATAAATTTTCAATAATCTCATTATTGATGTGTTCAATATAAAACAAATTAATAATGTTACAAATGAACATACTAACATGTTCTTAACAGGTTTAATATTTATTTTTTTTGTAATCCACCATGTTCTGTGTAAGGTAGAATTGATTTCTCAAACAGAGTAGGTTTGCAGATTACATTGCTATAATCTAATGTTAAAATTAAGAACTAAATTAAAACCAATTTCATAATTGAGTATAAAACATGGTTTAGAACTTCAATTCTGTTACATTACTTATCAGTGTTTATATGTATCTTGAAACATATATAGCTGGACAATGTTGTTGCACTTAATTATTGTTTTAATTAAATTTTATCCTGCTTTGTAATTAATCTTGGCATATATAACATTTTTCTTTAGAGTTCATTTGACAATATATTAAATATATACTTTTTTTGGCTCTATTTTTATTCTTAAAACACTTGGTATTATATTCATATAAGAAACAAAGTGTCCAAGGTGAGATTCAACAGTTTCCTACTTTAGATTCATCAGTTTCAAGTTAATGATAGACTATAACAAAGGAATATAAAATAAGAAAAATTTAAAGATGTTATGCAATATTAAATGTGTAATTTCCGAACATTATATATAGATATAATATTACAAATTAAGTTTTAACGAGTTATGTAAGAGTACCAGAAACTTCCATATTAGAGAATTGACTCTACGTCAATCTGTTTTGTCACTTTAGAAATTATGTTCATATAATTTAAAAAATCAAAGAAATAAGATTTATATATATATATATATATATATATATATATATATATATATATATATATATATATATCTATTTTCATTAATATGTTGCAATATTTTTAATGATTGAGTTAGCTTTAAGATTTTTAACAGATCCAAAACTGATAATGAATTTATATGCAAATATTTAATTTATAACCTGTCTTAAATTTATAAAAAAATACAGTGTCAATTTTTAAACAATATACATTAAAATAATGATTTGTCCACATTTGTAAACGAATAATATAAATAAGTTACATTGCTTATTCCATTTAATAATCAGAACCTTAACCACTATCAATTTAAGTTTATGATCACGATTAGATTTGGGGCTTTTTAAATATATGTTGTATGAACCCTTTAATCAAAAAACCATAGCAGGCCTAATGTGACCCATCAGATTGCCCTGTTAAGGAAGTATTTACATATGGTTTATGTTATGATATAAAAGTAATTATAAGACCAATTAATATAAAAATGAATGTAACAATTTTAATTTAAACATGGATTTAGTTTTAAATAATTGTTTTAGGAATCTAATTTTATCTACATCCTACAATGACCCATAGTTTGTTGTATACATATTGCAAATATGCACTCAATTATATCTATATGTATTTTGTCCTAAAACAACTTGAAATTTCATCGCATAACCTATACATTTAAAAAAACTATCTACAGTAAGTACAAGATTTAGTAAGATTTTAGTCAAATTTGGCTTGTTTCATATTATTGTTGTTGTTTTAAAAATCGAGGTAATAAGATTGATATTAATATTTTTATTGTTTAGTGTATTTGTTACTGGTAATAAAAGTCTCATTTCAAAATAACAGCTATTTGAATCAGTTTTTTGATAGTTTCTTCTTGTCTATAAATCCTAATTAAGCCTATAATAGCTCAATTTGTTAACTTTGGGTATCAAACATATTGATACCAAGGTCGTCAATGATCCTCAAATATTTCATTGAAATTCATGTCTTTACATGCCAATCTATCAACTGGGTGCTGATTTGATTTATTTCTTAATTTAAGATGGTACAGTTTTATATTAAACCATTGAAGTTCTCATATACTTATTTGTAGACAAGCAAGCTCTAAAAATCCAATTGATAGCTCTAAAACCAAATTTTTAGTAGTTGTTATTTATTATATTTTAAATACAAAGTACAATAAAAATCCATTCACGTTATGTACCAAATTGTATCCATATTTACAAGTTTTTTAAAATATACTAACAGTTAATTTTAGTTTGGTACTTCTTAAAGGAATCTACTAAATTTAGAGATACCAAACATGTTTCGAGCTGTCAGCTTACCAGTACAGCTTTACTTTTGGTGTCCTAACTTGGGTCATAATCGTCCGCAGTGAAAAATGTTTTTAATTCACTGGCTGTTCAATCTCTCTAGTTTTCATCATCTTTCAATTACAACTTATGTCTCAGATTAAAACACTTAACTGCGTAGTAATTAGTTTCGGTCAATATCAAATTCCAAAAATCTTCACCGAGGAACTGAAACAAACTGTCCAGTTCAGGAAAACCTTTCACCTGCATTTAGCATTAGTAAAATGCTTTGTTTACATCTGTATCAGTTGTAAATACAATATTTCTAGGAGGATTAGGTTTTGTAAGTTGTTCTCCTTACAAACAAAAGTAATTGTTAGTCAATCATTTTACTATTATTATTACTTACTGGGTTCAGGTCTTCACTTCTGTACTTCCCAGCCTTGAAACGCCCAACGTGTTCAGCTAGTAATTTTAACCAGACACGTTAATTTTTATAATACACATTTTTTATTAAAATTTTATTACAATTAATTATATTAAAGAACTTAAATCCAAAATAAAACCTTACTATTTAAGGTTGTCCATTTTAGACTTGATAATCACTCATTGTCTCTGTCACTTTAAAGTTTGGTTAAACTAGTTAGTGCAATCTTTACTTACGTTTTTACTTGGTTTATTTGATTTATAATCACTTTTCCATTTAAACCTTAATATCTCATCAATTTACTAAACACTTGTCTTTGTTTTAAACAAATCATACTCACTTGTTCATTTTTATATTTTTTACTATAAAGCCTCTTTTTGAGTACAACTATCTAGTATGTGTCACTCCATCGAAACCTCGTCGAAGAGTGGTTAAAAATTCCGTTCTGTGTTTTAGTAGGGTTGGCGTGGGTGCAACTTGTGCCCTCGAAGTTTGCTTGACTTTATGTTTTACTGATTTATTCAACTAATCTGATCACAATATACTTTACATGTCGGTTCATAGCATGTTACGTCATCTTACGTCTTTGTTTCATACAATAGTCAACCCTCCTGCTATATTCAAAACTTTTTCACTCAATGTTTTCTAACCATTGTCTTTATTTTTTAAACTACATTTGATTTACAATTATTATTTATCTTAATTACCAACTACAGATTGTTTTTTATTATAAACTACTCTTTAACATCAACTATTATCTACTACAGATTTTATTTATGATTATCAATTACAGATTTTATTACTATAGGTTGGAGATGTACCATGCTTACAGTTTCCAATCATGCAAGGTCAAATACTCCTTATTTCCTAGCTTAAGCCTACCAGCATCATCACCTGTATGAAAGGGTATGAATTTCTTTTGCATTTTCATCGGAACTCTCTCTACTTTCATACTATTTGCAAATTCACATTCATCAAAATCAATACACTATCACTATAAAAAACCATCAACATCATTATGTCTTCACTTCTGCATAAATTATGGTCTCCCATATTTACATCTGCATTGATTAGTTGAAATAAATTAAAATTTAAGCAGTGTGGTCATCATAAATAATCAAATGTATGTTTCAACAATAATAGACATTTATATAGAAATGTAGAAACTACACATTAATGGTTATCCCTTAGATGTAACTAAAACTATGTCCATAAAGAAGATGCTATAGAACTATTCCGTAGTAGATCGTTTGTGCATATTGGTGCTACTACGGAACTGTTCCATAGTAAAACCTCGATGATTTAAATAAATTTGACCAGAATATATTAAAACTGTAACTATATGTTTACAGGAAGTTGTGGTGGCCACAATTGATCTAGAAGATATTAGAAGTTATCGCAATTCAATCAGATCTCGATCTCACCTTTCAGGAAGTGCCAAACGTTATCCCAGGATACCAGTTGATTTTTCTCTATCAGAAGCAGGTCCTGCTGGCGGTATGGCAGCTGTCTGTTTGCCTATAAAATGGGTGTACCATAGTCCTGAAGAAGAGGTTGCTTTGGGACCTGCATGTTGGCTTTGGGATTATTTAAGGTGAATTAAATTTCTCTTCCAACTTTATTGATTAGTTTAAAAAATTTTTGTTTAACTAAAGTTTGGGTATTACCATTGTTTGGTAAGAGTTGGACATGGCGTGGAAACACTCATTTGTTTTGAAGGACTCTATATAACTCTAAAACACAATAATTTTCAAACTAATCATTCAGTTATAGAAGTAGTTCTTGGTCTAGATAAGCTTATTTCCACCCAATCATTTAAAATAGTGCCAGTTTTATAACATAATTTGCACTAACTTAATACATAACAGACTAAATTAGGTAAAATTATACATTTTTCAATTTTATATACAATGGTATCAAGCACAACTCGGTAAAAAAATAATAGTCATTATTAAGATTTTAATTTAAAGTTTCTGAATTTTAAAAACTAAAGTTTTCCAGGATAATGGTAAATTTTTATTATTATGTTTGTAATAAATTAAAAATATATGCAGTAATTTTCTCAAACTCTCCAAGTCTCTATCTTTTGACTCTATAAATTTAAAATTAATCCTGAATAAGTTGTAGCACATTGGAATGAGAGAAACACCTTTATTGTGGACAGGTGTACTGGTTGCAAGAGTGTTATACAGTTTAATTGAACTATAGAGTCCAACAGGTATCAGTTCTTGACCCTGTGTTATTTTTCTCTTTTTTAACACAAGAGATATCTGTTCATTTGTTTGTACTGACAATCTCGATGAATATGTAGCTGATAAAACCAATTAATATACGAGCAGGAACAAAAAGCTTCTGCTCGAGCTATAGAACAAAAATTTTTATCCAATTAATAGTACATGTCAGTATTTTTTATAAAACATTCATTTTAAGTTAGGTAATAGAAATGCAGAATTAAAATCCACTATATAGGTGAATGACTACATAATAGAAGAGGTGTATTCTGTCAAAATTCTAAAAATATTTTGTAACATTGATAATTGGTCAATTTGGAAGGCATGGTAATTACATTTGTTAAAGAATAGTTTAGGGTTTTACAAACTAAGAAATCTCAGAAGTTATTGTAGTCTTTCCACACTTTTAACAGGTTATTGTGGGCTTGTTTATCACATCTGAACTATGGAATCATTTTATTGGGTGATTCGTTGGTTTAGAAAATTGAAAAGACTATTTATATTACAGAAGCCGACAGTGTGAATAATTTTAAGTTTATTATTATTTTATTATAAATAATATCCTATTCCTTTGAAGATAAACACACATTTTACGAGTGCGGGATCTTTCCAGTGACCCATTGCAACGGGTAAGTTCCTCTCTCTCGTACATAGAGAGAATAATAATAATAAACCCCACCTTTTTGGAGTCACTTGTAACATATTTCTCTTCTTACATAAAATATGAATGAAAATGAACTTTTAACCCCGAAACAAAAATTCAAACCTTTTAGTGTATTCAATGATTTACTTTTAGTTATTCATTTAATTCGATGTTAGTTATTGCAGCCTGATTCTATCTCCATTTAACCAGTCTTAAATTTAATCTCGTACTATGTCATAGTATGAAGTTGTAGAATTAAATTTTTTGTCGAAAATTTTCTAAGTCGAATAAGATCTTTTGTAGTAATTTAGCTCTTCAAAACCGTCTATCTAGGTCGAAGATATTGTTAAGAGTAATTTACTTCGGCAGTTTAACTAACCAAGTAAACTATGTTTGATAATGTGGGAATATTCCCTCATAATATCCCACCTTTCCTCCCTTCCGTCTCTTAGTGTTTCCACTGTTATTTCGGGTTGTTTCGTCTATTTTGTCTCTTATTATGTACTGTAGAATTTATTCTAATTATTACGTTATCAATTTCCTTCTAATTGCTCTTTAATTGTACTTGTAATCTATTAAATATTTCTGTCCTGTGATCTGAGTTTTGGTATCGCTGGGACATCACCTGCGTGCGTTGACATACGATATTTTCTGTAAAATCATGAAAATTTTTGTTTCAATTTATAAACTTGATCTTTTTTTTTTTTTTATTGCTGTAACTTTTATTCATGTAGGAATTTTTTAATTCTGTAAATGTAGTCCTCCTCTACCCATTTACAGGTTGTTCTGGAAACTCGATTGAATGTTCTACGGTCATAACTTTCCAAGTTATTATATTTTGAATTTTTCAAATTATTTCTTTAGTCAACTTTTGATCCTTTTGGTTTATCTTCTGATTTATTATAGCTCTTTATTTGGAACGAAAAAATCTGTTGAGTTTTTCTTCATATTCCTGTTGGTTGTCGAGTTACACATAGTTCAAGGTCTTATTTTATTACCTTTTCTTTTCTGAGTAAAACCCTTTCCATTTTACCTTTTATTGTACTCTCATACATACATACATACATATATATATATATATATATATATATATATATATATATATATATATATAAGTTTATATATATATATATATGTTTTGTTTAAAATTTAAATTTTGCATCAAACGTTTTTTGCTTATAACTTTTACATTTTTTAATTTCTTTATTTACCAATCCTTCTTTATCCAAATATCTAAAAATATTTTATTTTATATAATTTTGAAAATTGTGTTAGTTTGGAGAACAGTCCTGAACTGGAATCTACTTGCCAAGTCTTGCTTGCTTTTGTCTATGTCACAGCTCTACTCGCATTCACCTTATGCTAGGCATAAATATTATACATATTTCATTATTCTACATTATTAATTATTTTGATTTTGAATATTTTTATGACAAAACATTTCGTACTAAACGAAACTGTTTTACCGTCTACACCTGACATTCAACCATGAACTTTGTTAATTAAAAAATGTTTAAAGTGTCTTGTTTAAATGTTTTTGTGTAATGTATATTTTAATGAAGCAAGCAATTGGACTAATCTGATGATGACAATTTTAATTGTCGAAACCAGTTATTGAATAAAATTATTTCAAATTACGATTGTGATGCACCAAAAAAAAGCTAATAAAATTTTTAATTTACTATACAATCCTGATGGCTAGAAATATAAAAATATTCCAATTATAAAGTGTAAAGGCTGAATGAAATGAAAATTAAATTTGCTAAAATTAAGTATTCTGACAAGAATACATTGCTTATATAATGACTGAGATTCTATTTTTTTCTTGAGTTTCTAGTCTCGTCTGATATGTTTATATTTGGAACTTATAAAACTAGATTTTTGTTTTATTACAAACAAATTACATATTTATAAATATAAATTATTAAAGCAATTATTGAAAGTTCAAATTATAAAATGAAATATAAATTCACTTAAAACATTCTGATTGTTCAAATTGAAACAATTTAAGTTTATACAGTGCTTTGATGTAACAAGTTTTTACATTCTTATGATATGCACAATAGAATTAGTAAGTAGCCACCTTTTAGTTTAAGTTCAAGAAATTTATGAATTGACTGGATATTAACTGACAGTTCAGATAAGGCTGATCAACTGTTCATATAGCCATTAATATAAATTGTTTCTTCCAAAATGATTATTGACACTTTTTTATAGACTATATATTACTTCCCATTCATATATTAATCTAATCCTTTTTTATATTTAATTTTTGTGGAGCTCCATATAAACGTCCTTCTTAGTTGGCTGCTACAATGGGAATCTTTTAAATTGTTCTGACAATGCTTAGCTCAAATTTCAGTACCAATCTTACCTCCCTAATTTATATTTTATTCATGCTCAAGTTGTCACAGCTCACTATCACAATTCACTTTATATTTCATATTTATAAATCTCACTTTCTTACTTTCTAAATGTTTATTACTATATTTTAACTTAATTTAAATACTAATTTTACCATTATTTAACTTTATTGCTTATAATATATATCCTATTGCAAATTAAAACTTTATACTTCATATTGGATTCCCAACCTATATCCAATTTGTTGTTTCATAATCTTGTCACCAGGTGACATTTTTTTTCTTTGTCACCAGGTGATATTTTTCTTTTTGAATCAAAATGGTTGCCATGTTTCATAGTTTTACACAGCTGATCAAACTATTTTGGTTGTTTTATTCTAATTTCTGTTCTAAATCCTAATTTATTCAATCAAAATTCTTGATTTATCCTAATCTGTCCTAAATCCCCTCCTTACACATTTTTTGTTACTTGTGTACTATTCTTACCCCCTCCTTTTTTTTGTAAGTTCAAAACTCGAAACATGCTTTTACGAATATTTTTAGGTTTTTTCATTTGTCTACTGCCATAATAAACAAAAATATTATAATTGTGACTTTCATTCGCCTCACTGCAATCTTTTCAAATTCAGCCATTCATCCGGTCTAGACCATGGAACTACGAGGTCAATGTTACTGCAACATTCTAGAATCATTATGCATACTTAATAACGGTTTGTGTTATTATTTTGCTGATTTATTAACTTATGTTGATTTTAAACTGAAGAATTTCATAAGTCTATTTGAATAACCTGGCCTAACCGAGCCTATTCAACTTTTTGGTAAAATAAATGTAAACAAATTTGTGGTAAAGTACGAATTATGAAAGATAGGTTAGGTTGGGTTATTATATATATATATATATATATATATATATATATATATATATATATTTATATATAATAATAATAATACTAAAAATACTAAAATTGCAGTATTATTTTACTTAGTTCCTGTTTAATGTAAAACAAAAAAAAGGTTTGTATTTTATGTTTTATGTAAATTATTATTATTTAAGTTGTGTGGTATCCAAACTTAACCTTAAAATATGTTCTCCTTTAATTATTTTATTCATATTAGTGATTATCTCATAATTTTTTGTTAAGGCTATTTTTTGCCTTACTTTGATTCTATGTTACTTTGTTTATGTTATTCCTACTGTGTTTATTTTTGTTTTAAAGATGTTTTAAGTTGAATTATGGGATATTTAGTGCTACCTATTTTAACGTATTTAGGCCTTTTATTCAAAAAAAATTTCAATTAAAAATTGGTGATATATATATTTTGTTCCCTAGGCTACAACATAGTATGTCTTGTTGCTACAAATCATTGTAAGAACACATTTCAAGAGTTGTACATTGACACCACCTTAAATGTATATCTTTGAATTAATATTGTATACAAAATTCAAGTATCATACCATTCTAAATAAAGAAGTACACAATTATTATAGTACTCGATTCAATTTTTTTTTTTTTTTTGAGATTTGCCCAACTTGCGTTCTGCACAAATATAGGAAGCTACAGTGCAAGCCATTGTAGGGTCTGTGTAAAAACTACAGTAGAACCTCCCATATCCGACCATGACGGGACCGGGCCGTGGTCGGAACGGCCAAAAGGTCGGATATCGGGAGGAGCGTAAAATGCCGTTCCCAGGTACAAAAAATGCCACACAGTACTGTAATACAACTTTATTACACCTTTAAAAATATTGTGTATACATTTCAAACATTTTCTGACATGAAATTAAATACGTAAATATTGTATATTCAACTTGTAAAACTATTGATTATCATTTACAAGTTGTAATGATTTTACATTTCAAACTTTTACTGTTACGTTAAACTCGTCACAAAGCTTTTTTACAGATTCCCCTCTGTCAAGTATTTTTAACACATTTAACCGCGTCTCAAACGAAACCAACACACGCTTCCGTTTTCGTAACTCGCTCATTTTTATTTACTGTATATACTGTGCGTACCTGTCAAAGAAAACTGAAAAGAAATGTTATATTTTCCATAATGCATACTAAATTGATTCGTGGAAAAAAAAGTGGCCCATCAAACGTTTTTGCAGGTGTATGTCTGCTATATCGACGGGTGCCAATGCCGCGGTGTTATTATGCCGCCGATAATGGGATACCGCTAACGAAAAAGTCGTTTGATATCGCCGCCGCTTTGGTGCCGCGGTGTTTTTACGTCGCCGACATTGGGATACCGGTATCGACAAAGTCGTTTGATATTGCCGCCGCTTTGGTGCCGCGGTGTTTTTACACTGCCGACAATGGGATACCGCTTTCGCTTTCGACAAAGTCTTTTGATATCGCCGCCGCTTTGGGTTTAAATTACAATTTATTTTTTGCCCTTATTCCCGATAACCCAGCATTTCACAAACTCGGCACACTTCCGGTCCACATTACGCTGAGTTTGCGGGACTGTACTGTATCGATGAGTCACTTTTTCAAGTCTGTACAGGCTCGCGAACGGAAACGGACTGTGAGAGCGCGAGTAAACAATAGACAGACGGACGGTCGGACACTAGGTCGGATATCGGGAGGAGTCGGATGTGGGAAGGTCGGATATGGGAGGTTCCACTGTACTTAACATTTATATACATTTAAAAATAGCTTTAGCTTTACTGTCAGAGTATTTGAACTTCTTTAACATGGAAAGTAATAAGCTGTGAAATTTTTCTAGTTTAAAATAATTTATTGTTCATTGTATTTGGGGTAAAGTGTTTATTGACCAATATAATTTATATATATATAGATATTTATTTAATGTTAAATTATTTATTTATCGTGTTCTTATTGTTAATCATTTATAATTTTGAACTAAGTGTTTTTATAACCTATTGACTTGTATGCAATTTTATTATCACACTCAATTAGTTTTGAGACAGCCAACTATGGAATATTAGCTAGTGTTGTAGCAGCCACACTTGTGTGATATTTCATGTATTTTATGACAGTACAATGTATTATAAATTCTGTTTCATATTAAAGATTTTTTTTGTATTACAGGAGATCGTGTCAGGGAGGTTTTTTTCTTCCTTTAAGTGGAGGGGTGGATTCATCTGCCACTGCTTGTATTGTGTTCTCAATGTGTCGTATGGTAGTTGCTGCATGTTCAGCTGGAGGTAAAATTTGTGTCTCTTGAGAGGCATTTTAACTTTGTTAATTTTTTATACAATTAATAATTTTTAAAATTTATTTAATGATAAGATTTTATTAGACGTGTGCAGACTGTATTGTTTAAAAATTTAGTCAAAGGTCAGATTATCCAGACATTGGTTGTATAAAATGTTGTACCATAACATTCAGATTTCACAGTTTTAAAATAATATTTTAAGGTTTGAGGATGTGTAAATTCTGATCTTTGGAGATACAATCTTCTAATAACCATAATTAATAATTATTGCCATTCTAAAAGAACGAAACTGCTACAATGAAATTCTACAATATTAAACATTTCATAATGAGAGGTTAATGGAACACAAGAAGAACAAACACAGAACGAGTAATTACTTGTCTCTATACTGTTAGCTATAAGATATTGACCTCCTCTATTTATTTTTATATATACGAGGAATAACTAGCTTCAAACACTTCAAAAACTTACAGTCAGAAATATTCTCGATATGTAAAGGTAAAGATATACTGCTCGAACATTCACGGACTTAGATAATCAATAGAGATTGACCTATAGGAGAGTCAAACATATTGACATATTTGATTCAGATAGATTTCGACAGAAATCATAAATAGGTTCTTAGTTAGCTATCTTCCACACAAACAACTTTATATTGCTATGAGTCATTCTCGGTATTTAACTGAATAAAGATCTTTATCAAAGGAGACACGGAACTGAATATTTTGTCATCATGTGAAATTGTAACAAATAATTTGTATGCATTAATGTTATCAAACACTTTGTAAATATTAAAATCTAATAATATAAATTTATAAATTATAGAGAAATATTTTGGTTTTTGTATAAATAAATATTGAGCTGGTATGTGAGATGTTTTATAATTCAAATAAAACTTCAACACTTTTCAACAACAATTTCGCCATCTTCATCTTTTGTAAACAACTTACATCTCTTAGTGTTTTGTTCATTTAAAAAAAATAATAATTTCTTTGATTTCATCAAATTTTCATTAAAGAAAACAAGTTTCTCTTCAATATTTTGAAAGTATTGCTCACGGATTTGCTAGTATGCATTATATTTGGTTCTAATAACTGGATCTGTTGCAATGAAAAAATGTCAGACCTATGTATCAGAATTATTTTCATGATTGGTGCTTAAAAATACTTTATTAGCAATCAAAACAACATTTACATTAAACCATCCAGGAGTTAGTAAAACCTCATAATACAATACATAATTTTGTAAAATGCTTGTCAATAAGTCTTAAATTTAATGAAATGGTATTATTCAATTTTAATAGCAGTAGTTTCTCAAGATGGTTGTGTGTCCTTAAACTAGTGTTACTGGTTTTGGGAACTATACTTTGCTAATGAACTTTATGTTAATGTTTTAAACTTTTATATATTTGGAAATGGATTAAGCTCTTTGTAAACTTATAACTCTAGAACCACTGATACGATTTTCATATGGTTTTATTTCCTGTGTAGGTATGATTTCTGGTCAGGTTTTAGTATTTGTGTATTCAAATTGATTCATTAGTTCCTAAGTTGTAACATTATTTCTTTGCATGGGAAATATTTCTTTATACTAACAAAAATTTTAAATGGAAATATTAATTTTGGTGTCACAAATGATTTAACGCTAATTGAAACTGAAAAAAAAAAATTTAAACAACATACATTTTATCTTATCAATTAGAAAGTTGATACCTTATAACGGTTTATTATTGTCATTTTATTATATTTAATTCGACATATTTGTTTAATAAAAACAGAATGCAATTTTTATATTTGTAGCAGTTCGAATAGAATTTACAATATAGTACTACTAAACCCACTATGCCCTCTCCGTAAAGTAGACTTCCACTCTCAGGCAACTCATAGCTCACATTACACGAATTAAATTTATTGTTAGGAATAAGTTAGTTATAAGATTAAATTTGTTAGAATAGGAGACACAGGCTTATTTTCCTAATTATTTCTTTTGATAAAATATTAGGTAGACGGTTATCGGCCATGTCCAGCACTTTTATTATGTATTTAAAATGTAACTTAAAAGCAAAAACAAACAATTTTTCAAAATTTGTCTCCAAATACAACATATAGTTAGGTGTGTTTTGTGGCAGACACAGAATCCGTTTGATAAAAAAACGTAACAGCTGTTCTACCGAATCATGTTCCCGATATCCCCACACTTGGGCTCCGTAACACATGATTGACCTGGCTACAGCTTTAAAACATTCCGATTTAGTTAATAGGGTAATACTTGCATGGCCTAACAAATTTACCCAAGCATGATTGATGGCATTTTTAGATGCTGTCAGTTTCTCTTCAAAATGACATTGTAAAGACAATGCTGGTGTCAGAGTCAGACCTAGATATTTATACTTGTTGACACATTCAATCCGTTCACCTTTATAAAACCATCGCTCATGAGACGATAATTTCCCCCCATTTCAAAAGACCATAATTTTAGATTTGTCCAAATTTATTTTCAAATTCCAAGCGTCACAATATCTTTCTAAATTTGTTATCATATATTGCAATACTACAGGAGCAGGGGCCAGCAACACAATGTCATCAGCATATAACAACACTCTGATCTTCGTGTCACCGAACTGACAACCGCCTCCTAGAACCTCGTGCAAGTCGTTTATAAATAAAGAGAATAACAGTGGACTTAACAGACATCCCTGCCTTAAGCCCTTGCTTGTTTCAAAACAATTGGACACCCCTTCCCCACACCAAACCCCTGCTGCAGTACCATTATACAAATTTTGTAAAATCCTCACAATTTTTGTAGACACTCCCAGAGAATATAGTTTATAAAACAATGACTTTCGATCTATCCTATCAAAGGCCGCAGAAAAATCAACAAAAAAACAATAAAGCTTTCCCTTGTTTAATGCGAGCCTCAGATTTATCATAGACATGAGATTGAATATATTGTCAATGGTGGAATAACCTTTCCTAAACCCCGCTTGGTACTCATTTAATATATTGTTTTCCCTAACCCATTTTTCTAACCTGTTTAAAATTATACCCGTAAAAAGTTTGGCGATAGCATCAATAAAACAAATACCTCTATAGTTGCTTACATCATTAACATCACCTTTTTTGTGTAATGGATATACAATAGATTTTTTAAAACTAATCGGCACTTTCCCATTATCCCAAATTAAATTAAACATTTTTAGAACAATTTCAATTAATTTGTCTGGAGCTTGTTTATAAAATTCATAAGGTATGCGGTCGAACCCTGGCGCTTTATTATCTTTTGAAGCCTTTAATACCTGTCTTATTTCACACATATCGATTGTTTTATCTAGACACTTAACTTTAAAAAAAGGTTCTGCAAACAAAACAGGCTGCATACTTATGGGGGGATCAAGCAGCATTTTAAAGTGCCTAACCCAGTCGTCCACCTTAATATTGTTTCCCACATAATTCATTCCTTTTTTTAAACTTTTCGCGGCCTCCCAAAAATCTTTCGTATTCTTAACATTTTGTAGTTTTTTAATTAACTCTTCGTTAAACTGTTTCTTTTTCAAATCCCTTATTTTACTATAATCCTTGTTAGCTTCCAAATATAATTTTTTGACATAAATATTATTGTATCCCCTGTATAGATTTAATAATTTGAATACTTTAGTTCTAGCCTTATCACACTCTTTGTCAAACCATTTGTTTTTCCCCCTAGACGCACTTTTCTTACCCCTATTTTGTTTACCCTGGTGCGCAGCCCCTCTCACAATGTCCGTTATCTCGTCTAGCATTACTTGTACATTTTCGTTAGATTCTACTAAGTTTAACTTACTATCTACCTTATTTTTATAAAACCGATCATCCGATACTGACCACATTAATTTAGGTAACATAGGGAAACTTTTTACTTCCTTTATTTTATTATCTAATCGCGCGTATATCTCTAGCTGTATTGGTAAATGGTCCGACCCAATAAATTCTTTCACACACATATCCTTAACCCAATCTAAACTGTTTAGTGAAATACTTGCCAAATCAATTACAGAGGACCCCATGTTACTAATGAAAGTGTATTGACCTTTATCGTCTGAGATTGTGCGCCCATTCAAAATGACTTGCCCATAATTATCACAAAACTCCAAATATTTTTTCCCCCTAATATTGCAAATTGTGTCTTTAGATGCACGTAATTCTTTAATATTGCTTAAACTACTTATAAGATTAACATTTATATTTTGTTTGTTTGCAGTTCTTGCGTTACAATCACCAATAATAATAAAACTCATGTTTGAATTAGAACTAACATAATCTGACAAGGCACTGAAATCTCTTTCCCAACAGTTGCAATTTAAATAAATGGGTAAAATGCGAGTAAAATGAGATTCTTCTAACTTAACTTCTACAGCATGAGCTATATCATTATGAACAAAATTTATATTATTTACAAAATTAGATTTTAAATTAATTCCAACTAAACAGCCTCCTCGAGGCCTCCCAAAAGTACCCTCCTTAATTGCTGGTATTAACTTTAACCTGAAATTACTAAAATAGTTTCTTAAAAAATCAAAATCAACTTCTGTTATAAAAGTTTCTAACAAAATTATTATGTCGTAATCTAACAAAAAATTAATTAACTTAAAGTCACTGAGTTTATTTCTTAACCCGTGTACATTGTATGATAGGATTGTCAATGATACATCACCTCTAGAGGTTTTCTTGGGCGATGTTCTTTGATAGGTGCGGTTGCATTCTCACTTCCTTTCCTCCACCGTTGCAGTCGGCGTTGTTGCCATAGAGCCGTTGTTGTGTCGTTGCTGTCCATGGTTTTCCTCCAGATTATCAATGAATGTAGATAGGTCGATTTTCAGCAGTTCTTGTATCTTTGCACAGCCATCTTCCTTTCCCGCCATTAGGTTGCCTTTGTTCCAGAAAAAATGGTGTCCTTCGACGATCAGGCGATCAAATACTATCGGCATTCGCCGTCGGCCAACTAATCGTTCCAGTTCTCCTCTGACAGCCATCAATTGCCTTCTCTTGTTCCTTACTTCTTTAGTGTAGTCGCGGTAGACAAAATAACCCGTTCCTTTTAATTTCTTCGCATTTCTCATTACGAAGTCGACGTCAGCATCGTCCGGAAGGTGGGCTATCAGTAAGCCATTTGTTCCAAGGGGGTGGGCACGGTTAATCCAAAGGTTGCTGCGACATTGCAACATATTTACACAAAATTCCTTTACTATTCTTAAGCAGTCATCACCCTTATTATATGTAATACCTTTAAATATGAGGTTATTTCTTCGAGATCGCCCCTCTAAATCATCTAACCTATCCATAATGAGTTTCTCTCTATCTTTAATTAAGCGCAAGTCCTTCCTCAAATTTTCATTTTCATTTTTTAAAATTTTAATATCTTCAGCCACTACATTAAAATCTTCCTTCGTTGCCAAAGACGATAATTTACTATCCAGCAGGGCGCCGATAGCCGCCATTAACTCACTATGCGTCAAATCTCCTACTTTACTCTCCCCCATTATATTGTCACTTTTATAACTCTCTTCAGGCGAAACTACCCTTGGACGTTTACCATTGTTATTCACTTTAGGTGTAAAAAAATCAGTAATTGACTTATTATCCATAAATTAACTAAACAAGTAGTTATCAGAACATACGATATTCTGTACACGTCACAACTCAAGTTGGCAACACTGACCGGCCGTTACCTATCTGTGCCTTACCTGCCCGTTGTAACCGACAAACAATCCATTAACAGACACTTTTCTTGTTTTTTTAATTTATAAAAGTCTTTAAACAACTTATGTCTGCCACTTAATATTACTTACAGTCTTAATTGCAATTCGCAAAATATCTTACACTCATTTGCAACGTTTTACCACAGAAAATCACTAAATATCCAAGAGCTCGTTACACAAATGTTTCACTCGTTTGAAATCAGTACTACCAACCAATTTTGGTTTCGAGAGTGGCAGTATTTGGCTGAAAGGCATTCTGTGCCGTTATCAGCTGATGCGGGACTATGGCGGGGGCAACTGATGACCTTATGGCAAGCGATAAGGGACGATGCTAGGCAGAAATGTATACAAGCCGCTAGGACAAGTCAGTACCATGCCTTATACAGAGAGGTAGACTATGACCTAGGCGATAAAACTTATTTTAGAGAGGAATTTAATTCAAAATTAATTGGATGGGTTTTCAAGTGTAGGGGAGATTTGCTTCATTTAAATTATAAACCTTGGGTCAGGGAACAAAATTATAATTGCTCTCTTTGTAATTTAAATCAGTTCGAGGATACATACCATTTTATCGGAAAATGTCCAATTTTAAAGGATTTCAGATTTAGGTGGTTCAAAACGCATGAACTAAGTAAGGAAGAGGTTTTAAAGTATTTAAATGGGCACGATTGGGTGCGGCTTGCAAAATTTTCTCAACAAGCTTGGCAATACAGATGGGCTTTAATTCAGGAATTTAATTTCTAATTCCCTATCGGGACGTCTATACATTTTTAAACTTTTGTTTCCACATGTTTTCCAAATTGTAAGATATTTTCCGTTTTGTAATTTAATACCGTAAATATAATTTTTTTTAAGATTTAATTTTGATGCAAATATTGGTAGTCCAGATTTGTTTTTAAATACATGTTTTCTAAAGTTATTTGTTTCTTATTAAGATCATCAAATGTGTGTAATGTGTTAATTTCTTTGATGTAATATGTGATTGTGTTTGAAAATTTCTACCCAACCAAGCAGACAGCCTAATCAGCTATGCTTTTAAAATGCAATTATAAATATTTTAAGTTTATGGTTTGGAACAAGTTTAGTAATATAAAATTTAACAAATATTGTAATGGAATATTTTTGTTGTGAAATAAAGCATTTTTTCATTTCATTTCATTCATTTCATTTCATTTCACAGGCTTATTTTGGAAAGTGGTACTTGGTACACAAATAAGTTCTGAAATATTTCGTAAACACTGTTCACTTTCTTAATCAGTAGAGAGTATAAAAATAAGACGAAATTGTTGTTTTCTAGGATGGATCTGTATTGAGTGTTAAACCACAGATGAATGTTTTTTAAAAATTTTATTAATTTTAAGTAAGCCTATTAGGAGATGAAAAAGGATAAAGGATGATTTATCTAAGATTAATGTTAGGGGGTTTTCTAGATTTTGTGACCCATTGGTGCTCCAGTTCCAATTTTCTTAGTTCCGAAGGGTTATATTCTGGAGGAAGTGATTTTATAATTTTTGTCGTGAAGCAGTAATCAAAAGTGACAACGTTGTGGATTGTTGTATGATGAGCAATTGGTTTCTCTATATCCATTATTTTTACATCAACTTTAATGTAATAGCAGATATTTCTTGTTGAAACTCGATATTCAAGGATAAAATAAAGCAAAAGCTTACAGTTTCAAATATTTTAATAATACAAATGCGCTACAATTGTTTCGCCTTGCGGCATCATCGGGCAACTATCATAGGGCCAACATCAGTTGCCCGATGATGCCGCAAGGCGAAACAATTGTAGCTCATTTGTATTATTAAAATATTTGAAACTTTAAGCTTTTGCTTTATTTTATCATTTTTACATCATGTCTATGCCCATTCACCTGGTGCTTAGGTTGTCTATAGTTAAACCAATATATTGAGCTGGGTAAACCCTATACTGTAGTTTGTAGATAACATTTTGTGTTGTACATATGTGATGATCTTAATTTCAAATTCTTTTTTACTGAAGGAACTATTGAAATTGTTGGAGAGAAGATGTATTTTGCATGTCTTGCATCTTGGCCTATTGCATGGAAAAGAACTGTGGGAATTGTTAGGTGTTTAGGTTTGTTGGGACCTAGAAGCTTGGGGTGAACCAACATGCATTTTAGCATTGTGGGCTATTTAAATAATACACTGGGAGATTCTGTGAGAAGATTCTTGATAAGGTTGGAAGCTTGTAGAATTTTGAAGCCTTCTTTCAGTATGTTGTTTGATCTCTGTAGGCCTGGGTGATAATCAGTGACTAGAGAGAGAGACAAGTTGTCTTTTTTCTTAGGTGTGATATATGGGTTTTGTGCCAAATGAATTTGATTCCTAACCAATTTTTCTGGATAACTCCTTTTTATAAATTCAGATGTCATTTTTGTGTGTTAAATTTGTGTAGTTGACTCTCCTTGGAACAAATTCTTTTGTCTGATTCTGTAGATATAGAAAGGTAACTTGTGAAGTAGACATAGTCTAGGTGAAATTTAGAATAGCAAATTTTGAAAGACTTTCTAAGAAGTAATCTAGGCTGAACTGTTCTGATGTCCAAATTAAAAAGATATCGTCAATTTATCTGTACCAACAGAGAGGTTGATGGGTTTGCTCCCTAAGAAAAGTTTTCTCCAATTCTCCCATGTAAAGGTTCGCATAGGATAGAGCCATTCTGGTATCCATTGTTGTTCCTTTTATTTGTAAACAGTTTTTGCCTTGGAATTGGAAGTTATTCAGTTGAAGAATGAACTGAGCGAGGTTTACAAAAAAAAAGTTGTAAGATATGTGTTGTTCTGTTATTTGTTTAAGAAATGTTCTAAAACTTATAGACCACGTTCGTGAGGGATATTGGTTTATACAAATACAACATAATCTACGGTTACAAGCATTGTGTTTGAAGCCTGGGGTTGTGGTATTGATGATAGTCTGTCTATGAAATGATTGGTGTCTTGCATATGTGGGAAGATTTTTTACTAATAGCTGTAGATGTGTATCTAGGAACTCTCTCAAATTCTCAATAGCTCAAATTCTCTCTGTTGCGGAATTGCAACCAGCGATTAACCTCTTGATGCCCACGCCCGTATATATGCGAGCAGACGACTGCCCTGCCAGCAGCCCACGCCCGCATATATGCGAGTTGGCGTCAGCTGTTTTATATCTCGTTTTTTTTGGGTGTTAGCGGTTATACTGCTATGACGTATTTGGTATTGAACTGTTCAGCAGAATGCAGGGAAATGAGAGGTAATTTTTGTTTTAGTGCGTCTTAGTCTGCATCACTGCAATATCCGGTTCATTTTCGTTATTTCGCCAGCTGTCACTGTATAGCTGTGGTAGCTTCTTTTGTTGTTGTTGTGTCTTGATAAACAAACAAAATGTCTAATTTGCGTGAATGTGAAATATCGGAGTATTTATCTCGTGATTTTTTAGACAGTGATATTGATAATGACGAGATAATACGTAGTGTAGTGACGTGTTCAAATCGTGTAGTTGAAAATGTTCCTGGACCTTCAGGCGATGCACCGACGCATTCTAACCTATATGACAATCCAATTCCCGGCCCAAGTGTTGTAAATAGTGAAATATATAATTGTAATAAATATAAGAGTACTGAAAATCATGTACCAAAAACATATATAGCTTGTATATTTGTTCTTTTTTAATTTAATGTAAAAGCTACAATAAACAGTGTGAAAATCTGCATTTTTTACTTTTACGTTTGTTTACATTTTTGCATATAAGTTATAATATTTTTATGATATATGTCAATATATATATATATACATTTTTGTGTAGGGAATTAAACGATTTTACAATAATAAAAAAATTATAGTTTTACTATAACTTTACTTCTGAAATTCCAATATAAAATTTAAAAAAATAAAAATAAAGTAAAAAATAATAATAATTTGGCCTAGATAATGTAACTTTTATACCATTTTCATATTCCCCTGTTCTTTCTGAACAAAAAAAATATTACATTGATAGGTTTGCTTCATATTTAGATTTTATATGAATTTTCATAATAATGTCTGCAAATTTGCGAAAAATACCCGGGCTGGAGCTTGTATTATACTGATCATAAGTCGGGCATCAAAAGGTTAATGCCCTACCAGGTGGAGGAATAATCTTTTGTGAATTTTAGGTAACATGGAATAGTGGAGTTGTATGGTTTTTATTGTATAAGAGTTTGAGAGTGGAGTCAGAAATGTTCTGTAGAGGTGATGCTAATTTATTGTATTTTGCTGTTGGATCATCTATTAGTGGTTGGTAAGTATTTTTATCTGATAGTTGTTTATTAGCTTCATTATGTAGTCTGCTTTGTTCATGACCACTATGGTTGATCCTTTGTCTGCTGGTAGAATCATGAAAGGCCATTCCGCGACTGAGGTTCTCTATTTGGATACCGCTCGGCATACACCCTTGCAGAAGCCACATAGTTTTGGAAACATTCGCCTAAACACCATTAGCATATCTATGCCTCCGCATTTGTGTACAGCATTTTGAAAAAGCACAAGCAATACGTCCTTCACAGCAGACCCCAATGAACTAACTAAGGGTAGCCACATCATATTTGTCAGATAAAGATGTCTAGCCAGCATACTGCAAGTGATAAGCCTGTTGAGGGTGGTACAAAGTACTTTTCTAGTCCAAGCATGCATTGAAATTGTGCATGTGTAATGAATCATTGTTATCTTTTAAAGATAAACATTGACAACTACTACGAAAGTATTAAGCCACATTGAAAAATTAAAACATGTTGAATTTGTTCTGATTTCATAACAAAGTCCGTTTATTTAATCACAAAAACCTGTTTGTTCAAATAAAAATAATTTGTTAAATTTCGTAAACTGGCATAATTAAGATTTTCGGCTGCCATTTTAAAACAGTAAGAGATAGAAAAAAGATCAAATACAAAAAATGTTCATTTTGAAAAGACCTTTTATTTGATATAAATTTTTTTTATAAGTTACTATTTAAGACTTTTGAGTTTTAGGCTTGTTTGTATTGTTCAAGTATGAGCATTTTTACAATTTACAAAATCCAGTGAAAAATGCCCCTACCACACGTTTCCTTAAAATAATAGCTCAATAATAAACTTGGGAAAAAAATCTGGTGCTGTTCCGTATTGTAGGTAGGGTAAAGTCCTATTTCAAAACGTTGGTACACCCTGTATATACGGTTAAAGATAATTAACTTTTGTTTGCACCAAAATGTTTAGGGTAATTAGACCTTAAAATTAATGTATCACACAACCCATGTTTACATTTGAAAATTCCTCAAAAAGCACCCCTACCTCCCAAATTGGGCCCTTTTGGGGCATTTTTCAAAATTGAAAATAATTTTATTGGATTCTTTGAGGCCAAATTAGGGGGAAATGAGAAAGAAAAAGTGTTAAAGTAAGTTAGTATGATAGTTATAAATAGTGCACGGGTGGTCTGCCTCACTCTGTATAAATCACACTATTGTAATTGAGACTATTTGCTACAGCAAGAATTGGCAAATTATGTGGATTGTTGCTTGCAAGCTTATATAAAACAATTTGTTTCACCTTAGTGGAATTTTTATTCTAACATGTATCATATATCAATGGAAAGAGGACATTCCAAAGAATATTATTCAATAAAAAAAAAAAATCCAGAATTTTATTTTTTTTGCATTTGGGCTGCCCTTAAGCAAGAGATAGATTTATAGGTGAAGAACGTAAGTAGGACAGGAGGTCTAGTTATGTGAATTGGTAGCACAAAGTGAGAAATTATGCAAATGCTGGATAATATTCTAGTCAATATTTTATATGAAAATGACACAGTTGTGGAGGGGAAAGGAAAGCTTTTAAACAATCCGGGAGCACATAGAAAGTGGCTTTTTCTAGGGGATCAGCCAAGTGGGATGGTTTCTCATGGTGAGATCGTAAGTAGATTTTGGTGTAGCGATGAAAAGGCTTGTTTTGTGAAGGGGCCAAGTGTGGAAAGCCACACGGGAGAAGAAAACACTTGTAAATTGGGACCTGAGGTTTGAGAGACCAAGCAGTGTAGAGTCAAATTAATCAACTCCAAAGAAAGAGGGGGGAGGGGAGGTAAAAATACCATTTCTTTTTGTTTTTTTGTTTTGAGGGTAAATTCTAGAAAGTCAAACTCAGTGTTGAAATGTTCTAAATTGGGTGAAGCAATAGATTTTTTTGGAATAACTTAAGTTAGTTAATATTTTGTTTCTGTAAACTAGATGAAAGTGATAATTTTAGCAATTGCGTGTGTGTGAAGAGATAAATATTTGATTAATTTGATATATTTATTTCTTAATAAATATAAGTGAAATGGTTTATGTATAATTAGTAATCTAAATAAACATATCTCTTGTATTTACAAACGAATATTTCCAAGCGATTCCCAACACTATTATAATTTTCCACCTTTCACATAAAGAAAAAAGTTCAATAATCATTCTGTTGTTAACTACTGTGACTGATGGACATGTTTACCACTCGTATTAATGTGGTTGTTTAGATTTTTATTTTTATTTTGTAGGTTGGTTTAGAAAGGTAAGTGGAAAATGACTTAGTAAATAATGTGCTAATAGCTATTTTTTTATATGTTTGAAAAGTGGTATCCAATATCCCGACTTCCAAGCAGACAAAGCTGTGGATACAGTACTTGGAAAAGGGAAACATATTGAAGCAAAATATTGAGTATATAATATACTTTTTCTCAATGCTTTTACCAATTTGCCTTTCAATTCCTATACCATTAAATATAAATATTATAGAAATGTAATTAGATTTCACTAGATTACATAATCACTCATTTCGATAAATATCTGTATCACTCTAATCGTCTACTGTATATACATCTATGTGCATTATAGATATGTAACATATTAGTAACATATGTAATATGTAACATATTTCATTTTATTTTGTACAGTAATATTTTGTAGAATTTCTTATAACCAGTTTGTGTTATGTGTTATAAAGTTATTATTATTGATTTGTAAAACAGAGAAAGTTGTCCCAATTTAACTTTTAAATATATAGTTGTTCACATCTATGTATATTATACTAAATATCACAGCTAAAAAGTAACAATTGACTATTGGTAAAATCATCTATTGGAACTGTCAATCCTTATTTAATCCAAAAAATTAATGATCTATTAATATGAATAGTTTATATTGTACTAATTATTTTTTAAATAAATTAATCATCCTTTTTTCCTTTTAAAACATTAAGATTTTAATTTGTTGAAATCAATATTAAAAAACATTTGTTGGATTCGAGCATTTATCTTCTTTAGTAAGATAGATAAATTTCTTCCAATTTTGTAATAATATTGTTTGACATCCCAAATTTAAATCTTTACACCACCATAGTAAAGTGTTTATTTCGCTAAGCAATTTTTTGTGGAATTTGTGTTTGTTTTATTAGAAATGTAACCATTCCTGCTATTTAACTTTGTTAGTTTTCATTTATGCTAACTTATTCCTGATAAAATATAAATAGCTAGGTAACAAATACTAAAATATTTCTTAATTCAAAATTTTAATTTAAAAAAATCGTCAATACAATAGTTATTGTTATTTAGTATCCCATTTCAATAATAATAAATATCATTTATTTACTGTCTAAACTATAGATAGGTTGAGATAGAACATGCATCTGTATTGTGTATAAATTGAGATTTGATTATTATTATATGTTAGATGAGAAAGTATTAGCTGATGTGAGAAAGATGGTTTGTGACATGGAATACACACCAAAGCAGCCTCAAGAATTGTGCAATAGACTATTGTTTACTTGCTACATGGGATCTCAAAACTCTTCTGTAGAGACACGACAGCGAGCTAAGACATTAGCAAGTCAAATAGGCTGGTAAGAATTTTATTTTTTATAAATCTAATAGAACAAATTAACAGGTTTTTTCATTTAACTTAAATAAAAAAATGCAAGGTAAATGTGAATGAATTGAAGCGTTGGATCTTTCAAAAAAAATTTTTTTTTGTTTAGAAAGTTTTTTAAAATAAAATAAATTACTAAAATTGTTTTTTTATATTTTTAATCTATCTAGATTACATTGTACTAGGGGCGTTGGGCTTAAGTCTCCTGCACTTCAATTAAGACTTATTATGCTCCCCTGTAAACGTAACAGGATAGAGTGAGCTTTTACCGAGGCTCAGCAACTTTTGTCCAATGTGAGGATCAACAACCTCCCCTAATTGAGAGGCTTCAAAGAGGCTTCTTTTAGTCTCCAACCTCTGACAGTCCAGATGGATGTGTTTCACAGTCACATTGGACTGTTTGTATAGCCTGCTTAGGGCATCATCCTTAATAATGCCCAATTTAAACATGCCAAATTAACCTAATCAGCTGTAATTCTTTGTATCATTGTTAAATTATTATTGTTCAGTATTGTTTCTAGTTAAATAAGGCCTAATTGAAGGTAATGTTCATGCGATTACTCCTAGTAGACCTACATTATTGTCTAACTTATCCAGTCTTGCCACTACTAAGACTAATCCCAAACTTTTTGATAATTGCTGAAAAAAATAATGACATAGATATAGGAGAGTGTAGAAACTTTATTTTTGTAAAGAGCCTGATTATATGATTATGAATTTCTTATACTGTTCCCGAAAACTCTCCCATAATTATTTTAATTCAGAGTTCTTCTTGCTTCTCCTCTGACCATAATCTATTTAAATGAACTAATTTAAAGTTTTCAAAACTTTCCCACTTCTTATAGGTTTCTAACCATACTTTCATTCCTCATGTTTCTGATCTTCATAAGTTTACACCGCTTCTAAGAACATCTCTATATTCATTAAAAAACTCTGGAATTATTGTATCATCTTTAACTATCCCCTCCATTAGTCTTATATTTGAACTTAGCCACACATTCCTCTGTTACTATTTTCAAATTGTCATTAAACTTATCTTTTATCTGATCTAGGTCCTGATTAATTTTAAAAAAAATTTTGTTCACAGTTTTTAAGCGTGTTATCTATTTTTACTCCCTTCATTTAGCTTAATACACGCCACTATTCGTTTCTTCAATTGAATCATCTACTTGATCTATCCTAACTTGTTTCTAAATCTTTTCTAACTTCACTTAAAATTTTTCACAATTCATTACATTATTTGTATTAACTTCTTCAATTTAAGTTGTTAATTTATTTTCCACCTCTACGTTAGGGATGTGTGAGCCCTCGAAATTTCAGACAATGCCCCTAAAATTATTGTTTAATTGATTTAGAATGTGAAATGAAAAGATATGTTATTTATTTATCTTTAATCGCAATTCTCATGAGACAAAAACAAGTTTTTATTAACGTGAGTAGATCAGAGGAAATTATCAGGAAAAGGAAAGTATGCTGCCTTAGTGATGCATCCGGTTTTATGCTTCAAGTGTGACAACTTATGTTAACACGCATCACTGACAAAATTATAACTCAAAGAATATTTGAATTTATTTGGATTATATTTCAATAAAATTGAGAAATTTTATAATTCACATTGTTTTTTCAGTAGTGTGTTTCATTAATACTGTCAAATGGGTTACCACAAGGCTTATATTAAAAAAAGCGCATTATAAAGCAACACGAATGAATTATTTATGTAAAAAAAATTCTCTAGTTTTGCTCTGAAAATATAGGTAAACAAATTTTGAAATATGTTTTTATTTATGGACACAAGTAATCATGATTAATACCTCTGAAGCTGTTTATACAAGTAAAATTGAAGAAATACATCAAACCATTTGTATTTTTTATAGCTATCACAGTGAAATTGGTATTGACAGTGCAGTGGAATCAGTTTTATCTATCTTTTCCTTGGTGACAGGAATGAGACCACATTTTGCTTTACATGGAGGCTCTGCAAGAGAATCACTGGCATTGCAAAATATACAGGTGAGCAATCTTTAACACTATACTTTAATTTAAGTGAATAGTACCATTTGTGATTTCCTTCAATTTACAACCATTTGTTTTAATGGTAGTTTCAAAAATTTTTGTAGCTTTTGTATTTTTTACTTAAATTTATATTCTCTCTTATCTTTCCCATGTCACATAACCTATCTTGTTCTCTTCCAAATCTAACAATTTTAGAGTATTTGAGATTTAGGAGTCTTTTATTTTATGCAACTTCAACCCTTTTATATTTGGTTTTATTTTCCTGTGTTAAAAAATCTTATTCACATTCTTACATTGTTTTTCTAGCAACACAATCAGATTTTACTGAAGTATTAGGATCATTTCATAATATTTACTATAATGTTCTAACAATGTCTTCTAATCTTAAAATTATAATATATACTTCAATATTTGGTTTCAATGAATTAATTGTACAAATTGCAGGCACGATTACGAATGGTACTGGCCTACTTATTTGCTCAACTATTACTGTGGGTACGTGGTCGTTCTGGAGGATTACTGGTTTTAGGTTCAGCTAACGTGGATGAAGCTCTCCGTGGATACATGACAAAATATGACTGCTCATCAGCTGATGTTAATCCCATTGGTGGTGTATCTAAGACTGATTTGAAAGCTTTCTTACTTTATGCCAAAGACAAGTAGGTTCAGATAGTCGTACTATGTTTTTGTTATTTGTAATATTTTGTTGCAGTTTTCCAATACTTGACAAATTAAGATACAAAAATTATAACTACAGGTCTTAAATTTTATGAGTCTTAAATACTCATTAAGGTGATATGAATTTACAAACTTTGTAATCGTTTTAGACACTGGCTCTATGTTGGTTTTATTGATGACATTTTTATTTCACAAATAAATCAATATTACATTACAATGAAGCAACAACAAAACAAATAAAATTTCCTCTACAATTTTTTGTTTAAATCAGTGTAATGTATAAACAAAATAACCACAACATTATAGCAAAATTAAATAACACTATCTGAAACACTACATTACTAAAATGTGAAAGAAAAACTACATATAATTATACACTATCACTACCACACATTCAGAACACTGATACTCTACAGAAAATAAGTTGAGGAAAAAAGAGAATAATACTAGTTCAAAGATATATTTTTAAATTAAAATGTTTATAGTATTTGTGAAACCAGCTACCCTGCAGTAAAACCTGTTTCAGGGTTGTCTTCATTTGAGTTGATGAAGCAGGTGCCAAACTAGTACTTTAATAAAGAAAGAATGATAAATAATAATTTAGGATAAATTGAAAGAAATATTTTATCCCTACTACTTTATACACTAATTTAAACTCATTCACTCATATGTGTGCACACACCCAATTACTAAATACCTACAAATTTTAATTTACCAGTTTAAAGTACATGTCATAATGTTCTCTTATAGAAGCCAAAAAGAAGTAAATTTTGAAAATGGATCAAATTTATTTCATAAGCAATTGGAACGAAGCTGAATAAAATCATATGGCGCTATATACTCAAAATAACATGACATGGAAAGAAAAAAATCACCATCTCTTTCTCGTCAGAATCTAATTTTAGCCCTTTTTCCGGAATAAATATATTGTAATAAAGCTTTTAACTTTATAAATATAAAAATGCCTCAGTGGCAAGATATTAAAAGTTTTTTTAAGAGGGAAATTTATTTATTTCATTTTATTGTCATATAATATTTTTACATGTAGGAAGAGTTATATAACTGGTAACATTGTCAAACACATATACAAGAAATAACAACATACAACAATACATACACACCAACACTACACATACAATTTCATAAATCCACTAATAACATCTTAATACAACTTACAACTAATTACACAAATTTATCATTCAAATACTCCTGAACACTACAATAAGCTTTTGTCATCAGAAGGGCTTTCAGTGTCCTCTTAAATAACTAGTAAGGAACTATTAATTTTTTTAATATGTGACGGAAGATTATTAAAAAAATCTTTACCCACAAAATCAACAGTTTTTGATGCTATGTTAAAGCGAAATCTTGGCAACACAAAATCTTTTTTTTCTCATTATTTTTTGTCATAGTGTTATATTAATGCTTCTTTTTGTTATTATACACCTTATTGTAATATATTTTAATAAACATTATTAACTCAATATTCCCAACCTCTTAAATATGGGTTTACAGGTTTTCCTTTAAAAAGTTATACAGCAGATATAGTAGAACTCCTCTTAACCTGTCTAGTCGGGACTGACACCCGGGCCGGTTGCCCGTTTGGCTAGTTAATCCGAGGTTCCCGTGAAAAATCGGTTTTCGTTCAAAGAAAGCTTATTTAATCAGGTAGCGCTAAGAATTATGCAATTAAGATGTTATTGCAACTCATTTTATTGTCCATAAATGTATCGTATATATTATGTTATGTATATTATACATCAAACATGAAAAAATTAAACACTACAAACGGTTTTAAACATTGTAAAAACTGTACATAATACAAACACACATCACTGTTTTTTGAAAAAATTGGTAATTTTGTTTGTTTTTTAGTTGTTAAAAGGTTTTCGAAAGCCTTAAATTCACTAGCACCTGATTCATTTGGTGACATTTTTTCACCACATATGTGAGCAAAACCAATCCCATGACACTTTTTCCAACGATCAAGCCATCCCTGGCTAGCAGAGAATGCTGGTGCATTCTTGATTTTACCGTGAATTACCAGTGCTTTTTCAAACAAAATTAGACCACTAATAGGGCTTCCTCTCCGGCGTTCTTGGACAAACCACATCCAAAGAGCTACGTCGACAATGTCACAAACTGATTTTTTGTTAGTGCACCGAATTGCAAGAACTTTTTCCGACTCAATTTATTATTATTATTATTATTATTAAGACTGGGGAGAGTGTTTTAAAAAAGCGCCTCCTGCACTGCGACCTAATTAGATCTTTTGTGCCCCCCTCTTGTTGGACTCAGGGGAGATCTATGTCTTTGACAAAATTGATCAAACCCCTGGTCGGGAGGTTTAGTAATTCTTCTTCCGAAATGAAGATAAATTCTAGAAATTTACGTCTTTTTTGGCATAAGGCCGGGCACTCCATGATGATGTGTTCCATGCGTTCCACCTCTTCACCACAGTACAGTACCTGCAAGTATCATCGTTCACCAGGCCCATCTACATAAGTGGTACCTGCAATGGATATGTCCTGTTAGTATACCACAGAGGAGTTTTAGCTCTCTTCTGCTTAGGTTTAGCACTTCCTTCCCTCTCTTTTTATTAGGGCTAAGGAATTTCTTGGAATGTATTAGACCCGGCAATGTATTCCAGGTTCTGTTGATTACTTTGTTGGCCCAGTTGGTAATAACCTCCTGGTAATCCCTAGGGTCAAATCCATACGTAGGAAATGGCCCTGTAAAGGGTTTAGATGCACCAAGTTTAGTTTGCTGATCTGATTCCTCGTTGCCTGCTATTCCCTCATGCCCTGGCACCCAGACAAGTTCAACTTTATTCTTGTCCGCCAGCTGGTTTAGGGCCTGATGGCACTCGTGAAGCATCTTTGATCTCAAGTTTTTACTTTGAAGTGCTTTTAATGCCGCTTGACTATCCGACATAATGCTAATTTTCTGTTTGCATTGGTTTTTATTGATCAGATGATTTGCCACCAAATGGATGGCATGTACCTCTGCTTGAAAGATGGTGTCAGCTCTGAGGGGCACATGTCTTTTGAACCTTCGTCCCACCACTCCTGCCCCCACACCACCTTCCATTTTGGATCCGTCTGTGAACCATTTTTGGGAGTCCGCTGGCACACATTCTGTGCCTCCCGTCCAGTCTTCCCTAATGGGGAAGCGAACTTTGTATTTGTGATCAAAGATCATTTTTACTTTCATCTGGTCACTTGCAGCAGCCATATCCAATAAAGGAGTGGCTCTGAGAATTTCCAGATGTCCTTTGAGGTTTCCTACTTTGAAATGATATTCTTCATGTAGTTTGAAGACCTGCTTCATAGCTTCCTCCTTAATTGCAACCGGTAGGGGATCCAAGCCTAGAAGGATCTCCATCGCGGCAGTGGGTGTTGTTTTCATGGCACCTATGATGCTTAGACATGCTAGTCTTTGCACTTTAGTCAACTTTGCTTGCGCGGTACTTTGGTCTACCTTCCTCCACCAAACTGCTGACGCATAGAGGATAGCGGGTCTAACGACCTGCTTGTAGATCCAGTTATTAGCTCTGGGATTCAGACCCCACGTTTTGCCAACCATTTGGCGGCACGACCATACTGTTTTAATGGCCTTGTTGGTCGTCTTAGATAGGGTGACTCTCCCATGTTAACGTTTGGTCCAGTGTCACCCCAAGGTATTTTACCTCCTTAGAGAGGGGAATGATGGTTCCACTTAGGTGAAAGCTAGGTAAATTTAATTTCCTTCGTTTAGTAAATGGAACAATAGTGGTCTTTAATGGGTTTATATTCATGCCCTCTTTGAGACACCAGTTTTTTGTCATGTTAATGGCTTTCTGCATTCTCTCCCCTATAACGGAGTCATGCTGGCCCCTCACAGTTATGGTTATGTAATCAGCATAACCAAGAACGTCAAACCCAGCCCTGCTCAGGTCGTTTAGTAGTTCATCCACTACCAGCGACCACAGCAGTGGGGAGATAACTCCCCCTTGTGGTACCTACCTCATGTGTAGCGCTACCAATGCTGGTGGATACATGTCTACCCATCAGCATGTTATTTATCCATTGAATGATAAAGTTGTGAATCCCTCTTTTACTGAGAGACTGTGTCATTGAGCCATAGGAAGCATTGTCAAAGGCGCCCTCTATGTCCATAAAGACTGATAGGGCTATCCCCTTTGACTCATGTGCTTCCTCTATGGCCTTGACAAGTTGATGCAATGCCGATATTGTTGATTTGCCTTTTTGGTAGGCAAATTGGTATTTATGAAGAGGTGCAATTGTTATAACCTCCATTCTAATGTGTTGGTCCACTAGTTTCTCCATTGTTTTAAGCATAAACGACGAGAGACTAATTGGACGGTAAGACTTTGGGACGTCTAGGGGTTTTGCACCCCCCTTGTATAGAAATATGACCTTTACTTTCCTCCATACTTGAGGAACGTGGCCATATAACAAACTGAATCTAAAAATTTTGATCAGTATTGAGATTAAGATGTCCTGCCCTCTCTGAATGAGTGCCGTGAACACTCCATCAGGGCCTGGATCCTTAAAAGGCCCACTTAATCCTTTCAGGCGATACAATCTTGTTGACAAGGGGACAGTCCATCTTGAGTTCTGCTCTACTCCTTATGGAACCATTGTACACCCTTGTTTCTCCAGGTGCTATACAACCTGGAAAATGTTTTGTTAATAAAGCTTCCACAGTTTCCTGGAAGGTTGATGTTATGGTGCCATCTTCACGTTTAAGTGCACCAATGTTTACTTGAGTAACCTTTGAAAGAGCCTTTTGCACCCTGCTAATTTCAGGTGCTTCATTAAGATTCTCACAGAAGGTCCTCCATGAGCTACGCTTCTATTTACGAAGTGTTACATTAAACTCAGTAAGAGCCTTACGGTACTCTCCCCAGTTATTTGTTCTCTTCGCTTTATTAAATTCCCTTCTGGCCTTGCTTCGTAGTTTACTAAGCTCATTGTTCCACCAGGGTACTTTACTGTTAGTTTTTTTGGTTTTGAGAGGACAGCTATCCTCAAAGGCCCTCATTATTGCCTCCGTTGTGAGGTTAGCTGTACTCTCCAGGTCGTTTATGGATCTTATTTTTTGTTGTATATCCTTCACACCATTTTGTAGGGAACTTTTGTATCCCACCCAATCGGTCTTGCTAGGAACCCTATATGTTTGGTTAATCACGCTACAAGCCCCCACTTTGAACATGATCATGAAGTGATCAGAGAAAGAAGCCTCCCCAGACACTTCCCAATCACATATTAATTTTGAAACCCCTCTAGACACTAAGGTTAAGTCGAGTACCTCCTGCCTAATAGAGTTTATAAATGTTGGGCGATTACCCTTATTAGCAACCACCATGTTAGTAGTAAGTAAGTATTCATAAAATGACTCACCTCGATCATTGGTGTCGGTGCTCCCCCAGATGGTATTGTGGGCATTGGCATCGACACTCAGGATTAGGTGTTTCCTGTTGGCTTCGCAGTAGCTGACGAGTCGTTTCATCGTTTCTGCTGGCGCCTCCTTCTCCTCTCCAGGAAAGTATGCCGAGGTCAAAACTACCTCCTTCTTACCTCCAGGGACACTCAGCTCTGCCATTACAGTGACTGTATCAGCATCTGTAAATTCTGAGAGAATCATTACATTGATGGTTTTGTTGATCAGAATCGCCGCCCTCGGTACCAGGGTAGATCTATCATAAATCAACTTACAGTTTTTTGTGTTTAGTCCACAAATTCGTCCCCTGTTGATCCAGGGCTCCTGAACTAGTCCCACCATTTTTGTGCCTTGGGCAAACCTTTTGCATAAGGTGGCAGAAGCAGCCTTCACATGGTGGAGGTTCACCTGCACGCACTCCATACCAATTTCTCAACCCCACCTTCTGGCTTTGAGGCGCTGCTTTCGCCCGCCTCCACTGCCACAGGTTTGGGTGTTTGGTTTGAGGGCTTGTTCACCTCCATATTTTCCATTTTTGTTTTATTATTTGGGTCCATTTTGTTCCCACGAGTAAAAGAGGAGTTAAACAGTCCATCCAGCAGAGCCTCTCACTGGATAAGGTTATGTACTACTGGAGGTCACCTGGTATCCAGAATTCGCATATTAGTGACTGATTACCCATCAGCCATCCATCCATCGGCATATGCTGTTCCACCTTGGATTGGGTTATGGTTATACCGCCATATTCGGTCGTCAGAGCCTCGTCAGTTAAAACAGGGTGCACCAGCGAGAAGGTGAGGTTGACACTTGGATAGGAGAGGCTATATATTGCGCATCACTTCCTATTGCACCCCCTCAATTTTTTAACAAAAATCTTCAATCGATTGTCTATTTCATCGCCAATCGTTGATGGTACTTTTTCCCACGTTAAACTAGTCACAAACAGTTTAACAGTCAAAATAAAGTTTTTTACAGATTCCTCTCTGTCAAGTCTTTTTAACACATTTAACAGCGTCTCAAACGAAACCAACACACGCTTCTGTTTTTGTAACTCAATCATTTTTATTTACTGTATATACTGTACGTAGATACGGAGATCATAAGCAGTCAAAGACAAGAAGAAAACTGAAAATAAATGTTATATTTTCCATAATGTATGTACTAATTGATTCGTAGAAAAAAAAGCGGCCCATCAAACGTTTTTGTCGGTGTATGTCTGCTATACCGATGGGTGCTAATGCCACAGTGTTTTTACACTGCCGACAATGGGATACCGCTATCAACAAAGTCGTTGATATAAACAAAATTTATTTTCGGAAACTTTCATGAACCAGTACACTACGAAATAGGCTGGTTAATCCGAGGACCAGTTGATCCGAGGCCGGTTAACAGAGGTTCTACTGTATATTTTTTCTGCATTTTAAAAATTGTATAAACACCTGTTGCAAAGCTCCACATTAAGATACCATATTGCATTTGGTATAAAATGTGACAAAGAAGTGTCACATCTAAGTTTACATGTGTACTATTTTCATTGTCAAATTTGATTTTGGAAGCATATTCTAGTATATATTGAATCAATTAGTACAAAATAAACAATTGTTAATACAGTTCTGGGATAATAGTATCATAACAGGTATATGTTGATTCCAATTGTACTTTTGTCTAAAATAACCCCTAATATTTCATTTCACTAACCTGTCCCATTGTTAAGCAGTGCATAGGACACTCAATTATTAACTCCACAATAGCTACTTACACTTAATATGATAAGGTTACCGAACAATATATCTCTATATAACAATATATATATTTTGATTATAGGTTATAAATTTTGTTTTCTTCTAGTTAAGAATTAAATAATTCATTTAAAGTCAAAATTTTAATGAATTTAAATCTTTCTGCATCTAAAGAATGCTGTTCCAAACTTGATCATTATACAACAAAGTAGTGTCATCCATAAATGCTGTCTGTGACCTATTAAAAACTTAATTATGTACGAGGTGTAATCAAAAAATATGGTGAGTGCATTTTTATAGCAGCAACTGAAGTAATAAGTTCGATAATTCCATCCTTTGAGATAGTCAGCATCAAGTTTGAACATGCTGTGACTTGTCAGTTCGCTTCCAAAGTCTGAAGATTGAGGTCATCTTTACCATGTCTGTCAGAGTTTGCATGGAATTGAAGGATTGTCTTGAACCAAATCCAGACTTCATGGCCAATATTATAAGTGGAGATGAAAGTATGCATATGATTTTGAGACGAAAATTCAGAGTTCTCAGTGGAAAACGAGTGACTCTCCTTGCCCTTGATTGATTGATTATGTTTGGAGTTTAGGGGCCTTTTAAAGACCAGCCCTGTCACTGCGACCTATGGCCTATTTTGCAACTAAAGCCTCCTCATTCTAGCTTAGCAAGTCTGTTCCTCTTATGAGTTTAAGTAATCCACTAACTAGCTTTTCCAACGTTAGTTCCCCAAGAATTTGTAATCCAAAAACCTTTCACCTCTTATTGGCCTGGGCCTCACAAAAAAAGTATGTGCTTTGCGGTCTCCTCATCTTTCCCATATAGTCAACAAACAATTTCACCTTGATACACAGCTCCTATCCTGTACAAATGGACTCTCAGACCACAGTGTCCCGTAATAAGTCCCGTAATCTGTAAGTTGGTCTCTACTTTGGTGGGTCATTATCGTCTTCTCTGGAATACCTGAGGGGATGTACTTAAGTAATGATTTACTATGGTTGTGCCCCTTAAGGCTTCCCCAACTTTGCTGGTGATGTGCATGAACCCACATATTTATGGCCATTTTGGCCAGAGACATGGATATTCCTATAGCTGCCTCAGATCCTACAAACTCTAATGCAGAGCCCCATTTAGCTAGTTTGTGCGCCATCTCATTTCTCTCATCATGCCCCAGCACCTAGTGTAAAGTTACCCGGTTTTCTTCGGATAAAGCATTGATTCCTGTCATTCCCACACTAACCTAGATTTTATGATATAGTGCCTGCAAGTGAATTGATTGCAGCCTGACTATATGTGTATATACGGATACGGTTTATCTTTGAGTCCCGTTTTAAATTTTCCTGTATACAGTCTTTATGGCTATAATCTTGGGCTGAAAAACTGTGGCATATTGTCCCAAGGGAAACGCGAGTTTTTCAACCTCGGTTTCAGCTCATATACCCGGGCTCCAGTACTTGCTGTTGTCTTTGAACCCTCAGTATACCACACCAGGTTTTCTGTGTTTCCTAGTACTCGATTTTCGTCCCCACGGGTCAATGTAACTTCAAAAGGTTTTGAAAGCGAGTATCTGGTTTCTATTTTATCGGTACCCATACTTAAAAATCAGGTGGCCAATTTTTTCCGTATTCTGGTTTGCCCTATATGTGAGTTTCTCCAGACTCCGCTGCAATTCATCCTGTAGGCTGCTTTTCTTGCTTCGTCATAGTTATACAGGGTGGGTGGAAGGCCTAGTAATATTTCAATTGTAGCGTTTGGTGTCGTGGACATAGCTCCGGTTGCCCATAGACTTGGCAACCTCTGAACCTTAGTTAGATTTGTTTTGGCATGTCCACGTTTGGTCCCAACCCAACCACATTACTGCCCCATAACTCATCATAGGTTGTATACACTGTAATACCAGTCATAGGTTGTAATGCCAGTGTAGATGTATCTTATCAGTGCTGTTCTTAGTTCCCAAGTTCTGCCTACTGCCCTTCTTTCTGCCATTAGCGATTTATTGGCTTTTTTTGGAACTTGCTTCAAGTGCGATTTCCAGGTTAGTTTGGTGTCTAATATCACCCCTAGATATTTGATCTCGTTTTCACGCTTGGAATTTTTGTCCCCGAAAGTTTGATATCACTCAAATCTAAAGTGATCTTCTTTCTTGTGAATGGGATCAATGTCATCTTATAAGGATTGACCCGAAAGTTTGCCTTGCGACACCACCCCTCTACTAGTGACATAGCTCTTTTCATGACATCTACCACTGTATTCCCAAACCTCCCTTGGATAAACACCACCACATCATCTGTATATCCTTGGGTGTAGTAAAACTCCGATGAGAGAAGGTTCAGAAGTGTGTCAACCACCAGACACCACAGAAGGGAAGAAAGACCCCCCCCCCCACTGTGGATAACCTCTGGTGACCTCAGCCTCCAGCTCCTCTCCCATTACTTTAAAGCTACAACTGTCCTCCCATTCAACATGTCCTCCACTCACTCACACACGGTTGTATTAATCCCGTGCTATGATAGGGCCCGGACCATTGAATCATGGGAGGCATTATCAAAATCTTCCTCAATGTCAAGAAAGACATCAAGAGCATATTCACAGTTTTGAGAGTCTCTTCCAGTCTTTGAACTAGACTATGAAGTAGATTTTCACACTTTTTATCTGACTGGGACACATGTTGACTTACATGCAAAGGGATCATGACACCGTGTATATGTTTTTACCAGTTTTTCTAGTCTTTTCAGAATAAAGGAAGTTAAACTGATTGGTCTATAAATAAACCTTAGCCTCAGCATAAGAGGTGCATCCTGGCTTAGGTATGAACACTGCTCTGGTTACCTTCCACATTTGAGGTACGTAACTGGTGGCTAGACTAACCCGGAACAGTCTGCACAGAATGGGGTAAATGTATGGTTCCCCTTTCTAGAGGAGAGAAAAATCCCATCTGGCCCCAGTGATTTTGAAAGGATGGAAAAATTAAAAGCCCACCTGATTTTGTCGATATTAACTATTTGGTTAGCGATGTGCCAGTATTTCCCTAGTTGGAACTATGCAGGGAATGTCTGATCCTCGCTTCCCATCCGTTCGCATGATAACCAAGTCTGTAAAGTGTGCCCTGAGTAGGACTTCCACTGTTTCCTCCCCAGTTTCTGTAAATTGACCACTAAGACTCCCAATTGGGTGTAGGGGACCGGAGGCAAGTATCTTATGAAATCATTCTCCTTGGGTAGTACGATCTATTTCCCCACAGAAGATCCTCCAGGATTCACATCTTGCTTTGTTAATGCTTTTATTATACTCGGTTAGGGACTGTTTGTAAACCTCCCTTCTACCATATCGTTTGGCTATTTTGAACCTAACCTGTTTCCTTTGGTCAGAGAGTGCTTGAGTTCACCACTTGACTTGACATCTATTCACTCTCTATGTATGAGAACAATTTTCATGAAAGGAGTCTACAATGATGTTAGTCAACCTACTCGCTGCGAGTTCTAATTCTTGTGAGTTATAAATCGATCTCCCAAACACTTAAAGATTGATTTTGAGGTTCTTCTCATACGCCCCCTCCCACCTGGTGTTCCTGGGATTCCGAAACGTGTTAACTGATCTATTTTCTACTTGGAGTTCTATAATTATTTGTCTATGATCTGACATAGATGGCTCATCTGACATATAATTTACTTACAGCATTGTGTATACCATTAATTCCAAGTGTTGATCCAAAACCTTACTTCTAGTCTTAGTGACAAAGGTAGGTGTATATCTCTTAAAAATATAAAGATAAGATACTACAATATAAGAAAGTAAAGACTCACCTCTGTTGTTCGTGTCACTGCTGCCCCACAGTGTATGATGTGCATCTGCTGCCACCAGGAGTTTAAAATTCCCACGCACACAGTGCTCCATCACCTTCTTGAAATTTGTAGACAACGGATTGTCAGGTGGATCATGTGGGACGTAAGCAGAGGTAAAAATTAGCTTCCGATTTCTTGAGCCCTCACGTTTGTTAATGCTTACCACTGTAATATCTCTGGAAGATGAAACAAATATCTAAAAGTTATTCACAATTACTATACAAGTTCTAGGTTTATTAGTAGATTTATCATACACTAACTTACCTGCTGTCAATGATAGGCCTGTAGTTCTGCCGCCAGTCACCCAAGGTTCTTGTATCAAGGCGATGTCGACTTGTTTCTGCTTAACCATCCTTCATAAGACAGCGGTTGCCAGGTGGTTTGATGAAGGTTTACTTGAATCACCCTCATCCTTCCTTGGATTGGAGATTACTCTGAAATCCATTCTGTATCCTACTGCCTGAAGTGACACCTCGTTGATCACCTGTACCAGAGTCTGACCACATTCCTCCAGCTTCCTATTGACTACTCTCCAGTTCCGTATCGTTAGCCCTTTGTTTTGGGTTTCCATCATTTTCAGAACGCTATAGTGGGAGCTTCCCTAGAGTTTTAGGTACTTAAACCAACACCTTCATTGTTCTGAGCACCACCCTAGCTAGATCCACCTTCAGTACTAATCCCTCTTCAATGTTAATTTTTGGGACTTTATCCATCAGCCACTTCTTGGCTGTCTCATCTACGCATGTGAGTAGGAGAGCTCTTTTCTCCAGATAGGAGTTTTGAAATTTGGTTGCTGTATTTTTCTCTTCAAAGCACATCCGATTGTTCTTCTGTTAAAGTTTTCTCTGGATAGCTTTATGGAACCATCGCCATCTTGTAAGCTTTCAGAACATCCTTGGTAGACAAGTTTCCTGTTTTGCGATCCTGACTCTTGTTATCCTAGCACCGAATCGCTTCTGATTCGTGAGTTTTTTCTAAAAATAATGTTTCTGTCTGGCCACATCTGCCTTACTCTCTGGATTAGCACCATGCAACTTCTGGCTATCCCCAAAAATACAAGTTGTGATAAAAGGGAAACGTTTTGACACCATTCTCGACCTTGAGTGGTCCACAACGGAGCAACTGAAGGCCCTTCCGAAAGAAGCCTTCTAGAAATGCTTCCCGTAATTGAATCAACGTTGGGATAAGTGCATCGCTAGCCAGGGAGAGTACTTTGAAGGAGATTAATTCAAATTTGATGTAAGGTTATTAATTTGTTTGTAATAAATATATTCACCATATTTTTTATCACACCTCGTATATCATTTGTATAAATTAAAAATGAATTAATTACAGGAAACTATTTATGCTATTGACTGTTGGTACTTGGTAGAATTCCATGCTAATGATTAAACAAATTCTATACTTTAGGTTAATAATGAGGGTATTGTATTAAAGATGTATGTAACTAGTAAAACCATGGTTGGCAAGATTCAAATAAAAGGTGGTTTGTACTAAAATAATTGTTTGTGAAGTTCTTCTCTTTTTAATGTTAAGTAACTTATTTTAAAAAAGTTGTGAAAATAAATAAATTTATAATGCAGCTTACCTTAGGCCAAACAACAGAAGTTAGGAGTTGGATTATTAAGACTCTAGTTTTTCCAACCATTTAAAAACTCATACTTTAATAGCTTTTAATAAGTTTAATGTGGAGTTTAAGACTCTTTGTGTCAAAATGTAATGCTTAGGGTAAAATGTTAAATTCACTAGAAATTCAAATTAAGAGATTAGTTTGTAAAGACTCATTAGGTGAGATAAAAAATGTGCATCTAATGCATACTTTTAATAAATTTATATTTAATCAAAAGGTTTAACCTGCCCGCTCTGTCTGATATAATGACTGCACCACCAACAGCTGAACTTGAACCACTGGTTAATGGCCACCTTGCCCAAACTGATGAACAGGACATGGGAATGACATATGCAGAATTAAGTACTTTTGGTCGTTTACGTAAACAAAACCAGTGTGGACCATATTCCATGTTCTGTAAATTAGTGAATACATGGGGTCCAAAAAATTCTCCTGCTGAGGTAATCATGTATACAATTATGATATTTTTTTTTATTTTGCATATAATTTAAAATATATATATATGGATACATTGTACAGATGGCAGAGATACGTGTATTACATTAGTACCTTATTATTTGACATGTGAATAATAATGTTTATTCAGACATAATATGCCATAATTGGTGTATGCAATAACAATATACAACATAAAAGTACAAGTCAAGTCTCTGTTCCATTGACTGCAACTACACTGTAAAAACTAAAGGTTCAGTCATAAAATTAATACATAAGCCTTTGTTATCAACTTAAGCTGTCTAAACTACAAAAACATGGCTCACCTCAAGCTTGAGTTTTGAAAAACGGCCCTAAAATTATCAAACCAGTATGAATCAAGCTCGATTTTACGAACTGAGCACGGTTTTTAAAGCAGGTCTTGCTTTTACAAGCCTGACTGGGTTTTTAAATAAGGCCCAAACTGATGGAATAAAAATGCAACGGAAGCTAGATTAAACGTAAACTGATTATATAAGAAATAAGTCATAATTGATATCGGATATGAAATTAACGGATATAATATTTATCTTTAGTCTCCCCTCTCATGAGATAAAAACAAGTTTTTATTAACGTGTGTAGATCAAAGGAATCTAACACGAGAAAATAAAAAGCTGAGTAAGGTATTTCACTTGTACCCGCTTCTCAATGAGTATCGATTAGGACATAAACGCAGGCACACGTGTTTAGTACATTTACTTGAAAATGTGTAAATGTTAAAGGTAAGTGTTGTGCATACATGTTATTAATAAATGTGGTGTGTATGTGTTTTATTTTGAAAAAGTGACACACATTAATCCAATGCAAGAAGAAACAACTTTAAAGAGGTTTTAATAATGCCTGAATAATAAGCGAAACATTCGAAAAAAGAAACAAAGAAGGACTGTGAACAGTGAACAAAATTTTTAAAAAAAAGTTATTAAAAGTAGCGTCATCAGTAAATACAATTCTTGAGCATAAATTGTGATTTGTTTCACACTTTATCATTATTTCCCCATAAAATCCACTGTTCAGTCAAAATTACCCTCCACTATTTCTAACACAAGTTCCATTTTGTAAGGATGGAAATGTTCACTTTTGACGATAATATATACTGATTGCTCCCTTACACCCTCATTAAATCCAATTTGGTTTGTGAGGATTTTCTTCCACAGAGAGAAGATCATTCAAAGAGACGTCTTCCGATGTAACATTTCTTGGTCTCTCAGATTTGAGATTAGCTATTGACATTTCCCACGTCATTATTATTATTATTATTATTATTATTTTTTACTTTGAGGTAAAATTAAACAGTTGACTGTAAAAGAAGAGGAACCCTAACAAGATAAAAATATCGTACACCCTCACTTTTTGTCCATCTTCTATCTCCAAATCCATAGATCATCATGATTTCAATTAGTTATTTTACAGTTAAAATTGAATAGGCTATATTAGAATGGCAAAACTAAACACCAGAGTATTTACTAAATAGGATCTCATTACGAAATGGGTTCAATTGGAATGAGAAATATTTAAATTACAAGAAAAAACAAGAAAATGGTCGGGGTGGAGTACATGTGGTCACAGTTATATCTAATAAGGGTTGACCTTATCAAAAGCCATTTGTTCCTTGTCCCTAACAGTAAAGTGGTTATTTATTTCTGCCAAAATTCAATAGTCTGATAATAAATATTCTCCATAACAATGTTATTAGAAATGTAATCAACAATAGTTCATAATTTTTTCAAAAGTATGAATAACTCAGACCATAATTAGTTTTATGTTTCATTATTTTACTTTCAAATGAATGAAATCGTAAAATTGTACAAATTTTTTTTGGAACAGTTAAACACCGCCTATAAACTCATTAGTCATTTTAATGTAAATATATGAGTCAAATATGTTAAATGCTTACCACTTAGTAGAATTCTGAGCTCTAAGTCCCGAAATTGCAAGCCCAGAAATTACATTAAAAATCACTATTTTTATTATTAATAATCTCGATAAAGGATAATATTTTTCATAACTTCCCCCCCCCCCCCAACTGTGCTTATTTTAGAGTAGACTACTAATATGGAATAAAATCACCATAGTTGTGTTTTAAACCATCTTTAAAAAATTATGTTTGGATTTTTTGGACATTCTGCATATTTGAATATGAATTTTGATGCACTCTGTATATATCACAGGTCAAAATCTATCCAACACTTAACTAGAAATGGAGATAAAAATTATATTCTAAACTTTTACCTAACCCTGTTGTTCCATTCATTGTTATGAATGGAAGGAGTGCACACGTCAATGTGATTTTTTCCTTTTGAGAAAATGAGAAAAAAAATTTTTTTACAATGCTTACCTGTCTGAAGGAAAGATTGTACATGTACCATTTGGAACCAAAATACTGTTAATATCTTTTTTGAGAAACTAAATGCAATTGTGATCAACAAAATATACAACATATTAATCAAGAACATTTTAAATAAATTTTATTTATCAATTTTCTTTTTTTTTTAGTTCAAACAAACAACAAATTTAAATATGGGTTTATTGTATCATAATAATTATTTTATTAACTATTTTGTTATGGTACTATTTCAAATGAGAGAAAGACAATTTAACTGTTGAAGATCACTCTGTTAGGGGGACTGAGAACCAAAAATGTAGTTAGCTGTACCACCCATTAAAATTTTTTTTTAAATCATAAATTTAGATTATTAAAATTATTAAACAAAGTTGTACTATTACATAAATGTTCTCTGGACATATGTTCAGGTGATCCCAAAGTAGAATTTTACCTCTTTTTATTTATCCTATTTTCCTGGACCAGTAAAGACAGTAAAAAATAAAAAAGGGTTCCATCACTAACATATTCTTAATACATGATTCATAAAATTAGTATTTTTTTTTTATAATCAAAATGAAATACTTTTTTTTTTTTTATTACAAGTCTGTAAAAACGAACCACTAAGAAATTAATTTAGACATTTTTTTTCTTTCTTTTATTAAGAAACTTTTTTCTGTTATTAATAAATTGAATGAAAGAAATATTATTTAAAGAAGAAACTATTGTTATTATTTTACATCAGATAGACTTTGAGAATGCAAGATAAAACATTTTAAGACATTTATACTGTAATAATAAAAATAAAAAGGGGTTTTGTATTTTAAGTTATTTTAAAAAGGAATGAAGTTATTAATTATTTTATTTACAATAATGCACAGCAATTAGGGCGCCAGGAAGCTTTTGCTTACCAATTTTGAAAAATGATGTTACTTATTTAAAATATCTCAGGGGTAAGTTCTTTTAAAAGTGTACTACACAGTGAATTCTCTGGTGAAATGAAAAACTCTTATTTGTCCTGAAACTTGACATGAATTTATTGAATAAGAAAAAACATTAGTACATTTACAAATATTATTAAAATAATTCTTATAGATCACCTATATTATACATCCTAATTTTGATTATTATTATTGCCTTTAAAGAAGGTCTACGTTTTAAATCTTGAATTTACTCTTTATCTTGCAACTAGAAAATTATTTATAAAATTAAACAGATTGAAATTATCTGTTTTTTATTATTGAAACTACGTTATATAAAAAGGTTAATTATGTCAATAGACATTTTTTGTACTCTGACAAGAAAAGTACAATTATTTGAAAATATTAAATTTATAAAACTAAACATCAAACATAATAAATTTTATACAATAACAGAATAAATTCAGCGTGTTAAATAACACGTTTTACCAGTCCTTTAGCGAGTTATTATTCAACTATGGTCCATGTACCGTCGCATTTGATGAGAATTCCGCCATTCTGTGCACGTAGTAATTCGCCCGCCAGAATTATTTTAATCGCACTTCGCGAGTTTTTTACTATACTCGACTAATGTTTGTATTGCGATTTTATCACCACTGTTCACCATTTTACTGTACTAGATACAACTCGCGTAATTGTCTTTCGCATGAAAATACGATTGTTAATTGTCTTTGTTTCATAACACGCAATTCGTACCGAACTCTTCTAATTCTTTCCTCTATTCAAAGCTAATACTGTTTTTAACACTTGATTACATTGTTCCAAATACTAATTAAACATCCTTACTCTCCAAACACCAGAATAAGATTCTCAAGAAGATATCTTTACACTCCACGCTCCTTGTTAAGACTAATTCTTAACACGTCTGCCACCTTAACTCCTCCACTAAGACTGATAACCGCATGGTGCAATTCTATATCCTGTCTTCCACAGGGCTCACATTTGTTATCGCACTGATTCTTATTCAAATCTCGCAGGCGCAAGCAATAAATGTCTCGCATACATTAACGCTTGTTCAATCGTCTTATTCACAAAACACTATTTAGTTTCTCATTATTAATTACATCTAAAATTCTATATACATTATTATTTATTTAAGTTTGGAAACCTATGTTAATTTAATTTAATTTATTTTGAAATGTAATACAAGTCATTCTTTCAACTTATCTATCCCCTCCCACATTAATTCTAAACGATTCCCAGTTATTCTATATTGAAATTAATTTAACTCTTTTTAGGTATTATAATACAAAGCTCTCATGAGCACATGGTTTTATTGAAAATTATTTCACAATATAATTATTCAAAATTAATTATAATAACTATAAACTTTTCATTTAGAAACTCAATTCGAAGTATAGCTAGTACGAAATTAATGGTGCGTTTCCTGGTTTGTAGAAAATTGATGGTTTGGCCTAACGAGGCATTGTAATAAAGATGCCAAAAGGTATTTCGTTGAATTTTTATGATATATCAAAATAATTATAGACTTTTTTTTTTAAACAAACCATTGGAATAACTTGATCATTACAATAGTTTTTGTACTATTACATACATGCACTTTTAACTTTTTTGTTCAGACTTGTGTATTATTAACAGCCGTTCTCTTGGAACAGCTGTAAGACATGAATGAACTGCTTAAAGCATATCCTAGAAGGTTGATCCTGGACTCTCTTGTGATAACATCAAACTTTAGAACAGATTAAAACTGGTTTTACCTAGTTTTGATATAGTTATGAATTGTTATTAAAATTAATAGGTTAATTAAGATTGTATAAATAGTATAGAGTAGGTAAAATTATGAAGTAATTCGTTTTTAACATTGAATATGAAAAGGAATCCCTAGGTGATTTTCCCATTGTTTTCGTGAGGTTTTATTTTATCTGGCGATAATTGTAGCCTCTCTAAAAACATGACTCTCCACGTTTTCATTACTATAAGCTATACATAGACATTTTTATAAAATGTATGATTCTAAGTAATCTATTGTTTCTGAATGTACTATTCTTTCAATCTAAATACAAGTAGGAAAGAATCAACTATGTTATCCAGTCATATTTCCTTGTGGGCGGATGTTTTCTGACTCCTATACGCACTGTTCACTCTGGGGCAGAATTGGGGGTTTTTTCACTGGTGTCTCCCTTTTACGCAGCTAACATGACTGAGTCATTTAAGTTTTCATTACTGAGATTATTAACTTTAAATTATTCGAAATGTTATACTAATAATTTTACCATTCTTAAGTACAAAGAAAAACCATCATTAGAAAATATACTTGTGTGTACTGATTATGTTTTCATAGTATGATTAGTCCATGATTATTGAATGATTAGACATCCTAGACAGTTATTTTTAATTTACAAAATAACTAAATCGAATTGGCTGATTTTATAATTCTGGGCTAAAGTGAAAATAGGTTAACATTGTCTACAAAATCTTTGATCAAATGTTTACATAATATTGTTCTGATAAAACAAAAATAGTTGAAAAGTGAGGAGTATTGGTTTCCAGTTTGACAATCATCAATTATTTTCAGTACTGAAAAATATTACTCAAATTCTGAAAATTCTGTTTCTCCGCTTATTTCGTTAGTTTTATTTCAAATCATGATCCAACAATTATAATCACAAACTGTACTTGCTTCTACTACGGGAGACAGTAAAGTGGCAAGATTTTGGTGCTGAAGCAAATGGACCTGAAAATAAATCATACAAGCACCAGGTAAAGGCCAACTAGTTCTACTAGACTTAAGATTACTGTTTGTGATTGTCATATTGATTTGAAGTGAACACCTTACAGTCTTTCCTTTATTAGATGATACATAACATGTACAAACACACCCATGAGTTATAGTTTTCTATAAAGTATTAAACTCTATTATCAATAATTGGTAATTTTACTATTTATTTGATAATTTTTTTGTTGTTAATTCTGATGTTATAAATTTCTATTCCATATAAAGGTTAGTGTTTAATAGGACAGATATACTATTATTTACAAAACCCATAGTTTTTCTTTTATTTCACTAAATGTATTATTATTTTTTTTTTTTTTACCCGAATTGAATAATTATCTGTAATAAAATATATAATTGTCAAGAAAATTTTTAATCTAATTTTATCACATATGAAGTTTGTTGGATAAAGAGTGCCTATTATTCTCCATCAATTACAGATACTTCGCCTTTCCTTCTGTGTATTGCCCATTTTAAAACAAAATATTTATTGGATGCTCGAAAAAAACTTGAGCTTGGGGTTGCTAAGAAGTTCAATGAAAGCTCGAGCTGGATAAAAGCTAAAGCTTGTTAAAAAGTTTTAGCTCGGCTTGATTTGAATTAAAAAACCCGTCTCGCACATCTCTAACAAACACATTACAGAACAGTTGTTGAGTCAAAAACTAAAATTATTTTTATACAAACAATAAAGTGTCTTTTCTAAGCCTGAGTGTGTTTTAGTTTAGCTAGTCTTAATTGCTAATGTTGGCCAAAGGTTTTACACTCTTGAACACAAAATTTCATTCATTACAATATATCTTGGTTTTATACACAAATTATGGTAAATGTCAGAATAAACATTATTATTATTATTATTATTATGAATCTTCCTTTATCCAAGAACATTAAAAATAGAATTAATTCTAGAAAAAAATCATGAAACTATTGCAGTGTATATATGAGTTACTGATTCATTTTATACCCACTATTTCTAAAAAACAAAATTTATAAATTGAAATTTTAATTTTATGATTCACATTTTATACCCAATATTTCTTAAAAAACAAGTGTATAAATTCAAACTTTATTCTACATGGATATAAGACAAAATGTATTAATTATAGCTTTGATTTTATGATCAACATTTGGTACACAATTTCATTAAAATAAAATTGATAAATTGTAGCTTTAATTTTGTAATCATCATGGCATGATATTTCTTAAAATAAAAATATATTAATTGAAAATTGTATTTTAATTTCAACATTTTGAATACAATATTGCTTTAAAACAAAATTTATAAATTGTAATTTACTTTTATGATCAATATTTTACACACAGTATTTCTTCAAAACCAAGTTGCTATATTTGAAACTATAATTATTGAAGATAGTTTAATCATAATTAATTCTGCAAATAAAGTTGTTTTAAGGCAAATGTTATTAAAATTTGTCTCAGGTATGCTTAATAATCGTGATCCATAATTGAAATTTATCAAAAAATTTCTGATAGAAAAACTTTTCAAGAGGCAGCCAAGTATTTAAAAAAAAAGTTCTGTCTCTTTTTTTCACTAATATTATTAAAGTAATTTTTAGGTGGCAGAAAAAGTCAAACACTTTTTCCGATGTTATGCTATCAACCGTCATAAAATGACAGTGCTGACACCTAGTGTACATGCAGAGAGTTATAGCCCAGATGACAACCGCTTTGATCATAGACCATTCCTGTACAATGCGACCTGGAGCTGGCAGTTTCGAGCTATCAATGAACAGGTTGGTAATAAAATCATAAATTCTGTTGGTCAAGTTTTCTTAAAAAACAAAAGTAAAGAATTTGGTTGATTAGATATAGGGTTATTATTTGGCGATTTTTTAAATGGTTTCATAGCAGTTGGGCATAATTTGTTACGAGGTATCTCTGCTCTACTTATCACTTTATGATGACTGAGATATTTTTCATATCTTGAGGATTCACTCGCTGGTCAGAGCACCCTGAACTATTCAGATTCTTACAGTTCTTAAACAAGTGGCTAAGAAATTAGAGAGTCACTGACAATGGATTGGATCTGAAAACAGCTGATCGGAAAAAATGCAGTGTGTAATGTCTCAACCAACCGGTGGCATCTTATGTGGTCGGTCCCATATTTCAGTTTATTCGAAAATATATAAAAATCTATTATGGCCGGCAATTAGCCATTTGTGGAGCTACTGATATTTTGGTCAGGCCGTTGAAAGTTATTTCAAATGGGCAGCGATATTTCATCTCGTGAGTTAAGTAAGATTACTTATCGGATAGCCAAGTTCTCAGACATTGTTACTAGAAAACTTGGCAAAACTAATTTGGTGGAATACCACATCAGTATTAACTCCCCGAAGATCAAAACCTCTTTACGAGAACATGTCAATGATCTATTGTCGAAGGGTGAAATCACTCCTTAAAGGGGGGGGGGGGTAATACCAAAATGGTGCTAAATTACAAAGGCATTAAATGAGATCATCAATTTTGTAGCAACCCCCAATTCCAACCTTAGAATCCATACCCTTTTTTTCCCTTTCCACTGGAAAAGTGGAAAACTTTACTAGGGGATGGTACCCCTAGAAGTGTGGAGCTCACATCCACTAAAACTATCTCCCCCTGTGTGTTGTCTGCAGAGTTTTAGTCTGGTATGTTTCTCATATTTCTTCAGGCTAATGAAGTCTCATTTTCCATCTTTCATTTCCTCATCTCTCATTTTATTTGGGTTACTACATCACAGTAATCCTACCCATACTTTCTTTTTGTGAACTAAAAAATTTCGTTATTTCTGTCCAGTTAGCCTGTTTTTACTTCAAAGTTACGGCAGTATTTACTACTTCAGGGAATATCACCAGAGTCTTCTTCAGCTCTTCCTCCCTGTCTGTCTGCCACCTCACACAATGGAACCATGGATATCAACTGTATACCAACCTATACCAACATATATTCCAGGTTATCCCTGAGCTTGAACCTGTGTCAATATACTCCAAATTCCTTATGTCTGGACAGAGCTTCTGTCAAAAAATATTCTAGCTCTCCATATCCATGTGTCACCCATGCTGACAAGTCAGCTTCTTCGTCCATTTTCTACCGACTTTCTTTGCTGTGCCGTTTTCTAAAAACCCTTTACCACTATACAACTCTGAATCTAAAACATAACTTTTACTGTCACACAGTTCAAATTTATTCACACTGAAATGAGCATGCCTTTTGTGTGGTATGTCTTATATACGAACATCTGTTTTTCATCCCAAACATTGATTCGTCAAGGCACACATTTGAATGAGGAATAAAATATTTCTTGAAATTTTTATTCAGGACATCACAGAAAACACTAACTTTGTACCATGGGTCATGTCCAGGTTGTCCTTTTGGTATTTTCTGCAGAGAAATTATTTGAAACATGGACTTTACGGCTTGAAAACGATTTAGAGACATGTTTTCAGGAGAAAATGAAATTCTTTGAGGCTTAGTCGTTCCCCGGTAGTCTTTGATATTGTTTTTGTAATTGAGCCCCATGTTCAATTGTAAAGAAATGTACAATTTAATTTCTTGTGTTGTAACATTGACCCATCTTTGCAATCGACTATAACTTGTCATTTACCAGAATTAATATATTGATTATTTCTTGGTCAGGATAAAAAGTTAATCTCTCTAACAAGCATGGACCAAATTATGTTGGGGGAAAAAATATTAAAATATTCAATTGGGGAACTAAGGGGAAAAACTATTCCTAAAATGACAATTTTTATCCCAGTGTTTCGTACTTCATATTTTGATTAAACATCAAAATCTAGCTCATGGGGGGGGGGTGGTAAGCCCTTGTACAATGAGCTATAGGCATATTTGGCTCTGTCGGAGTTTGATTATTTCTGTTTGAAGGATCGTCACTACTAATATCAAAAGAAGAAGGAAGTCTAGGTCTTGGAGAGGAAGTAGGTCTAGGCCTAATCCTAGGTTCAATTGAAACATTTGATTGGATAAGCATGTTTGTAGGTTGAAAATCAGTGTCTCTATTACTATTTGCTACTTCATAATTATTAGATTCAATTAGGTCCCCACTACCACTAGAAAAATCTGAAGGAATATCTTCAAAATCATTTACAATGTCACTACCAATTTCACTGATTGTATCATCATCTAATTCTTCATCTAAATAATTTCTAATATTGCTAGATTTGATTAGTTCACTCATTTTATAAATAAAACAAATTAAAATAACCTTACATATACCACATAATATAAAACAAACAATTACAGACAGAAACATCTGATGCTAGTTTGACAACAAACCAATATACGTATAACTCTGGGAGTAAACTGACAGCTGACTTTGTTCGTGACCCTTAGCACTTAAAGGGTTAATGTGGGTTTTTAATTGATATGTTGGCTTTATGCTAATTTTGAATAGTAGTTAAATGTAATTTAGCATAAAGTATATTTAATATATCTAGACCCTTTCTTTTAATTGAATTTCTTATAAATACACTGTGTTAATATTTCAAGCTTAGGCAAAAGGTTAGGTCCTAGGAATTGTTACAAATAGTCCCCATAAAATTTTGTGAAGATATATTATCATATATGAATAAAATTTCCAAACCACTGTAACAATGAATCATCTGCGTTGAAATTGTGTTAATTTATTTCTTATAAGACATTTCCTTATTTCATCTGTTATTTGATGTGTCTTCTTATTTTTTATTTTAATAAAAAAATACTTGGGCCCTGACAGTATTTTTTTTTTATTTCAGTTGCAACAGTTAACTGCTGGTAGTGATACATTAGAAAAACCTACAACACAGAAGCCATCAACACCGATAAAACCTAGATTTGGAAAACTTATTGACTGTAAGTAATATTGAAAGATGTGTTACGTATAGCTATATATGCTGTTATAATATGGCAAAAATTTCTTTTTTTACTCATTTCCAGATGTCTTTTATGACCTCAATTACAATTGAGTTGAAAGTGAGTGACATCTATGAATAGTGCCCTCAGTATTACAAACCCTGCGCACAATAATTTTATACTAATGATTAATCTAAAACCAATATTTTTTAGTAATAAAAGGTTTCATCACCATTTTATCATTTTTTGTTTCTTCCCCTATAACCCCTCCTTTAAACAGTATACAAAATTTTCATATTTTAAATACCAGTATTTTTGAAATTTCCTTGCTTTTATCAAGTGAAAATGGTGTGGATAGTTGTAGATATGTGTAAATTTGTCAGTTTGTAGATATCTGTGCTTGAAAGTATATTATACTTTAAAAGAAATTTTCAGCACTGCTGGTACCAAACTAGCTGCTATTTGTGTTCAGTTGGCAGGATTTTAATTGAAATTGTTATTTTCAAAAGTGTAAAGTATGTTTTCATTTCTACCAAGAAATGGTCTAATTATCATTTTTATGTTTATAAATTCTTTTCAAATATTATGAATATTAGTTGACAATTAAAAATAGGATTGATTATTAGAAATTAAAATAGTAACAAATAAAACACACTATTTCTTTTGTAAAATTCTATAATTTATTTGGTCTAGCCGACCATGGTTTCGCCAGTTACGGCATTGACGAGGCTCTTACAAGACTAAATACAAAGCACAACATAACTATTATAAAAGGTAGGAAAATCCCGTTAACAAACAAAGCACAAAGACCCAGGGGAAAACCCCACAGGTCATTCACACAGGTATTAACCAACCTTGAATAGAGGTTGAAGTAAAGGAGAAAATGACAAAAATTCCGTTTGGTCAATGCCGTAACTGGCGAAACCATGGTCGGCTAGACCAAATAAATTATAGAATTTTACAAAAGAAATAGTGTGTTTTATTTGTTAAAATGGAATTCTATCAAGTACCGTCGGTCATCAGTGTAAACAATATAATTAAAATAGTATTATTTTCATTGGAATTTGTTAGTTCAAAATGTTTCTATATTAGAATTAAAATATTAAATTATCAAGAGTTTGCAAATACTTATTTGGAAGCAGATTATATCCTTACATACATATCAAGTTAATAAACCAGCTATGAAGTAAAGAATCTATATATTTTTTATTTATTTATTTTTATTTTTTTATTGAGATCTACATATTATCCTTTTTATTAAGGTTTACCTAAGTTAACCATACATAGAATATATTTTTTAAAAAATAATATCAGAATATTTTTGACAAAAAACATCCAATATTATACAATAAAAAAAATAATACAAGTCAAACAAGATTTGTTAGTAGATCAAGTAAGGCATTTAAGATATACAGAAATGAGAAAAGCGCCTAAATGTTTTGTCTTGCTATTTTGTTATACAAAGTTTTAAGGCGTTTACAGTGATTGCTGTTTACAGTATATATAATTTTTCTTTATAAATATTACTAAGTTAAATTGTTCTTTATATATTTTTAGAATCCGTAGGTAAAACCAGACGACTTTTATATTGTGCATGTTGTCAGTAATAAGAATATAATTTCTGAACCTACGTAATGTTTTACTAGAGAAAAATAGTGTCATGGTAATAAAAATTATGTTTATCAAATTTAAACTCGTGACATACTGAACATGTTTTTTGTAACAGATTTTCCTAGGTAAAAACTACTAAACATTTCTGCCTTTTATTTTACACATTTAAATGTGTCCTTTATCTTTACTTTAAACAGATTTATATCTGATATCTGATAACCTTCAGATATCTGAAGGTTTGGAAATTAATATAGAAATTCTTAGCTATAAAAATAAAAGTTTCTTTTTCAGAATTTTAAATGTAATTTTTTCAAAATATCTTAAACTGCTTGAAAGTATGAGATTAAAAATTATTTGGCTCTAGATAATCTGATGGCAATACCTACCACCCCAAAACTTAACACATTAACAACACTGCCATTTTACACTAAACGTTATCCTTCAGCTTTGCAACGAGCTTAATTTGTTGCAAAACTTTGTCTTTCTTACACATATAATTACTTTCTAACTTTATAAATGAATCGAAGAAATTTTTATTTAAATTGACTCTTGATTTTCGAGATATCGTACACCTCTAATTATCAAAGAATGATTATTATGACATCATTGTATACATATTGTTAAGCTGCGCACAATGAACTATTTTTTTAAGTTGTCTGTCTAAGGACCAACAAGTAAGAATTAATTCTAAAAAAATTAGTAGCTGCCATTAGTAATGGTTTAATGCATTCCTTAAACACTTTAGGTCATGCTTTCTGAATGTTGTTATGGACACTTAAAATATTTTAACGATACCTAGAGTTATTTATTTCAAGCCTTTCTAAAAACAAAATCTTTAATCCATAATTTACAGTATCCACTATCCAGACATAAGTATGGATATAATATATTGTTATCTTTCTTTCTTAGTCTAAGAATTCATTACTAAGTTCCTTTTATGAATATAATTTGAGTGGCCCAACGGCAGAGTTGACTAACCCACAAATTTGGGTTTTTGAGTTGGCAGTGCCATCTGATGCAGAGAAAAATACTGTGTTTAGTGTTCAAATTGACTAAACCACATTGACAGTGGTTTATCTTATATTAAATAAAATGGAATTAAGTCCAAGTTGCAATTTTGAATTTCTCTGAAAGACAGAGTGAACTAACCCACAAAGTTAACTAGCATTCTGGACTATCCTTCATTAGAGTCCATGTTGAACAGATTGGGTTTTTGTGTAAATGCAGAACGGACTAAGCTATAATTATCCTAAGCTATAACGGACTAAGCTAATGGACTATCCCACAATAATTAAAGGGGGGAATGGATTACTCATTTTTCTTGTTGATTTGAAGGTATTTAGGTAATATGTTTCACCACCAGCTCTTCTTACAATTTGTTTACAATATTTATGAATATAATGCAAAAGAGAACATTGACCTACCTACCTCTTAACATAAAAAATAAGGAAATTTTTAACTTTTCCCCAACATATCTCAATTCTAACTTTTTGGGGTTAGTCCACTTCGCACCTCGTCCACTTATTTCCTTAAAAGGAGTTTTATTGGGAAGAGGTTTGGTTTTCGGTTCAAAAACATGATCCTCTCAGTAACTCAGACAACTATAGAAATTTGTATAGAATTTTCTCTTCTTTCAGTTCTTCAATAATAGTACACTACTTAAAAAAAAAAATTTTTCTATTGGAAAATATAACTTTTTGTTTATACAGTTTGTGGATCAATTTCATATTAGTCGAAATAAAAATTAAACATTTTGTGTCATTTCAAATGTATTATGGTAACTGTGCAATTTTTAGTACAGTAACAATACAAAATTTCCAGAATTATATCATTAAAATTTTTCTATCTTTTAATGATAGCCGTAACTGAACTTTTTTGATTATGCTCATATTTTATGAATCCTCGTGTTTTTGAGATGCTGAATATGATTTTGTCATTTGTTTATGTTAATTTAAATATAAGCCAAATTTCAAAATGCCATACCAATAACTCTTGATTTCACACTAGTCCTTGATAATTTTAACAAACTTGTTGGCATTTCTAGTAAAGAAATTTGTCCATCTTTTTTTAAAACAGAGCCTATATGCCAAATTTGAAGAATTGTGAACCTAAAGTAAGTTAATTAATAACAAATTTGGTTGATAAAAGAACTAAAAGGTATATACAAAACAGCTAAAAGGTTATTAATTGATGGTTACTGTATCCCTTCTTTTTATAATAAATTATTTCTTTATGTTTCAGCTAAGAGTGAGGCTGGAGTTGTGGTCTAACTACGAGTTTAAATTGACTATCTTACATTGCATTCCAAAAACATTGAGAATCACATGCCATGACTACTTAAATAGTTTTAAGTAACTAAGTTTGAAATAATAAAAGTTCATTGTTATGCTATAAATTTAAGTAAATACTTTAAAGACTAGAGTTCTGCGGACGTTCATAATTACGTGATCAGTTTCTGTTTTATCAACACCATTGTATCATATACTTTTGTTTAATGTTGTAAATTTAACAATTTAAGCTACAGGAACAATGCACATAGTGTAGTATACTGTATTTATCTATTGTGTATAGTGTAACATAATTCCCACTTTCACTGAATTAAAACAGCAAACAACACGTAAAAAGTTGTTGAAATTATTTCTAATTTATTAAGAACATTTCCTAATTATTAAGTTTGAATTACAACAGAATAGCCCTTAGTTATAGACGCTCCTTTTCTTTGTTATAAAACATCACTTTCCTATATGTTTTTTTATTCTCCATATTATAAACATATGCTAAAGAAAATTACTAGTGGATAATTACACAAGACAAAGTCATAAAAATACAATGTCACTAATTAAGGAACAATAAAAACTACCGGATTTAAATTCAAAAATATAATCATAACATGCAACCGTGTGCTGCTAGATGACTGAATGTTGTAATATAACCTGTATGAATTATTTACTCTTATATTATTTTAATAAATATAATAATTAATTTAATATTAAATAATTTCAGCTTTTTTATTATGTATTACTTTCATGTTTAAATTTGCTATATTATTGTAAACTTATTATGAATTACTTAATTATTTAATTAGGTTTAATCACAGACCTACTTTACACATTATTAAGTAAATTATCACATACTTAAACAATACCATGAGCAAATGGTTGTATTAGGGTTAGCGGGTATTAACAGGTTGGATTTAAAAAAAATGCTCTATACTCATGTGAGATGAAAGAAATATCCTAAAAATAAGAAGGTTTAACTTGTTGAGTTGAAAGTGAGTGACATCTATGAATAGTGCCCTCAGTATTACAAACCCTGCGCACAATAATTTTATACTAATGATTAATCTAAAACCAATATTTTTTAGTAATAAAAGGTTTCATCACCATTTTATCATTTTTTGTTTCTTCCCCTAACCCCTCCTTTAAACAGTATACAAAATTTTCATATTTTAAATACCAGTATTTTTGAAATTTCCTTGCTTTTATCTAGTGAAAATGGTGTGGATAGTTGTAGATATGTGTAAATTTGTCAGTTTGTAGATATCTGTGCTTGAAAGTATATTATACTTTAAATGAAATTTTCAGCACTGCTGGTACCAAACTGGCTGCTATTTGTGTTCAGTTGGCAGGATTTTAATTGAAATTGTTATTTTCAAAAGTGTAAAGTATGTTTTCATTTCTACCAAGAAATGGTGTAATTATCATTTTTTTGTTTATAAATTCTTTTCAAATATTATGAATATTAGTTGACAATTAAAAATAGGATTGATTATTAGAAATTAAAATAGTATTATTTTCATTGGAATTTGTTAGTTCAAAATGTTTCTATATTAGAATTTAAATATTAAATTATCAAGAGTTTGCAAATACTTATTTGGAAGCAGATTATATCCTTACTTACATATCAAGTTAATAAACAGCTATGAAGTAAAGAATCTACATTTTTTTTTTTTTTATTTATTTTTTTTTTTTATTGAGATCTACATATTATCCTTTATTAAGGTTTACCTAGTTAACCATACATAGAATATATTTTTTAAGAAATAATATCAGAATATTTTTGACAAAAAACTTCCAATATTAGATAATAAAAAAATAATACAAGTCAAACAAGATTTGTTAGTAGATCAAGTAAGGCATTTAAGATATACAGAAATGAGAAAAGCGCCTAAATGTTTTGTCTTGCTATTTTGTTATACAAAGTTTTAAGGCGTTTACAGTGACTGCTGTTTACAGTATATATAATTTTTCTTTATAAATATTACTAAGTTAAATTGTTCTTTATATATTTTTAGAATCCGTAGGTAAAACCAGACGACTTTTATATTGCGCATGTTGTCAGTAATAAGAATGTAATTTCTGAACTTATGTAATGCACAATGTTTTACTGGAGAAAAAAGCGTCATGGTAATAAAAAGTATGTTTATCAAATTTAAACTCGTGACATACTGAACATGTTTTTGTAACAGATTTTCCTAGGTAAAAACCACTAAACGTTTCTGCCTTTTATTTTACACATTTAAATGTGTCCTTTATCTTTACTTTAAACAGATTTTATCTGAAAGTTTGGAAATTAATATAGAAATTCTTAGCTATAAAAATAAAAGTTTCTTTTTCAGAATTTTAAATGTAATTTTTTCAAAATATCTTAAACTGCTTGAAAGTATGAGATTAAAAATTATTTGGCTCTAGATAATCTGATGGCAATACCTACCACCCCAAAACTTAACACATTAACAACACTGCCATTTTACACTAAACGTTATCATTCTGACGCTTGCTACACTTCTCAAACTCAAGACTCTGGTGATACCTATGGATTTATATACATTATATGCTCTGTGCAAACCTTACATATTTTATTAATTGTTTAATTTATATTCAAATATATTTGTTAAGTTTAGAATGTGAACAATTTTAGTATAAATAAGTTGTTTTATGAACATTGATGTGTTAATGATGTTATTTTTGAGTTCCTTGACAACACATTGGTTTCAAGAGATAAATTTAGTTTCTATTATGATATATATAATAATATATATAATAATTTTTATTTTTTCAAAATGTGTTAATCATTAAAAGTTATATTATCTAGTTTTATTTGTTATGACAACGAGCTTCAACAGTGATTAATAATAGTATGATCATTGTAGTAGTTGATGTGTTATATTTTGCCTGAGTCATGGGATAAACTAGTTTTGAACAAACTATAGTCTAGAACTTAATTGTTAACTCTCAGATTAAAAGTATTACCAAGACAACTAAAGAATTAGCCTAGCTGTAGTTAAAATAAATAAATGGTTATTGTAACTCCTGAATTACCTATTTCATCTATGACAAATGACTCTTTTTAATAGTCAGTATACATTTGTCCAATTTTTTTGTTAATGTACTATTCATTTTTATTCTCATAAAATTTATGAAAAAAACTAAAACTTACATTTTTTTAGGGATTTTAATAATTTTCAACAATATAAAGTTTTGTGATTTTATATTACTTCTATTATTTTACAATACAAAATATTCATATTTTATTTATTGATTTATATCTAATGAACATGGTTTTCCTCTGTTAGTTTTTATCATTGTAAAAAATGCAACTTTTTTTGTTTGTTCATATCTTCGTTAGTTTTTGTTCTATGGTATTGAAACTAATATAATTTATTGCTCTATCCAAGACACAAATTTCATATCTATTAAAATATTAAGCCTAAATAGTATGACAGTTTTTCATGTATATGGCACAAAAATGTCTTAACAGCTGTTATTTTGAAATGGTTATTTCTGACTGTTTGTATAACATGTAAACCATTTTCCAAACCTTTTAAAAAACACTCAAACTTATCTATCAAAACTCTACAATCTTTCTTTCAAATTGTTAATTTTCTAATTTAGGGTTCATTCTCTCTAAAAGGTAATCTGTTCCCATGAGATTTCTAGGATTTTTCAATAATATTATATTAGATTATATTTTTTTTTCTGCCACGAAGCAATTTAATTACCACTTTATATAACTCAAAAACAAAACAGTAACTATAATAATCATATTCGTTACATAAAAAGACATTTATAATTTCATAAAAGTTCAATTACAATAAAGAATGTTCTAAAAATATATAAGATTTAATGTTTTTAAACCTATTCCACATATTGCGGATGGTTCATTATCTCCACCAACAAAGTTATTTCATATAATCATTATAACAATTACATATCATAAACATAACCTCCAGTTCAGGGTCATCTTAAATATTGTCTCTATAGATATATTTAACTAGAGAAACTAAAATAGAGTTATTATATGCGTTTATATTAATAAGGTCAATTATAATTTGAAGTATAGTGTTCAGAGTGTTTCAAGTTGTTTGTAAAAATCAAGTGAATGTTTCTATATATGTAAGAGTATTTAATGATACTAAATTTATTTTTCAGAAAAAACATAAACTTTGAGATCATTCCTTACCATTATAAATGAAAAAATATACAAATTCCTACTTATATTAAAACTTAAAACTAAAACTTGCTAGTTACTAACATATTAATAATTTTAATGACATATTAATTTTAATTTTAATATTAATTAACATATTAATAATGATTATATAGAATCATTTATACAGGAAAAAATTTCATTGACTTCACCCTTCTGGGTGTTTTCTGGAAAAGGCAACCCTTTTGCAGTCAAAGAACAGTCAAGCAAAACTGTTTTGCGTTTACCTTTCTGATTTTTACTTTAATATTTTAGTTCTTGGACTTGAAAGATAAACATGGCCTAATATTTAGGCCTCTTCTAATATACTTACACACCTATAAATTTTTATTTAGTATTGTTATATTTTATTTTTTATCCACTGTACTTCAAAATTGATGATGTATCTCAACTGTCTTATTAATTGTATAAATTTTGACTCAATGTGGCATGATTTAATGTTTTCGAGTAAATGAATAAATAGTCTTGGGCCACAAGGAAAAAAAATCTCAGAAAACGTCCAATGTTTGCCTTTGGGACGTTAGGCTTGTTAGACATAGATTTCAGACATCTACATCAATCTCCCTCCGCTTTGTATTTTTGGAAGTTCTTTTAAAAAAATAAACTTAAACCTTGATAAATGATGCAATTTCTTGAAACAGTTGAAAAAAGGGATAAATTTACTATCTATAAGTTGCAAGTAAAAAACCGAATTATAAAATTCAAAGTTAAGCATTTTCTACTTTTTTTTAAGCTATACAAAATATATCCTTTGACTTCCTTTACTATTTGCTTTCATTCTCTTCCATCAGTGACACTTCCCATATGATTATGGTTTTTAAGCCTCCTTCCGCATTCAGTTCCCAGTGCTTATTTGATCTCCCTTTTTTCTTGTACCATTCATATTTTAACCAACTTTTGTTTAAGTAACCTTTCCAAAAGCATTCTTTCTACATATCACAGCAACTGATATCCTTCTTAATTAAAAAACTTCCAAAATATATTTTCCAAGCAATATGTTATTTATTTAATAATTTTGTAAAATTTTCCACTGTCCTCTCTCAATTATTGATCCATAGTATTTTGTAATTATTTTCCTCTCAAAAACTTTGAAAGCATTTACTGGGAGTTGTAAGTACCCACTCTTCACCTCCCAACATTACAAAGGACTGTTCAAGGCTGCGTATCATCTTTATCTTTGTGGGATGAAGTATGCATTATTTTAGGAAAACATTGTTAAATTGAGATTTAGTTTCTGGATAGGCTTAACCCATGACTCAGAAATCCTAAATACTGGTTCCTAAAGTTATTTTCTAAGGTACATCAGATGTTAAGTGTTATAGATTTTAGAATATTTAACTACATGACATTGTTCAAATTTTAATTTTAAAATATCTCAGATTTAGTGATCATTTTAGGGGGGGGGGGGATTTTGTAATTGTGAAATTTCTGTCTAATGTTCCACTAATTTATCTGGAAAAACTTACTTTATTTGATGTCAAATGTGAAACTGGTATTGTGTGTTTTAATTTTTGACAAACACTTGATTATGGGTCTTTGTCCACAAACAGCTGTTGTGCAACAATAAACATAAAACAACTACTAGTTCCACTGTTAACATCAAATAAAGTAAATTTATCCAAGAATTATGTTGTGTATATTGTATACAATTTAATTAATTTTAAAATTTCTGGCTATGTTTCGAGTAAAAAACCTAAAATATACAAAGCAATTATAAGTTTTAATTACTTATTGATTTTGAGGTTCAAATATGCATCAATTTATTTCATGTATCTTCAGAAATATAATCTTAATTTTACACCCTTTTTCACCCAATTCAAAATTTATTGTAAATTTTGTTTTAAATATATAAATTTAATGTATTCTGTTAATAATAAATTATATTTTGTTGACAATTTATTTAATCATTTATTTACCAATTGATATTCAGAGTAAAGCGTAAGAACTCTTGAGGGTATTTATTTTCATGTTGAGAAGAAATAAATGAGAGAAACAAGATTGTTACAGTTGATTGTGAATGACACTCATTTTATTAACTATGAGGAATAGAAATGACTAATATTGTACTTTTGCAAAGTTACATGGTTTTTACACGACAGGACATTAAGGTTTTCAAGGCATTTCCAAACCAATCTTGATTTTATATTGGTTCCTGCAAGTGTTATGATCGGTCATGACTGTCAGCACCATCTGGGTTTTATGTTACCTTTGCTTCCGATTTTCCTAATACATTATTGACAAAGACAGCCTGGAAAACTGTGGTGTACTGACCCAGGGGAGTAGAATGTTCTAGGAGATAAATAATTGAAAATTAAACCTCGTATCTCTCGATATGTTCAAACCGGTTAAGTATAATCATACTGGTAGAATATAAATTTACAATTTTTGTTTTGCTTATTAATTTGTTTTCTCTAGTCTAGACTTTTTAACTTTGATGTGAATAAATTGTGTTAATAAAAAACAAAGGATATATAATATGTATTAGGAAACTGACAATTACAGTACCTTTTTAGCTAGGTTTTGTATATTCGATTACTTATTTACTTGAGAGGCCCCACTCTCAAAAGTCACAGGTCCTACATCTACTTCAAAATTAGAGAGTATACTTGGTAAAATTAGTGAATTTAATTTGTCATGGATTCTGTACAAGACAATTAATAATGTTATTTCAGGAATATTTCAAAATACATTTTCATTGGTTAGAATTTGACATGTGGTCAACTTTGTTTATTATTTTGAACTATTAATAACAGTTACAATTATTCAATTATTGTTTTTAGTGACAATTACCAAGTGTATTTTATAGTTAGAAAATAAATAATCTAACACAATCATTAAAACCAATAATTCTAAGATCTAAGTGTTTAAATGAAATAGAATAATTTGATAAACATTATCTTAACATTTATAGTAAATTTTTAACAGATCCTGATCACTCTGATATGTTCAGTATGTTAGGTTTAGTTTTATGAAAACTCTGCCAACACATGAATACACACAAACACATTAAAATTCAAAACCAGTTTTATCTTTTAAAGCTTTTTCTCGGTCATCTTGTTCTTCTATGACAGAATATCATTTATAGTGGGTACGTGTTTGCCAATCACTAGGGATCCTAGCTGGATCTACACCTATTTCATGTACAGTAGAACCCCTCTATTCCGTCATCTTCGGGACTGGGGGGCATGGTCGGAACGCAAAAAAAGGTCGGATTATCCGAAAAAAGTCAATATTTATTACATATTATATAAAGAGATTTTTTTTTAGTGAAATAAGTGATATATAAACTTTTAAAAGTCTATACAATAAAGTCTATATATAAACATTGCAAGTACTATAGCAAATCAATAGAAACAACACGAGAGATGACACAGCACTGAAGCGGGAAAGCGGTAACAAACCGGAAAGAATGGAGCCAGACAGGCCGTGAGTCATCGGCAAGTCGGCACAATATCGCAAGCTCGAGCACGGTCGGATTAATCGGAGTAACGGACCACCCGAGGGCGGATTAGAGGGGTTCTACTGTAATCTTACATTATATCCTTCTCCTTCATCTTTCCTATTAAGGTTCTCATGACCAACTGCTGTTCTTTTCGGAAACTGATGCTATTAGTAAAGATCCAAGTTCTTTTTCACCGCTAAACGACAAGGGAAAGAAATGCTACAAATTTACAATGTTACAAGCTCTGGACATGTATTACATATGTTTCATGTATAGTTAGTTCTGATTATCTCATGAACTCCTAGTTTTCTAACATAAACAGTTTCATGATTTTTATTTTGACATCTGTAGTTTATTGGGTATTGAATAATAATTATTGTTTCTATGGTTTTTCATTCAAACCAAAAGGATTGTTGTGAAAGTAAGTGTTTTTATTACAATTTATTTGTTTATTAAAAACAAACGTTCACACATACAAAATGAAATATCAACACTTTTAACATTATAAGGACATAATTACATGACAGTGTCCACTTTTTGACCAGTTGGTAGCCAAGAAGATTGTCATTGGATTTTTTGAGGCAAAAAACCTCTCGATTATCATCAAATTGTAAAAAAAAAGAAGTTATAATAAATACCCCTATTCCCTTGAACACTCTAATTGTGTCACGGTCGGAAAATAACAAGAGTTGGTCAAGAGAGACATGATATATAGATTAAAGAAAGGGATCTAACTCGTAACTACATGAAGAGAAAATAACAAGAGTTGGTCAAGAGAGATATGATATATAGATTAAAGAAAGGGATCTAACTCGTAACTACATGAAGAAACGTTTAGATAGATCGATGTTTCCTCGGAATAGCTACTCCCATACTCACTGAATGAAGGTAGTACCTATTAAAAAAAGTATAAAACCTACTGCAGTAAGTGACAGACAGAGTAAAAATTAGTAGCTCGGAGTTGCTTTAATCACCACACTCATAAAATAAATGTTTCTACAAAGCTTGCTTCCCAATCCAACATAGTATTTATTGAATGCTTCATGTCTAGTGACAAAACTCAAAGTATGTTTGGGGTGAAACCATTTTTTATAGAGTTTACAAAAAAAAACTCAATGATGTTGAAATTAGTAATTTCTATAATGATTTCATTACTTGATATTTAAATTTTATTAAAAATAATTATTAAAAAACAAAACAACTTGTCGTTTCCCAAGAGTTATAATGACGAAGTTTTATACTAATCTTACAGCCTATGTGCCAGGAATTCTATACACAAAGCTGTATGCCACTTTCAGAATATTTCATTTCCACTCCAGCACTTGTAAATATTGTTATAAAATGAAACGGGGTTTTGTTTTTTAAGTTATTTTGAAAAGAAATGAAGTTATTAATTATTCTATTTAAAAAATGCACAGCAATTAGGGCGCCAGGAAGCTTTCGATTACCAATTTTAAAGTTAATATTAAAATATCTCAGGGGTAAGTTCTTTTAAAAGTGTACTACACAGTGAATTTTCTGGTGAAATGAAAAACTCTTATTTGTCCTGAAACTTGACATGAATTTATTGAACAAGGAAAAACATTAGTACATTTACAATTATTAAAATAAATCTTATAGATCATCTATATTATACATCCTAGCATTGAATATTATTATTTCCTTTTAAGAAGGTTTAAATTTCAAAATCTTGAATTTACTCTTTAAGTTGTAACTAGAAAATTATTTATAAAATTAAACAGATTGAAATTATCTGTTTTTTGTTATTAAAACTATGTTATATAAAAAAAGTTAAGTACCTATGTAAGTAGACATTTTTTGTACTCTGACATGAAAAGTATAATTATTTGAAAATATTAAATTTATAAAACTAAAACATCAAACATAATAAATTTTATACAATAACAGATTAAATTCAGCGTGTTAAATAACACGGATTACCAGTCCTTTTGCGAGTTACTATTCAACTATAGTCCATGTAGCGTCGCATTTGATGCAAATTCCGCCATTCTGAGCTTTTAAAATAACATTTTGACTATTTTGGAAACCTATCTGTCTATTATAGTGTGTAAATTTGGTTAACAATAAAGGAAATTAGCTCAGTGATCAAATTTTCCTCAAACAACCAGAGTTATTAGGTGGTTTTTGAATTATTGGTAAAAAAAACATACAAATTCAGCCTTGAAAGCTGTTGTAAAATACATACATTTTCTCTGTATCGCCTATTACGATTTCTAAAAAGTTTAGTGAAATGTGAAGATTAACGATCCAAGCTCATGTACAAAATCGTAAGTAGAAACATATTATGGTACAGGAATAATAATATGTAGTCAAAAAAAGGAATAAACCTTGAACGACATCATTAATAAAATATTGTTTACACAGAAGAAGCATTTATAACACAAACAAATTAATTTGAAGATTGCTAGTTTCCACTTCAACGAAAATAAGACAACTTTTCAACGAAAACGTTTCTATTTTGAATTGCAACCAACATACTAATGTTGAAAGATCATTTTGTTGAGGTCAATGTTTTTAACCGATAGATTTTGTTTGTATAAATTAGTATTTTTTTAATATTTTTTCGGAAGTGTTGTTTATATACATTAATATAATAATTATTTAATTAATTTAAATGACCTAAAATGGTAATTTCCTCTTACTGTATGTAGTCTGTCACTTTTATTTTTGTCTTGTTTACTACGGCTGTTTCGGCTATTATTTAACCATTATCACATTGTTTGTAAATGGTTTATATATACCTTAGTCATATATAATTTTATTTAAATACATTACACAAATTCACAACATTAGACATATTTAAAAACATTTAGTTTCATTTTTGTAAACCTACCAGTAGTGCCACGGTTTATAGTTGATAATTTTGATTTTTCTCTAATCTCTTTAGTAGATCAAAGATAAAATTGCTGAATAACAGCTGAATCAATTGTCGTGAATAATAAGAAGGAAAACTAACAGCCCAATTAGGGTAATACAAATTACTGTACCAGTAAGGCGAACAACAAAATAAAATTTGTATTTATAAACACCGAAACCATCCTGTTCAAATCAAATAAACAACTGCAAAAAATTAGTTATAAGACTTTTGAAGAAACAAAAATATATTATATGTTTATATATTTAAAAATACATTTTGTTGTACCCATTATAATTTGTAATCTAACGTTTTTACTAACTAAAAACTTCTGTAAAGCTTTGAAGTTGGTAAAAAAATTGTTGCCTTGATATTACAGCTTTCTGAATGTCTGAACATTTATCAAAAATCTAAATAATATTTATACCTTGGGTGTTAAAATCTTTTAGTACGATATTTTATAATTGTGAGTCATGTATCTAGGATTCGAAATAATTACTAAATGAGATTAAAATATTAGATTAAATTTGAGTGTTAGAATTTCTGTCTACTATATTATAAGTACTATTTCATCAACTCGGTCAAATTATAATCACCGTGTTTATTCATTGTACTTTTGAATATACACACTAATGTTGTGGGATATAGTTCAATTTTGAAACATTGCACAAGCTTTGTTGTACCTGAACCGCAAATCATATAAGCCCCGTTTACATGATGTCAGTTGATGAGAAAATTGTCAAGAGACAACTTAGTGGTTGTACCAATCTTACCAAAACGAATAAATAAAGAAACGGAAGCTATACTGAGCCACATAGATTGGTCATGTTCAAAACTTACCTTTAAAGTCAAAAAAAAATTAATCACCAAGGTGGAAATGTTTCAGCAGATCACTCACAATAATTCATATGATACCTAGAGGTTAAGTCAATAAACCAGAGAAATAGATATAAATTTAGATTTACTAACCAAAATTTAGTGAAATAATTATATGCCCTTAATTGATAAACAAAAAAATTAATTATACGCCCTTAAGTACAAAGAAAACCATGTGATTACAAAAAAATCTACATGTATAAATTTAATTTGAATTTAAAATCCCTCCCCAAAAATAAAATCAAAAAAACCCTCCCTTTTTGCAATAATTACAAAATTTATACAAAATTAATTAAACAAGATTACAAAGAAAATATAAACATGTAATACCATGGATTTGTTTAGTAATTAACTTTTATGTAGTTGGCCAACTGTAAACCTAAGTATAATTAAATAAATGAAAAAAATTTAAGAATCATGAGACGTCTCTCTATTTTATTAATTTAGAAAATAACCTCTTTGAGGCTGTCAGGACCGAAATGTGCTATAGCTGCTCCTCCCAATTTATTTAATACTAAAGACATATTTTTATTTAATACAAAAGACACATTTATATAATATTATTAATTTCATCACAAAAAAAAAAAAACACAGCCTATTCAAAGTTCCTTAAGTCCACTGCAGATTTTTGAAGTTTATAAATTTTTGTTCATAGCCACATAAATAAAAGCACTGTTGCAGAAAGTATTTAATAAAGTTCCATGTTGATGCTTGCCTTTAACAGCAGAACATAAGTTTAGTACTTGGACATAAGTCTAAAACTCGCACCAGTCAAAACTGGTATTTAGAAGAAAGCACTTATAACAAGGCATGTTAATTAGCCACGCACAGTCGTAAACTCGCGACTAAGATAATTAAAAAGTCACGACATGATTAATACTTTGGTGATCTTACAAGGCAGTGTTAACGAAGTCATTACAAGGCAGAGTAATGGCGGACCTTGTTAGAGAGCAAAAGACGAAAAAGATAGTCAGCTGTTCAATTACCAGATAAGGCTCTTACACACTAAAGTCTAGATACTGTATGGAGTCGCCACACAGCGGAGAAAAGGGCAACTACGTAAGAGGGAACAGACGGCGCAGAGAAGAGTTGTATCTGTATATAAACGTCACATGGTATAAAATTATTGGCTACGTGTGAACACTTCTGGCCAATTGCCCTCACAGTTTCTCTAAAAAAAGGTTGTCTCGAGGAGTAGGCTGAGGATAACGGATTGAACCAAGCAAAGCTCCCCAGCACTCGAAAAACACAGTTGTCGCGACAATTGATGGCGTCTGAACGTTGTAGGCCAGTAGCTCAGTCTTGTTTCGCGCCAGTTCCCTTGTAGTCCAGTGAATAGAGGGGGTTACCTTACAAAAGGTCCGATAGTTCTAAATTTTTGATATGTTGTCTAGGATTGTTAATAAGTGTTTAAAATGATGCAAAATGCACAATTCCCCCCTCCACGCCTGCCGCCATCTTGAAATAATCATGCGCATAATCGACAATTCCTTCAGATTTTTGCTTATATCTTCTTTTTGGTGCATTGTAGGTATGACAAAGTTCTACTCAAGGTTGTAGATAATACAATTTCCTACAATTTCATTTTAAATTTTGTTTCTAAGACTTATAGTTACCACACTTATCTATAGTGTGACTTATCTAAAACATTTTAAACCACACTTTCCGTAAATTTGTCAAACTTCTAACTTTAGGACGCTGTAATTCAGTTATGAAAAATTCTAGAAACAAGTATCAAAATGAAATTTGTAGGGAATTTAATTACCTACAAAATGTGTGTATATTTTTTAGGCGGTAAACAAAAATAACAAAGAACAGAATATGACTTTTTTGATATTGTGACGGCCACATTGTATCTAAACAATTTCATTAATTACTTTCTATTGTTGGCTTGAATTTGGAGTGTATATCAACCCTACTTGATTTTCTTACATGTTACAGCACAATGCTCATGAGGCAGGTACTATTACACTTGAATACCTACTGGTGAGAGGGGATCTTCAATTTCAAATAACCCTCCATACAGAGATTGATTTTTAAAGATGTATTTGTTTAAACAAAGTAAGAACAAAAGGCAGTAATAATCATACAAAAATCGTAGTAATTGAACTAAAAACTGCAAAGAATACAAATTTCAACAGGCTTCGCTCGTTTCGTGGGGGCTGAGTTAATGAAATCGGGGTTTTCATTTTCATCAAATAGCAAAGTTAAGAGATCGGCATCTTCTTCGTCGTTGATGACGATCGTATTCCTGTTATCACATTGGCCAGCACACAATTAGCAAAGGGTGGAACAATTGAAATCTGTCCTTCTACAGCCACACATCCCCATACAGCCTGCTGTGCATCTGCATGAGATGGTGTTGAGCATGTTTGGGGGAGCACCCTCTCTACTCATCCTGATGGGCTCCAGTCCTAAAGCTCTCCTATACCAGCCCCACTCGATCGGGTCTTTGACAAGTCCCATTCGTTTCATGACCAGGTGGTATGTCCTCAGGAATTGGAAATGTGCTGTGTCAGTGGTCAGAGGTAATTTAGCCAGATTGAGCTTGGTGGTACTGGACTTGAATTTGCTGTGGCGAAGGGAGTTCAATGACTGTTCTTTGCTCCCAACATACAGGGATACCAAAATTTTCTCCCTGCTGATGAAATTTCTTGGATAGTTTCAGCAAAATCCCTGAACATCTACGCCTGATCTACCAATGATGGGTCCTTCCTAAAAAGTTGGCAGAATTTATTCTTTCCAAACCCAAAAATGTTTGAAGTGGTGTTGCAACCCGATATTGCATACAGAAGTAAGATACAGCCTTTGGAGTTGTACTTGTAGGAGGAGGCGGAGTAGATTTTGTCTGACAGTTTCCCTCTTACTGGTTTTTTTAGGTAGTCATTCTTGACCACAGGTGTTGTATCAGTCAGTACGATGAGTAGATCAATGTCTTCCCCGACAATGACGACAGCATCATACTTGGGGGAGAGGGATTTATCTGTGGCAACTATCAACCTGTTAGCATCTTCGGGAGCTTGGTCTGTGCTGATGTTTGATGCTTGCATTTCAGTGTATAGCAGCTTCACAAATCGGTCCTTGTTTCCCTCATTGGCCAGGAAGTTATCATGAGGTGTGATGTTGACAGTGGTTTTGTCAAACACCATGTCTGATGATGAGTTTACCTTGTACCTTCTTGCTCGTTCAGTCCAGTGCAGTCTTGGTCCCTTGCTGAGAAGGATCAGTAGTGTAGCCATCAAAAATTACCATCACATCGGTGCCATAGTGACGCTGAACGTACTTGACGTAATCCTGGAGAATCCCTCCAAAGGTCGATCTTCTGTTCCATACAACCTTGTGGACAAAGTACCCACCATCAATAAGGACCATGGAACGTTGAGGGAGTTGGAAGTTGGAAAACTATGACTCTAAAATGGAGTGACGATATGAATTTAAAATTTGTTAAGCTGTATAATGAATATAGATGTTTGTGGAATCAGTAAGATGACTTGTACAATGCAAAAACATTCGTGAAATATAAGGAAAAAATGCTATAACTATTTCCTGTAGCAAGGAATGATAGTGTCACTTCCAATTTCAACTTGGGAAGTATTGCTTTTCTCATTACTGTATCTTGTTTTGATATTTTACTTTCAACGAGTTGTAGTAGTGATCAAAACTCCCCAGACTCATCCTTAAAAATGCTTTATATTCCAATGGATTCTCCATACGTAGTTTCCTTATCAGTTGAGTTGATGGTCCATGACTGTCTCTTTTTAAAAGCCATTTCTTTATCCACTCCCTCTTCTTATTTAACTCTTCCTCTACCACTTTGCAAGAATCAGTGATAAATTCCCGGCAAAGATCATTATACATTAATTTTAACTCCTCACGGGACACAACAGACGATGAACACTCGGCCATTTTTACTCATCTACTGCCGTGGCAATAGTTTCACCCATGTGAACAGGTTCTCGTTCAACTGGACTGGCCACTGATTTTCCCGCAATTGGCCCAAGACAGCTGGCCCTGACAATTGTCTCATCAACTGGAATCGGGTAAACGTGGCTTTACATGAAATGACAAACCGAAGGCACACAGATATATTATGTTCTCCCTGGATTTAACGCGAACCAGCAAGATGCCCGGGAGAAAAATACACTGCAAGCCTAATTTAAATTATATTCTATGCTCCTAGTTGAGATATAATTTTTGTTCTAATAAAAATCACCAAAAATATTGTTTAAAAAAATACAAAATCTAATAACAAAATGCCTCACAAAAAATATATATAAAACCTAAATCCAAACCTAACCTATCTGTTTTAAGGTATTGTTGTGTTTAGAGTTGACCTAGTCAGCAGGTGTCTGTCGCTCTTTCCATTGGTTTCTGCACCAATTCAAGCCTTCAGAAGCACATTTTGTTGTTTATTCTTGAAAACATTAACACGTTCACTACCAGCTGACGCATATATGCGGCGGCCGGGTCACTCCCACAGCCCACGAAAAAATTCATGAACTTCCCTGTAGACGGGTCAAAATGGTTGTGACCTTCGCCACAGACTGAGGTAATGCTGTATGTCAGTGTTGCCAACTGTCCAGTGACGTCAGCGATAGTCCTAGCTACAGACCAAGCACCGCATATATGTGGCGGACTATCCTGTAGACCGTGCCTAAGCGATCTAACCTTTAAAATAGACCGTTGCGAAGAAATTTCTCATTTACTATGAAGAAACCAATGCCGCAGATCTGCGGCGGCAGTCTATTTTAATGAGCCCAGCCGCCGCAGATCTGCGGCGTTGGGCTAGGAGTAGGACACGCCCGCCGCAAAATTGAGGCGGCAGTCTGTAGTTACGATTTTTTTTTAACATTGTGGTAGCGAACGTGTTAAATGTATAAAAACTAACACTTAAAAAAAAATTTCTTATTTCCGGGCTCATAATTGTCCCATCTTGCTCTTTCTGATGCACTTCTTAATATCTACAACATTCTCTCTTAACCACCTTTTCCATATTTTTTAGTTCACCAAAACCATCCTCTTTTATCCCCCTCCCCCTAATACCTTTTATTTAGAAAAATGTCTTTTTCTCCATTGATTCAAAATTAATTCAGTAGTAGTGGTTACTAACCGGTTGCATCCATTTATATTTTTTCGTCTTCTCTCTCTTTTTCGAACTCTGCTCACTATCTTCTAAAACCTTTTAACACTCCCCACTTTTTCCCTTCCACAAGTCATAATTCAAAAATAATATCAAAAATTACAGCCAAAGTGTGACAGTTATCAAAACAAAACAAAAAATTAATGGACCACTCTACTTAGCTTGTTTTCTGTAAGCTGCTAAAATTAAAAAATAAAACAATTTCCCTTAATATAACCTTCCTTCTTTACTGCTCTATCTATTTTTCTTGCTGAGTTATCCTAAAATAACAAAAAATAGTAATTTAATCACTCCCACAGAAATGCAGTATTTATACCTATCTCATAAGTTCCACATCGTCTATTATTTTCCAAATTTATATACATATATAACAATTTTTTTTTAAATTTCTCTCTCTCCTAAAAACACCTTATAATTATTCTCTACAAACTTCCAACCATATACTCTTTATTAACGGTTAACATACCAATACACATAAAGAAGTGCTATGGGTGAGTCCAGAACGAACTGGCACCCGGTTTTCAATTCACTGTATTCTGTCCCTTATTATTCGTCCATGTACAGTTTTATTTTGTTTCTGATCTTGATCTTCCGCTCTCGTGGGATATTATTTGTTCATCTTCGGGCTTAGTTGTTAGCGTGCACCATCCTTCCATGTATTGGCCCTCTCTTTTTCCTACCGGAGTGGGGATTGTGTGGTTCTTTGGAGTTTTTTTTTTCACAATCGGGTGTGTCTGTAGTGATCAAAGTACCCACGAGTTTTAATATCGGTTTCTTTTTTGGGAAGCCGAAATTGGATTATACCATTTTACCCCCACCCCTCGTGGTAGAATCTCTATTTCTCACTAGGAATCAATAGTCCCGATTTCCGTTCGCTTGAACTCCAAACTTTTTAAGATCCACACCGCGAAATATCACCAGTAAATTTTTCCGCGATCCCCAGACCATGCTACAATGGACAATTTTATTACCAAAAAATTATGTTTTAGTTCTTAGCTGATAACTCTGTTATCTTTTGAGCTATGGAAAAATTAAAAATCGTTTTGTGTGTTATTAAAAAGAAGTAACTTTTTGTTCCTGAATTTTTTGTAAAGTTAGCGGTTTTAGAGATATTTGACATCAAAAATTTTTAATGGCCACCATCTGGTTTTTTGTACAGGGTTAAAAGGTTACATAACAAACATGTACAGCAAATTTGAACTTAATATCTTTTCTAATTTCAATCATATTATGTGTTTAGTAAAAAAATGACATAATTTGAAAACTAAGCATTTCATGACTTATGTTTATTGGAACTTTATTTTCTTCTATAGAATAGCTTGGTGAAATTTGGGACAATTATTTCTAGACACTCTGTATATTTTAATAATACTAAAATTGATGTATTATTTTAATTAATTCCTCTTCGATGTCCATATAATACACAAGTACCCAAAAATGATGTGGCTAAGGAAAATTGTTAAAATTTCTTCACTTATAATGTGATCAACAATGGAAGGATGAACCCAATATTTTCACTTTTTCTTATAGTATTCTTTAACGTCGCATACAAGAGCAGTACTACCTCTGACTACTCAACTAAAAATAAAAATGACACCACTACCGGTGTCCCTCTCGGCTACCCACTTGGTTGCTCAGTGTGGCTTTCTCAGGGACTTAGTAAGTACGGGCATGGTTATCCCAAGAGAGCCTAATTGGATCTACATCATTTTTTTTATGTGGTGTTGTGTTAGGTCTCTCTCTTTCACCAATCCTTGTCTTTCTTGATCAACTCGTGTTCTTTTCTGGCCCTGGCACTATTACAGTATTCTAGGCAGTGGCGGCTTACTCATAAGGACTCTCGGACTCCGCCCCCCCCCAATGATAATATTATTTTAATAATGTAAATACCTATATGTATTTAATTCTTTGGAGATAAATGAATTATGAATTGCCGCTATGGATTTCACCATCATTTGTAGCGGAAGTTTTACAATATAAAATATTTGACGAATGTATTCTGGAGTTCGGACGGTGGCCAGAGCGTCCCAGTTTCATTGCATTTAGTCATATGGGGCAAGCAGCAGACAGAGCTGAGGGTGCCGTGACGTCATTTACACAGCGTGTAATGGGCTTCTAGGGCAGAGTCCGAAGCTGCGCGCGCAGACATCAGTCAGTGCAGCCACCATAAATTAGATGTTCCGCATTACTAAAAACCTTGTTTTCGATGGGCAAAATAAGTTGGCGCAACTGTTCTAAATAGTGTCTCGCCACTCACACGAGTTGTTTGTTTATGTTTTTAAGTTTAACCCTTTGTGATTGTGAATGTTAAGTGAATGATAACATGTATAAAATAAAACAGAGCCTTACGTGTATAAAATAAAACAGAGCCCTCCCATTGCCCTTAACCATCGGCCGCTACTGATTCTAGGGCTAAATGTTTTTATTTAAGTTATTTTTCCCTTCTTTTTTTATAAGTCAATGTTGACCACGAGAAGGTTTTTGCTTATGAATAAGGAAAACTCCTTGTTGCTCGATGTAACTGATGCGATAACCACGGTGTACAATGACGCCACAACGCACGACGCCACTGGTTGCGCCACTGTAGTGTTGTAGTTGGATATGGGGCTAACAAAACAACTTGCTAAAATGGGAAACTGAAACACCTAACTAAACGGAAAATAAAATTACTGTATTAAGTAGTTTAGGGTTTCATAAAGGAACTAGGTAGTTTTAGTATAAATAATTAATTATCTGATAAGTTTGGTCAGGTCAAAGTGTTCAGAGGCGTTAACATCAAATACTGTAACAGAACACGATTGTATTTTTTTAATTTTTCGTAATGAAAACAATTTCTATGATTAAGCTCTCCGCTCCTGGTTGGTCTCATACAATAGAAACGGTATATATATATATATGGTGGTTTAGAAAATGTTGATATGATACCAGATATACATCCCTACAAAACTCTCTCGTTTTAAGTGTTTAGTCGGTGTAGATCAAAAATAATATATCTTGGTTTGGATCAGAGAAACATACCGGTTAGATCTGCTTACTTCTTTTGTGGATCTTGATATTTGAGTTATCTAAACATCAAAATAGGCACAACTGACAATTAATAGAAAGAAAACAACAAGTAACAGAACAGACAAGTCAAGCGTGTATTACTGTATTTGTGTATTTATTTACGGGCATTATCTAGTAGTCAGAAATCAGAAATTTAAATTATAATTATATTAATAAATGAAATTGGTGTGTTAATTCTAATAAAACTGTATAAATATCATGAGAAATTAAGCTCGATACATAAAAGGTAAAGAATTACTTATATATATTTTATAAAAGCCGGTAAGTGTGAGGAAAAATACGATGAACTAATTGGTTAAGTTTAAGTTTAGATAAGATGAAATGTTAGGAATGAGTAGCAAGAAAATCTAGACCTAATTACATATATTGTTAAATTTAAGGGTTAATATGTAGAAATTTTTTCCAAGCGAAATAATTGCGAAATCTCGGCAATCTGTCTTAAAAATACTGTTTTCCATCAATTCGATACTCCTTTTCAATGAAAGTGGTTATAGGTTATATCTCTCACAATTTATTATTTACTTAATCATCGATATTGAGAAATTTTTAACTAATTCAATCTTATAGCCATATTGAAATCAATCATGGGGCGCATGTACACTTAATTAACTTGTACAGGTTGATATGGTAATTGTTTACAAAGAAAGTTACAGAAAAGTTTTCCACGCGGAACTAATTTTTCCACTAAAACAAAACATAATTTCAACTCTTCTAGGTAAGGTCCATTAAGTGAGTTATGCATTAAAATATATGTATGTGTAAACAAATTTTTACCTTACAAGGTTAAGTAAGGAGGCTATATTATGTACTTCTCTCCATATTAACCATATTATATAGCCAACATACTTAACCTATATGTAAATGTGTAAAAGTAAAAGTGCGTTATTTCCCAAGCTGTCACCCATCCAAGTACTAACTGCGCTCGATGTTGCTTGACTTTGGTGACATATAAATGCATTGAATTCTGTAGTTTTGAAATTGCGCTCCGCGCTGAAAACTTATTTTATTATTAAGAAATGAGGTAGGCTAACTAGAACATGTTTAAAAAATATGCAAAAAAGCATTGACTTTCTTTGTAAACAATTTGATATTACTGTACTTCTATAATATAAGATTCATGACAACTAGGACTGTGAAACCGAGACCTAGTAAAAGAACTATAGGTCAAGTAAGGTAAATATATAACTGTAGTTTTTTAACTAGGTATGGTTAGAGCAGTAATTTATACTTATTACATGACATCATTGATATTAAATGATATCACGTTTGGCAGTTCTTAAAACAGAAATATTTTTGCTGATGAACTAAAACATCAATAGATTTTACTTAAAATTGATGAAATAGTTGTCGAAATAACCTCAAAATACCATTACTTTCATTTTTAATCGCTGTTTTCTGACACAAACAATGAATTGTGAAAGATAAAAAGTGGGAAGCGTCTTTAATAAGTATTAAAATAATGGAAAAAACCGCTATTTTGAAGACGAATCCCACTTAAATTGTTTGGACATCATTTATACATATTTACCAATTTAAGTAATGAAGTAGGAGTAGGCTATATCAAATAAAAAATGTTTTTAGTGTGACTGATTTCTATTTCCCCCTTGATTTCAGGGCATCTTCGCTCTCAGTATTAGCTTTAGTTAACATCGATTGTTGACCTTGAAGTTTAGATTTTAAAGATGACAATATGTCCATTCTTATTTTTTCAGTGTAATCGAATTTTGATTTATGATTCGTATCATAGTGTCTCTTCAAGTTAAACTTCTTACAAACAGCAACTGTTTGATTGCAAATCAAACACAGTGGTTTACCTTTCCATTCTATGAAAAAATGCAATTTCCCATTTAGACTGAAAAACTCTGCATTCACTATCAAGTTTACATTTTTATGACATGTCAAAATCGTAACAATTATGGAACTCGACACAACATTTATGGATATCGCACGCGCACGACACAAACAAATGCACAATACCTTCACAATCACTACTTCGCAGTACAACTAAAATCCTTCTCCGACCGTATAGCTTCGATTACTCGACTCAACTGACTCACGTTGTACTGACACACTCCTTTTATATCGATAAGGAAGGTTCTAGTCTAGACTCGAAGCACGGGGAAGATTCTATTGTTCTCAACAAAAATATAGGGTATTTCCGCTTGTTGCTAAGAGATAGCGTTACTATCTATCTCTCGCTTTTCTAGGCATGCGCTGCCCTTGAAATTACTTATAAATGTAGTGTGCGCATTTTAAAACTTCCGTAGAGGAATCGAGTGAAGTCTAAAAGCTCTAGAAAACATGATTCTTCTTTGTGTGACACATTGCGATCGTGGGCCGTATCTTTGACATGACTGATGTCACTCCAACTAGAGTCACTGATCATCCAATAAAGTGCATTGACAATATTATTACTAACTTTAGATTTGGAAAACAAAAGTTTTCAGACCAAAATTTATAGAAATACCACATATTTTGTTCAAAAAGCAGAAAGTAAAAAATACTTTAAAACATAAAATTAGAATTATAAATGATGCAAGTAGGACAAATTTTCTGGTTAAGTCAAATTTAATAGATTGGGGGTTACCAATGACAGGGACAGAAGATGAGTGTTACAATCATTTTTTGAATTTGTTTCTGGACAGTTTCAATGAGTGTTTTCCTACTAGATTGATTACTAGAAATAGGGATAAAACCAAGACAGGGTGGTTAACACAGGGAATAAGAATATCAAATTGCGAAAAAAAAAAGATTGCATAGTGAATCTAAGTGGAACAAACACAAAAGTTTCCAAAGTTACAGGGAAATTAAAAAAAAAAGTTATAAACCTAGCAAAAAAGATGTCAATTAATAGCTTTATTCAAAATTCACAAAATAAATCACAAGCCACTTGGGATATTATTAAAGCTGAACTGGGTATAGCAAATAATATGGAGATCACTATAGAACTGTTTATAGCCGATAGGTTGTTGAATAATTCAAAACAACTATCAGCAGAATTTAATATATTTTTTATAAACATAGGTAAAAATCAGGAAAAGGGTGTTCCCTGAAGGAGGCAGTTATAATAAATACATATTGTAATTTATCTTCTTTTTTTTTAAAGAAGTGACAGAGTTTGATGTTACAAAAATAAAATCATTCTTTTTATTAGAAATCAGTAGGCTGGGATTAAGTTCCAATCTCAATTTTGAAATTGGCAAAACCATTAATTACTAAACCAATTATTTGTTGGTTAAATTAAAATTTTAAATAGGTCTTTTAGAGAGGAAATTTTTCCTGATAAACTCAAATATTCCATAGTAAAACCATTGTTTATAAAAGGTAGAATGGAGAAAGGAAATTATCGTCCTGTTACATTGCTGTCTAATATCTCTAAAATTTTTGAAAAATGTGCTAATGATCAATTGACAAGTATTCTAAATAAGTATAACATATTAAACCCGAACCAATATATTTAAAAAGATTTGTAGTACTGATTTGGCTTTGTCATGCCTTATTAAGATGTGTCCAAGGCTCTGGATGGGTCCTGTCAAAGGCATTTGATTGTGTTTGGGTGAAATTTTAGTTTAAAAAGATGGAAATGTTGGGTATCAAGGGAAATAACTTAAATTGGTTGAGGTCCTACTTGTGTGAGAGGAAACAATAAACTGAAATTAAAGATATAGGTGGAGTGTTTGCATCGACTTGGAAATCTGTAGAAAATGGTGTTCTTCAGGCTCAATATTGTTTTTAATGTACATACATGACTGGCAGATAATGTACAAGGTTGTATCATCTACTCTTTGCAGATAATATAACAGTTTTGATAAAATCAGAAAATAAGGAAAAATTAATACATGAAGTTGAAGTTTGTATAAATGAGATAGAAGATTGGCTATCTGTTAATGGTTTAAAATTGTATATTAATAAGACAAACATAAACATAATGAATTTTAAGACTTCAACATCGAAATTGGAAAAACCGATGCTAAATTTTTGAGTGTACAGATTGATCACTATATAAATTGGAAAACACATATAAAGATTCTAATTAAGAAATTAAATATAGCTCGTTTTCAAATGAAAATTTAAAAAAAAATATCACAGATGTTAAAACCAAAAGAACTTATAATACTTTTCTTGAGTATTATATTTATTTAAATTAATTATAAATAAAAAAATTATTTATATCATTAAATTTTTTAACAGAACAATAAAAGAAATATTAAATAAAAATAAATGTTTTTTTATATTCTTATCTCGGGGTTAGATTTGGGTTTCACAATTACATAAAAATATATTTAAATAATAATCAGTTTATCTCACCATCATTTACAATGTTCTTTTTATATCTTCTTCTTGGTAATTGTTCAATATAATAATTATTTCAATAGTTCACTTTTATTAGAATGTTTTATTTTTCAATTGCATCATGTACCTTTAAATATATCAACTTCACTTCAGATCCTCTTACACACACTAGAAAAATTTGAAAAATTTCTTCCTCTTTTAAATTGTTATTCTAAATCATATGATTTACTTGTTGTTTTTATCACATGGTTCCCTTGCACCTGCTTACTAAATTTTGTATTCTTCTATTATATAAAAATGTTACAACTGTCCTCCAAAATTTTAATTTAAAAAAAAAATTTATTTATTTATTTATTTTTTTAAACAAATTACTAAATTTTTATCAGTAACATTTTTCTATAGTCATTGACTATTTTACAAACTTTACATACATCTCCTTTTAATTTGAATTTAAATTTATAAAACTTTTCTTTAGTTGGTGTCAGTGTTAAATTTCTCATAACTATCACCTTTTCAATAAAATATTCTGCTCTGCTTAGCTTTCCATCTTTTCTATATTTTTCCACTTCTAAACTGTTTCTAATTCCATTTTGTACTTCATCGTTCCAATATTTTTCTAAAAATCTTTCCTGGAAATTTTCCAAGTCTTCTATGTCCTCCCTTGTAATTTGCCACCATCTAGCAGCATTTCCTTCCATAGATATGTCCATTATATCCTTAATGTCCACCTTTTCTCTACCTTCTCTTTCCCTTCTCTCTTGCATCTTCTCTACATATCTCTTCAACTTTCTTATATATTCAATTGGGTTTATTCCCCTTCCATTAAACTTAGGCATTGTAATCTGAGCGTGGCTTTCATCATTAGTAAAGTATATTATCTGAGTAGTTCTATTTTCCATACTATCTTTCTTATTTAATCTCTCCTCCGTTTCCTTCATTTTCTCTTCCATATTACTAGCTACCTTTTCAAAATTCTGTTTATTAATTTTAACCCTATTATTTAACTCTTCAATATTCTCCTTCTGTTCTTTTAATTCCTCTCCCAACATCTGAAAATTTTCCTCTACTTTCCTTCCAAATTTCTTATGATCTTCTATTATCCTCTCTTGTTTCTCCTCTATCTCTCTCTTAAACTCATCAAATTTATTATCAATCTTTCCCTCTAACTTTTCAAAATTTGTCCTCATTTCATTTTTATTTTCTTCCATTTTTGTTTCCATTCTTGACATTGTTTCCCTCATTACATCAAATTTGTTATCCTTCTCATCCATCTTCTTCATAATTTCTCTCAATAATTTCTCCATACCTGATTCTTCTTTATTCACTGTAACAAATGTAACACCTCCTCTTTCTATTTCTATCTCCCTAACATTTTCTTCTACCTCAGAACATGGTACCCTATCTCTTTCATCCTGTCCTAACCTATTCTGTCCTGAATATGGGAAACATTCATCAATTTCCTGAACCTCCAATATTTTAACCATTTGTCCTTCCTCCTGTACCATTCCCTTCTTAGGCCTATCCTGTTTCTTTTGATTCTCCAATTCTCTTTTTTTTTTGTGTCTCTTTTGGGTTATCCCTTAATTCATAACGTCCTTGCTCTGACATTTTAATTATTTATTTTGTTTAAATTGAAATTTTTTTTTTTTTTTTTTTTTTTTTTTTTTTTTTAATTGAATAAGTTAATATTAAAAAATAATATATATTTAAAATTATTAAATATATATATTATAAAACCTGAAATTGCTTATTGTTTAATTGCACATTTAATCGTGCCCCACGTTGTGGATGCCAATTTATAATATTTTTCTTTAGTATTATATTTATTTAAATTAATTATAAATAAAAAAATTATTTATATCATTAAATTTTTTAACAGAACAATAAAAGAAATATTAAATAAAAATAAATGTTTTTTTATATTCTTATCTCGGGGTTAGATTTGGGTTTCACAATTACATAAAAATATATTTAAATAATAATCAGTTTATCTCACCATCATTTACAATGTTCTTTTTATATCTTCTTCTTGGTAATTGTTCAATATAATAATTATTTCAATATTTCAATAGTTCACTTTTATTAGAATGTTTTATTTTTCAATTGCATCATGTACCTTTAAATATATCAACTTCACTTCAGATCCTCTTACACACACTAGAAAAATTTGAAAAATTTCTTCCTCTTTTAAATTGTTATTCTAAATCATATGATTTACTTGTTGTTTTTATCACATGGTTCCCTTGCACCTGCTTACTAAATTTTGTATTCTTCTATTATATAAAAATGTTACAGTGTACTACAGTTATTTTTTCCTTCGTAAATTAAATATGGGATTATACTCTGGGGAGACTCTAAGGAAGCAAACAATATTTTTATGATTCAAAAAATATCTTAGAATCATGTTAAATTAAACCTAATTTTCACTCTTGTAAAGGATAATTTAAAGATTTTGAAATTTTAACGTTACCATCTCTTTATTTGTTTGAAGTTTTATGTTTTGAACACTGTCACAAGCAGTTGTTTGCAGAAAATTGTGTGCACCACAATAATTATGTCACAAGGAACAGGGAAGCAATGTTGTATCCGATTCACAGGCTTACCCTGATGGAATGGAGTCCTTTATATAAGGGTATCAAATTTTACAATCAGTTAAATTCTACATTTAAAATACTAGCAATATCACTATTCAAAAATAAACTGAAGAATAAACTGATTTCCTACAAGATAGGAATCTTTTATAGTGTGTAATGTATTTTATAGGTAAAATCTAAGAAATTATCAATCCAGTATATATTTGTATATTTGTTACTGTTATGTTTATTGATTTTGTTTGGTATTGTTATGTATGTGAGTGCAATGTACTCATCTGTGTGTGTGTAAATTTTTAAAGATATTTAATATTTATTTCTATAACAGACAAAAAAAAAAATGTAGAGATCATTAATGGACTGAAATGATCTATTGTGACTAATTTTATTCTTAGTCATGTAATGTTAAATGAATATTGATTATAGTACCTTAATTATGTGTTATTTGAGGACAAGCTGTGCGCCTACCTGCAACAGTCTCAATGTTATCCAATCAGGTGTAATGCAGTGAAATGAAATAAATAAATAAACCCCTATTGCCTATCTCTATATTATTAGCATAAAGATATTCAAGAAGGTACTCACCTCTTTGGTTGTTCCTCACATTTCCCCAAGTAGTATGGTGTGAATTGGAGTCACATCCAATGATGAAGCGTTTCCTACTTCTTTTACAGTAGCTGATGAGTTTGGCTGTATCATCTGTTGGAGATGTATTGGATTCACCATGAAATTAAGCTGAGACTGTTATAACCTCCTATTCCCCATCGTCAGTCCTTATTTTGACTAACACAGCGACTAAGTCCTGTGTTAGAAACTCTGATCTGAAATAGGAAAAAAAATATAACATTACTATTTAACAATATATAGCTGCCCTCAGTCTTTCTACCATGTTATTATAAATTAACTTACATTTTTGGGTTGGGGGTCCTCTGATGATTCCCCCGTTGACCCAAGCCTCTTGAATTAGAGTTTTGTCCTCAGTACATTAATTAAATCTCATGCCGAGTAAAGCTGAAGACGTCCTGGCATGGTTAAGATTTGTTGAAGGCATTTGAACAACTTCGTCTGTCCCTGATGTTAATATTAATTCTACCTTACAAAAATCATATCTACAGTAATACTCTGTTATAGGTTAAGTTAGGTCTGGTTATGTTATATATTTAAATAGACTCATGAAAATTATTCAGTTTAAAACCAATGGGTTTCAAAATTAAGTTAATCTTGGTGCTTATTTTATTCATACATAGATTTTTAGCTAACTGATGTACCAAAAAAAAACAAAAAAAAAACACATTTTAGTTATTTTGGTAAATATTGGCTATAAATTAATAATTATTGGTTAACAGATATTTTCCAATCAGCTGATAAATAATTTTATCAGAATAAACTGAATAGTTTATTCCGTTGGTTTTAAACTGAATAATTTTCATGAGTCTATTTGAATATATAACATAACCAGACCTAACTAAACCAATAACAGAGTATTACTGTAGATATGATTTTTGTAAGGTAGAATCACCACAAATAGATTTAGGATAGGTTATATTATATATGTATGTTAGAGATTAATAGGACACATAGCCTTTTTGTGTGGATAGGAGTCACAGTCTTATCTTAGAAAGTGATCTTTGGTCTTACTTAGTAATAGACAAATAGAAAAATAGACTAATGTCATGAAATATTTTGTAAACACTGTTCACTTTCTCAGTTAATAGAGTATAAAAGGAGACTAAATTGTTGCGAGTATAAAAAGAAGACGCTTTTCAACGTTATGCAGTGAAGACAATGCTATTCAATGCAATAAACTCATAATCTTTAAAACACCAAAAAATGACTTAGACCTCAGCAAATGTGTGATTACTTTTTTTGTGATTTTTGTCCATATGGTGTTTATCATGCAACATTAAAGGTTAAACTTTTTTTCTCTTTTTTATTTTCTTTTATGGTAGTAAAACTGTAACAAAGGAAAGGTTAGGAAAGTGTACAATGCTTTTTCCATGTCACTTTTCCTCGATTTTTGAGAATTTATTTTCATTTAGTCAAAACTTCCATTTCTAATAATTAATCTAAATATTATATCTTGTACTACCCCAACAATAAATTATTAAACTAGTCATAACTGGTATATATTAAATGTTGAGCTTAACTTATGAAAAAAATTATACAGTATACCAAACACCCAGAACACAATTCTCACAAAAAATACGCCTAAGTATCAGACGCGTTTCAACGACAAGGTCATCCTCCTCAGTGATACACGAGCTACACCAATCAAACTATAACCCAGTTTATAACTCACTAAGGAGGACGACCTTGTTGTTGAAACTCGTCTGATACTTAGGCGTATTTTTTGTGAAAATTGTGTTCTGTGTGTGTGGTATACTGTATAACTGGTATAGAAATTTCATTTTGCGAGAAAGTTTCATTCCAATTTCTTTAGTGAAAGTTTTCCATTAACTATGCTGTTTTTATACAGAAGGTACTTTTTTCATAGTGTGATAACCTATTTTTATAAAACTCTAGAAAATAACTTACAAACTAATATTTTAGAGGGTAGTAAATGAATGCATTGTCTAATTTTTATTTTTAATTTGAGATATTACAAACCATATGTGTTCTTTACACATTTTTGAGATGGGGTGATGAGAGAGATTTGTTTGGATTGTAAATAGGTTTTCTAAGGGTCCCCTAAAGGTGAATAACTGTCCTGAGAAAATATTTTGCACATCTCTTTCCTTCTATCTGTCATTTTTCTTTTTATGTGAAGGCGAAAGCCTCTTAGACAACATCACTTATTAGTTAAGTTACAGTCAATTGTCTATAATTATGTCAACAATTCATTCAAGCATATCATATATTTTGTAGGTTTCTTATAGATATTTCTTCTTTTTTTTTTGTTGTTAATTTAACATTGTTTGAAGCAAATAGATTAGTTTTTCTTTATCGTCTTAAAAAAAAGAGGAAATGAGCATAAATAGAGACTCCTGGCATCCTCGAAAACTCTAATAGCGACATGGTCAAAATAAAATAACAGAGACTTTTTATATGATGGATGAAAGGAGGGATTTAACCCAAATCTACATGGAGAAAGGGTGTAGATTCAGCTAGAGTACTTTGGTTTTACCACACCCAGACTCACTATGAGTAAACTTCTGAGAGAGATAGATTAGTAAAATCAATTAGTAAAAACAAAAATATTGACAAATTCAATTTAATTTTTTTATTCCAGAATGGCAGGCCAACTATGGGGTGAAATTCCTGAAGTGAAAGATAGTGATTGGGATAAAGTAGTGCCAAAAGATATAGGTAAATTGATTATACTTAATGCTATTAAGCCGGAGCTGCCAAAAGCAAAACAACCATTACCTGAAGAGGATATCAAACATACAACTCAGTAAGTATCACTTATTTCACAAAACAATAATTATTTTTAAAAAAGTTAGAAAATTTGGAGTAAATTTAAATATAATAACTTTATTTGCCTGTTATTTTCAGGGTTATTCCTCCAGAATATAGTGCAATGGAAGATAATGTTTTAAGAACAATACAACTAATACACCATACGAGGAAGCTTGACCATCACATTCAATCTCTGAAAAATCATGTAAGTTTATTTATTTCAAAATTAGAATTAGATTTGATAAAGACAGTATTTTATGTTTAGTTATAAATTTTGTTAAAGTTTTTGTTCAAAATATAGTATTAATGTTACTTTTCAAAATGCTATCACTGATTTTGTTTTGTTTTGAGTTTATAAGCAAAAAAAAAACTTTTTGGCCATTATCTGCTTTCAAAAAATGAGCATGAAGATGATGCTTTATCTTAAAACCTTCAAATGACAATCTTACAAACAAGAACATCAAATTTTGAACAACAAAAAAGACTAAAACTAGTTAACAAACGATCCTTGGTATTACCTAGTAGTACACAAATAGAAAAACACAATAAAATACTAAAGTTCTGAAATATTTTATAAATATAAATATTGTTCACTTTCTCAATCAGTAGAGAAAATAATAGAAGAATAAATTGTAGTAGTTTGGTAGCAGGATAGATCTGTGTTGAACCACAGGTGAAGGTTTTATCATTCATTATTTCTGTTATTTATATTATTATTATTATTCCATTTTTTAATTATATTAATTTAAGTGAGCCTGTTAGGAGAGGAAAAAGAATAAAGGATGATTTCATCTAAGATTAAGGTTATAGGGAATTATCTAGATTATATGACTCATTGTTAGACAGTTCCCATCTTTTTAGATCTGGGAGATTGCATTCTGGAGGGGGTGATTTTGTAATTTTTGTCTTGAAGCAGTCATCAAAAATGGTAATGTTGTGGGTTGTTCAATATTGTGCAGTTGGTTTCTCTATATCCATAATTTTTACATCATATCTATGGCCATTCATCCTCGTGATTAGGTTATCTGTGGTATATATTGAGCTGGGGAAAACCTAATCTCTAGTTGGTTTTCATTAATACATTAACACAACAAACACAAATAGCTTACAACACCCTACTCATAATGTTAAACATTATAATGAACAACTGTAAAACACACGGCCACCCAAATGACAATACCTCCTACAACACTCATGACAGACCTTAAAAAACTAAGATTACACCTATACAAAAAAAACAAATGACATTCACCATATCCAAAGACAACATACACATGTATTACCACCTACCTATCACAACCTGTATCATCACTCCATCTGCCGTGATCACTACTATCAAGGTTCCCATACAAAACGTAACATCATCCTGAAAGCTGTATGAATACATACCCGTTCTTCTACAATGGAAAAACCACACCTGTACATTGGCATCAGAAACAACTCTAATCGCCACAGACAGAAAATTTATGTGGACCTTCACAGGCAAACAGACGACTGCTAACCATACAAAACGGGGATGTGCTTCCTACCAAGACAAAGAGCAGCCGGTTCAATGACCGAAGGATGTGCAACACAGCTCATCAAGCGAGGCGACCTCCACAGCATAGCCCAAAGATGCACGTTCCACTGCAAGACAAGCAAAGGACAACCGATAGTATTGAAAATCACAGCAAACACCTTCACAATCACCAATCCAACCAACAAAACCCACATAAAATGCAATGGAAAGTCCTACTACCTTACCACTAACCCAAACACTCCAGGCATAATAGAAACACACTACCATGCCAATGCTCAATGTATGAAGATGACACAGTGATAATCGGACAACAATTTCCATGCACTAACAAAAACACTCCCAACCCTGAAATAGACATACAACACCATGTACTACCCATTTCCTAGACAATCCTAACCTCACTGGTCTTGAAACCCCTAACAACACAAGAACATCTCAAATTCACGCACACCTATCACATAATAAACAAAAACTGGACACTAGTTACACCCACACTATTTATATATGATCACACAGAACACATTCAACCCTATTACCCTACCCAAAACATGGACAGACTTAATGGACATCACCTCAATATGGCACATAGGCACATTCATATCGCTTTCCTGCCTAACGCTACTGACTTTAATATTAATTATAAAAATATACATATAAACTTTAATGTAATAGCAGACATTTCTTGTTGAAACTCCATATTCAAGGATAAAATAAAGCAAAAGCTTAAAGTTTCAATTAAGGATAAAATAAAGCAAAAGCTGAAAGTTTCAAATTAAGGATAAAATAAAGCAAAAGCTTAAAGTTTCAAATATTTGAAACTTTAAGCTTTGCTTTATTTTATCCTTGAATATACATATAAAACTGACAAACCCCAGGGTCGACTATCCCCAACTACACTTCAAAATGTCGGGGACGACATTTAACGAGGAAAAGGATTTCTCAGGAATAACACAATTAATATTATCATATTATTATTAGTTGATTTGAATATAGTAATAACTATAGAAATATTAATAAGTCAATGCAAACCATTGAGGAAATATGAAGCATCACCTTAAAAAGTGATGCTATGCTTAGACAAGCACACAACATGTAGGCCAAGCAAGAACATAAAGGGCGGTGACTCCTACAACACAGGGTCTTTTTGTGTGAAGCCGCTGCCCGTGAAGAAGCAGGAAAATTCATTGTCAGGGACGATCATTACTGAACATCATTAAGGTGTGCACTTACTGCAAAGAACAAGGTGACCAAATAAGAGATCTAGTGTATTTGTGTGTATATGTGGAATAGAGCATTTGTCAAAGTAAATTGTTAAAGGATAATGTTGGAAAGACAGTCTTGATTTGGGGGGAAGGTCAATTTCAAAGCTTCGGTTCAATCAGGTTTGCGTTGACTTAGGTAGAAGGGCTTGTAATACATATAAAAAGTCAGAATATATTTATGTAGACATTGGTTGTTCTTGGGTTACATAATTGTTAGAGTCAATCAAGCTAAACATTATAAACTATAATAAAGAAGGAAAGTTGTATAGAAGAGAGAGCTGTTTTCTTTGTTAGCAAAACCCTTAAATTAGAGTCTCCCATAAGTTAGAACCCAGGGTCCAAAGTTTTACTTATAACAGCTCCTTGAATATACAATTGTATATTTTAGGAGAGTCGTCTTCCCCAAAGCTGAGAGGTGTTTAACTATGAACTATGTTGTCAGGGGCCTGAGCGGAATCCTATCCTGACAACAAAGCAAGGACTTACAGACTCTAATTCCTGTAAGGATAATGGGTTATTTAATGGAGATTCTTCCAACAAATCTGCAGTATAAGGTAGACAAGTTTTATGTAAATGAAAGGCATCACTGTAAGAAGCAGTTGATAAAATGTTAGCAAATGATGAGCCCAAAACATTAGCAATGTCATTATTATTTGTAGTCAAAACACCATCCTCCTGTTTCAAGTCCCAATAAGGAAGCAGAGGGAGGACGACTAGAAACAGAACAGAATTCTGTCTTCGGATTGTTGTTGTCCATTGCTCTAAGGAGTGCTGCTGTAAATGAATGCACTGCTTCACGAATAGGAACATTATCAATAATATTAGGTGATACAAAGCCATCCCCATAATCTTCCCACTTTGCTTTACCCAATATCCACCTGGGAAGACAATCATTACGTCGAGAGAAGTCAAAGAAAGTAAGCATCAAATTAGGCTATAGGTAATTAGGCTAGTATATGTATAGACTTTAAATTTTAAGTTAATGAAATTATTGTATAAATAGGTAAGATATATATTTTTCTCTAAAGTCTTTATGTTATGTCCATTTGACTAATAACATCAGAGGAGTACTGTAACACATTGCAAAACCATTGGCATTGGGCTCGAACCTGTGGACCTTAACAGGTCAAGTTACATATCAAGTCTGATATAGAACAAGGTAACTAAGCTAATTATGCCACACAGATTCTTAATATGATAAGAAAATGGATGTACAAAAAAGTAAGACGCAAGTAAAGAACCTTGGTATTGATCACTATCTCTCAAAAAGTTCCTGTTCATGGGTAATCAGTAAAAAACCAAAAAATGTTACTATTCAAATGTTTTTCTACGTAATTTTTCTAAATTGGCTTTACCCAATTCGTTCAAACTTTTACAGTTCAGAATATAGTTATTACAGTTAATACTTTTATAGTTATTACAGTTCAGCGATAATTCAGGAAAAACAAAAATGAACCTTGAGCACCAACATTAAAAGCTGATTTCAATCAAATAGGGTTTACACTGAAAACGTATTTATGGCACAAGTGAAACAAATTTAGGCCCTTATTTAAATGTTAAATAAATATTTTTTCATTGACGGTGTCCATGGTTATTTTTCACTTTTTAATTGACAACTACCGAACTGAAATTTTTTGTGATGATTAGTTTTTATTTGGTTTGAGGATAGGTGGAGTGAATAAATTTGTGCAATCTGTTTGTATAGTTTATTTAGATTTCTACTGGAAAACATATTTAAAATGGGAATTCTTGAGTTAAACTTCTATTTTGTTTAAAGTTTTAATGAGTTAAACATTATTTTTTGCAATTTGTCAAATGTACACTACTTATTTTACCTAAACATACAGATGGATTTCCACAGAATTGGTAAATAGATATTTAAAATTGTACAGTTAAAAAACATGGTTTTATTTACCTCTACCATATTTGCACTTCATGTGTTTGGTTTAAATAAACACTTTCCAGATTTGTAAGGTTTAATTTTTTTGCAAATGTAACTGTTTTAATAATAAATTAGATGAGGGTAAAAACATTTGATTGTTTATGAATCAGGAAGAACCATCTGCCGATGATCTGAAGGAGCTTCCAATAATCACAGAATTAATTAAGCAAGAAGATAAACAGAAACTGAAATATCCTCTGCGCAATATGGAGAATGAGGAAAGGTGATGCCTGAAACTAAGTGACCGTTTTTCTTGGTTCAAGTGTATTAATAGTGCAGTAGCCTCAGACTAGGATTGTGTCTGGTGTAAAAGGTGTGTCCTCCCTTCTATTTGCTTCCCTAGCTTGACTTGACGGTACAATCCATTCCAAGAAAACTAGGTACACAAATTACTGCTTAGCTACAATTAATTCCTAAAGTTACAACTTCGTGACAGACTATTGTAAACGTTTTATTCTTATTTCTTTATTCTTAAGAAACAAAAGTAGGGTACAAGTTTACACGGAAGCATTTGAGGTCTATATTTTTTTATTGGGGTTGTACCGCTGAAAGTAAATGCAACAAACAAAGTGTGGGGGCCCCTCTTTTTCTCTCCACCCCAGACACATTCCTACCATGAGGATACTGTGTATAATAGATTTATACATTTTATCTTTAAGTCATGGTGAGGTTTTGAATAACAAACATGAATAAAATGAATTAATAGATCAAAAGGTCTTTTCTTTGTTTATCAGAGTTCTATTTGGGCCCCATTCAAGCATCTTAGATCATTCGAGCTCTGCAAATCACCAAGCGATATCCCAGTTCTTACCGCACTCGAACATCTACAGTTATTGGTTTCGTTCTTGTAAATTTGTTGTCTCAGAAATTCGATGTTACAAATCCATTCACTGGAGATATTTTGCTTAATATACTCTAATAATTAAATAGAAGTCAATGAGAATAAAGTCAGGTAAGGGTGGCCTTCCATCCGTATTTTTCAATTAAAGGAAATTTCTTGTTAAGCCACTTACAGAGCTTTCAAGAAATAAAAAAGGCAATTTGGAGGATGATCACACCAAACATTGACTTTTGTGCTGTCTAGATCAATGAAGGATTGATGGTATTCACTTGTACATGGTGGTACATATGTTGAAGTATGAAAAGTGTCCTCAACACTCTGTTTAGAAAATTCCCATCAGCTTCATTTCTCATTATCAAGAATGTCTATAGGCCTTTTAAGGTCATTTCCTGGTCACAAAGCATGCTAACTGATAACTTGGCTATAAACAACTGTTTTACGCTCCTACAATGTTTCCTTAGGGAGTTATAACAATTGGAAATCCCACTATAACTTTATGAACACACTGTATATGGTTTTCAATTTAATGCTTTGTTTTTGAAGTTTTAATTACTAATAGTGGTTTATATTTAAATTGGTTGTGCATGTTGGTTTACTCTAGTCCATAAGTGCCAGTTTATAATCATATTTTGAATATCTTTAACCAAATACACTTTTTTATTTCAATATGATCTCTCATATATTTAGGATTAACCCAGTTTCTTAATAACAATGTCGCTGATTAGGATCAGTTAATGGAACCACATTTAAATTAAATAAAACAATTATTTCTGACAGATTTTCCAGCTTTCTTACATCTTCTCAATTTTTTTCAAAAATTTTTGTTAATATTTTTTTCAGCTATTTCTATTATTTTTCTTCATAATTGTACTTATAACCTCATGAACATAGTAGAATATAGGAATTAAGTGCTTTACTCACTGCCTTGATGCTCTAAATGTATAGCTTTAAGACAGCTTCTTTAGGCTATTATTCACAAAATATAGATTGATCACAATGATGACACAAAAAATTTAATAATGATAGTTGTTGATAAATAATCATTGTACAATGATTTAGAAAATAAATGGTTAAATCGAATTGTTAATGGGGGAAGGGGATACTCATTTTGGCGTATCAAATCAATAAATGGTGTTGCAGGAATGTAGGGGTATCTGAAGAAATACAGATTTTGAAATCTAAATAAATAATTGATAGTTTTCCCTTTATCTAATTAAAATAAATATCCTGGTGAAAGACTCACAATCTAGGGTTTTTATAAAACTATAGGTAAAGCATATATACTAGTGCTGTGACCATGGTCAATGCTCAACGCAGTTGACAAAGAAGTGCATTAACTGCTAACGTTGATCAACTGCTTAGTGCTTGCAGGTTACACATCAGTGGTTCATAATGTATGTTCATTTTCATACCCCTAGGAGCTCCCAGATACAACTGAATTGGCAGGTTTGTTCAACATATGCTTGTTATCATTCAAGGACATCCACATATCAAATAAGGGATTGGTTTCAACCGAAGATTTCTCATTTATTAGTCCTTTACTGTCCTTTTTATTAAGTTTGTAAATTTCAAAACTCTCACGTATAATATGTACGTAAAATATCCAGGTTAGTATGAATATCAGTGTATGTATGATTACTGGGGTTTAAATATTCTGTACAGCTATATGTTTTTTGTTTTTTATTTTAAGTCTTTGATAGAATCTTACAGGATTTCCCTGTTTGTTTTATAACCAAGGGTAGGCTGAAAAGTAATGCACATATGGTTGTAGAACACGAACGTAAATAAATAGCAAGATGGGGCAAAAAGTAAATAAAAGTAGATTCCTTTAGCGTTAAAATATATATTTATTTTCCAATATAGTCGCTGTTAAGTCTTTACACATTTCTCCCGTGTAACAAATATTTTATCCTGACGCTGAAATATATTTTTGATTTTTCTCAAATCTAGTACACGACAACAGCTTTCACCTCATCGTCCGAGGTGTAATGATTACCTATAGTAATGATTACTATGCATAAAGGAAAAACAACAGAAATCACGAAATCAGGAGAGTTGGGAAGGTGTGGTGGAATTGGTTCAAACTTCAGGTTTCGCAAAGCGTCGGCATAGTACCCATCATGCAAAGACTTTACGGTATCCCAATTGTTCAATAATGAAGTCGACACATTCCTTTGATATTCCAATATGGTTTGTTATACGCTTTTGAGTGATTCACCGGTTATTTTGAATCAAATCATCTACGAGTTTGTAATGTTCATCATCTATGGCAGTGATCGGACGTTCACTGCATTTTTTTGTCATCAATTCTGCCTTATTCAGGTTGGCAACCACAAAATTTTATTACCCATTGATTTACAATCACCACAGACTTTAAACGCCTTTGAATCTCAGTAGGAATCACATTTCACTGATGTACACATGTTTTGTGCCAGCTGTTATTTTCTCACATTGTGCAGTACTTTTTCTCACATGCGTAGAATTCAAATTTGCAGTTATTATTGTCTCATCACGTAAGGTTTTCCTAGTATGAACTATCGTAATTGCTCAGTTTTTGCAAAAAAATACAAAATTAAATATTTGTAAAATAAGAAATATTGTCAAACAATTATTAAATCAGAATTATAATCATACTAATAAGTAGTATGACCTCTACTTGTATTAGCTAAGGGGTGGGGATGGAGCTAAAAGCTATGCCTGTCAGTACATGTTATAAAGTCACAATCATGATGCGACACGCTTGCCTCTTGTTTACCCAGACTACATTCCTTAAGCACAGTCAGTGTGTGGGCTTGAAAACTGTTCACTACATTGATGTGTTTACCCTATTTGAGTAGTGTATTGTGTGTAGTGTTGTATATAGTTTACAATTCCTCTCAAATCCTTAAATCATCCTTACATCATAACTTTGTTTTTCTCTATCAAACACTTCAGGAATGGCAAACAAGTCAAAACACACTTTAAAATATCCTAACTTGCCCTCAGCTATTCACCCTATATCCCGCTGCAAGATCTACTGATATCACCTCCTCTTGTATCCATTGAACTTAATGAAAATACAAGTTGACAGAATCACAAGGAAGGCAATGATGACATTAAAGATCCAAGTTTTGAGGAATCACACAAGCCTCATTTATTAACTCAGAGGGATCTTAATGATTTAGTGTGTGATTTGAACTTATCAAAAAACTAGCTCTTCTCAAAGGCTGGAATTTACTAAGTAAGAGTACTGAGGTGTGTTACTTTAGAAATATACAAGAGGATTTTGAAATATTCTTTTCTCAAGAGGGGGATATTTTGTTTTGTAATAATATTACATCTTTAATGGATGCTCTAGGGCATGAACACAATCCTGAAGAGTGGTGTTTATTTATTGACTCAGCTGTGCTGCTTCATAACAGCAACCAATTTCCATCAGCCCTGCTTGTTTATGCTGTAAAAATGAAAGAGACTTATGAAAATATGAAATTAATTTTAGAAAAAATTCAATATGACAAATTCAAATGGAACTTATGTGGAACCTTAAAGTGATTGCTATGCTACTTGGCTTGAAAACTGTGCATGCAAAGTATTGCTGTTTTCTCTGTGAATGGGACAGCCATGATCGCAAAAACCATTAAAAAAAATGTCATGTCCAAAAACGGAAATCCTTTGAACCAGGTAAAGAAGAATGTTGAAAATCCTCCTTTGATTGACCCTAAGAAAGTGTACTTACCTCCTTTACATATAAAATTAGGTTTGATGAAGAATTTCGTCAAAGTCATGGGCAAAAATGGGCAATGTTTTTTATATTTAAAAGCAATTTTCCCAAAATTAGTGTTTCAAAAATCAAAGAAGGTATTTTGGTGGGTTCACAGATAAGAGAACTAATGAAATATTGACTTAATGACTTGGAAAAAAATGCCTGAACCTGCTTCAAAAATATTGTGAAACATTTCCTAGGAAAACATAAATAGGAGAAATATGAGGACTAAATTAAAAAAATACTATAATTTGGGATGTAACATGTCTCTTAAAATCCACTTCCTCCATTCCCACTTGGACTTTTTCCCACAAAATCTATTTGATATAAGTGATGAACATGGGGAATGTTTCCATCAAGATATTTCCAGTATGGAAAAGAGATATCAGGGAAAATGGATTTCAAGAATGCTCGCTGACTAGTGTTTTACTCTTAAAAGAGATGATCCGGAAGCAAAACATTCAAGTATGTCTTCATCAGCCACATTTTAGGTAATAAAGCTTAGTTAAAAAATACTTTTTAGTTTGTTTAATATGTTGTATATATATATATATATATATATATATATATATATATATATATATATATATATAGTTATAGTTATGTGACACAAGAAAACCTTATGTGATAGAAAAAAACTGTAGTCTTTTTGGATTCAGCACAAGAAATGTCAGCCAATGAAACCTTTGGGATAAATTTTTTTTTGTAGACCAGTGATTTTCAGCAGTTAAAAGTTCGATAACCGCATGCTGTTTAACTTGCTACCCTCATATATAATATATGCTCATTACAACTACCATAAGACATTTTATACACACCACATTTTACCAAATCTGATAAATAACAACTTGAATTTTAGTAACGAGTTTGAAAAAAAAAAAGATGATGTTTTAAAATATTATAGTTAATCTAGAATGATAACAAAAAACCTCATTATTTTCCTTGTTGTTCAAAGGCAAAAAACTTCTTGGTTTTCACCGCCTTATAAGATGTTGGACAAACCTCCCAATTCAGTTTTATCTTGGAATCACCTAAGATTATAAACAAGAACTTGTGTTACTGCTATTTAATATATTAACGTCCAACATTAAGTTGGGATTTATGTGTTTTATTTAATTGATTCTGTGTGTCATTGTGATCGAAGTGTATTTTGTAAATAATTACATGAAGAAGCTGACACCAGCAGCAAAATACATATAGATTAATAACATTATGTATTTAAAGCACTAAGGCAACCACCTTAAATGTTAGTTAAATGCTTATTTACTTTTATATTCGGCTTGAACCACATTATCATCCTCATCCTTCTTCCTGTAGTCTCACTCATCAGACTATTTCATTGTAGAACTTTTATATCTAGTGATTTGTCTGTATTCTCCATTGAAAACAATTTTTATTTTTTGACAGCTGTTTCAGTTAAAACTACAATCTTCTGTTTCAGGCAAAACTGTATTGACTTAAACCCTTAATTGCCATTTCTTTTTAGTTAAAAACAGCTTGTTGAATATGACCAGTGATTTAAAATGTTAAACAAACATTACAAATGACAAATTTAATTTTGCTTAGCTTTAACTAAATATTTGATTTCATTCCGGTTATATACCCTAATAAGTTCCTAAAAATGATATAAAAATGGCAGAACAAATTAGGTCAGTTTTTAATATAATAATAATTATTTTATTATTTTAAATTACAATATTAATGGGATAAATCAAATCTACAATTTTTTATAAAAATGTATAGTTTCATGGTTTTAATGATATAATTTAGATTAATATTGTATTTACTTTAACAGTGTCATTTGAAATAATTGTTAAGGTTCTACCTGTGTTTTGTTTAATAAATGTTAAAAATTATATGTTTTGATATCAAATTATAATTCTGTAATTTGCTTGAAATAAAATGTTAATAGTGTTATTTCTTATTTATTTTCTTTTGTATGTTGTTTATAGTGCTTTTACCTTGGGAGACACAATCATGTTGCCCACTATAAGTATGGATGTAGCCAAAGATGTTCTGTACAAGTCAGTTGCAGCTCTTGTTGCTCATGCTGGTTATGATAGTATGTACTGAAACACTATTTTAAGTTAATTAAATTTATCTCGAAAGACAGTTAGATTTTACACACTTTTAAAATATATTTAAAATATTCTTTATCTGCAATTTAATTTTGATTTTGCTGTACATAAATCCTTAACATTTCAACAAGGAATTAAAATGGTGATTTGTAGTGAATTTGTGGTTAGGAATTTCGTGTATATGTGTTATAAATGTTAGTTGAAATCTTTCTAATGAAGTCCTAAAATAGGCTAAAATGTACTGAAGTAAGTAAATGTGAATTTATGACTTTTATGTCAGTTATTTATTTCTCCCTTCTAGTGTTAAGCGTTACAAATAAAAAAGACTTTTTACCAAAAACTACGTTAGGTATCATTTTGTAACGTTTAGCATTACAAATAAAGCTTATATTACCAAAGTTTCTAAATCACAATTAGTATGTTTTATTATGGCTGGTTCTTACCTTTCATCTTTGTACTTTTATATTTAGCTAGTCCAAAAGATGTTGGTTGTACAGGTGTTCTCAATAAATCTTAGTTAGACATGTTAATTTTGAAAGTAAACATTTTTATTAAAGATAGAAAGCATTGACGTTATTATTATTATTATCTAAATTTAAATCTAAATACAAAATCTTAATTCTAATATTTGTCCAAGTTTTAAAAAGATCTTCTAATTGTTCATAGTGCTTTTTAAAGAAAGTTTGGTTTGTTGCATTTTACTTACAATTTTCTCAGATTGTTTTCATTTTTGACTACCTTTATTCATGTCACTTTTGGTAATTTCACTAACACTATACCTTCATGATTGATTCATTTAATTATTGATTCTATTAACATTTGAACCTTCACTTTCATAATTGTTAACTCATGTTGAACATCCGTCCGACATTCAACAAAGAAGGTTTTTACATTTTACCACATCTGTACTGTTCGACATTTCTAATAAGAAGTGAGGAGCAAAAGTAAGTGTTCTTTCACCCCTCTTCTCATTACAATTCCAGAATCTTCCATAATTCTGACCAATCAGAAAAGTATTTTAAGTTAACCTCATTTTATGGAGATATCACGCCATATGCAAAACACGCATTTGTTCTAGAATGTTCCATTTGCAAACTATGATACAATTGTGTGTTTTTTGTTTAATTAAAACTCATTACATAAAATGTCAGTTTCTTTTACACCTTTGTATAAATTATTCAAAGTTCACATTTGTATTTATTATTTAAATTATCACTTAATGATTTCCTTATCTTAACATGTTATTTACAATTACTTGTTATTATTACAAATTATTTATTATTATTTATTTATTTATTGGTTGGAGATTTCCCATGCTTACAGAAACCCCTCTTTCAAGATTTGAAATATCCAATAATCTGAAGCTTGAAAGACCAAAAAGTAAGATGGGATATCCCAACCACCTTGACAATCCTTCCGGCCTCAAGTCTAAAAAGAACATCTTTGTTACTATAAAACATAAGAAAAATCATCAAAATAATTTACAATTACAAACCAAAAAAATCAGACATAATACAAAACATGATATACATCATTAAAAGAGACAACATTAATTACAAAACATCATCAAAATATCATCAACTACATAAATCATCATTATATCATTAATCGTAAGAGATAATTATACATTATTATAAGAGACATCATTAATTACAAAAAAAGATAAAATTATTTTGATGAATTTACATCAATTACAAATTAAAAATATTCCTTGGAAACATGTCAAATATTATACATTTTATTTCATAAAATACAAGACAAGTATTATTTTGTCAAGTTATTAATCATTGAATTTTTTATTTTTACAATTCAATTATACACAATCAATTATTTTTATTGAAAAATTAATAGCATCTAGCTATAAATTGAAATTTTAGTTAAATTTTACCCCCCCCGCTTTAATATAATTGAAATGAACATTCACAAATGTTTTTTATTTCTTAGTTCCTAACAATAAAATTCAAAAAACTTATTGTATGGATTTCAAGTAATAATCTCTATCATTTATAAATAACTTTGATCTTAAATTAGAATATTAATCTTATTCATCAATACAAAAATATCAAATAAATCAATATGTCAATGCAATAATTTCAATTACCAAATTATAACGTCGAAGAATTATAATAGAATTACTATACCATGTCGTCGAAGAATTGAGCATCCTCTATGGAACCTCTTAAATATATCATCATAAAATTATTTATATCTTCAGAGAATTTTCACATTATTATATTGTTTATAAAAACACATTTTATATAAAAGTTCACTGTTGTATTTATTATTTAAATTATCACTTAATGATTTCCTTCTCTTAACATGTTATTTACAATTATTGTTATTTATTGGTTAGAGATGTCCAATACTTACACTCTGCTGCTATGGTTCTACAAGGGACATTGGTATCCTCAGAGATTTTCTTCCATTTCTCTTAGTCGATCTATTTCCATCCATTTCTTTTGGAATATAATTGTTTATCTTGGTATCCAGAGTTATTAGCAGTAAATTTTAACATCTAATGAGATTTATTTGCTAGTTTTGGTTTCTAATGTTCAGTAATTACTTTCAGCTGGTATGGAATCTGCTTTACAAACACTCACTGACGTAGCTGAAGATTACTTTACAAGATTTACTAGATTTTTGAGGTTCGCAGTAGATCAAGAAGAAGTCAGTGGTAACACAGGGTTTCCTGTAAGTAGAATAATTTATTTCTTTATGTATTGTTCAGTGAAAATTGTAAGCTGATATGTTTTAATAGCAAAGTTTTTTTTTACTATCAAAAAACAGCATTATGTTTAGCAAATAAATCGACAAATTTGTTATTACAATGAATTCATTTTTAGTATCCAAGTCAATACTCGAATAGAATAAGTTACTTAAATAAGTACCTTACTTATTTAATATCTGTCATTTGACCTATTCTATTAGATTATGACGCGTTTCGAGACTTCTATCCCATCATCAGATATCACAATTTATTGATTACTCATATGAGATTGTTACATCAAAATAAATTACATAAAACACAACTCTAACATGAAACATATCAACACAATAATTTCCTACAAATGTTGTAGGTGTTTCTTCAAAACCGAGCGGCAACTCATGATTGATTGTTCTTTCAACTTGGGAATAATAAAAAATAACAACAAACAAAACATAAAACTAATGGATAAAGCTATGAATATTCTTAAAGATTTTGTTTTTGTTCATATCTATATATTAAATATTATATTTTACTTCGAGTAATTGTATAAGATAATCGTTAAATAGGCTATACTACTAACTACTAACACAAATATAACATCACCATCATTTAAAAAATAAAACTGAGTTTAAAACCCCCCAAAAAAAACCAATGTAAATAAGCTCCTAATGAGAATAGTATATGATTTACCCTTCCATACAATTTCTACAAGCAGAGAACATGCAGTTACTACCAAACATGGCATCAGGCGTTGTAAGGACCTCATTATAAGAACAAGTGCTAATAGGTTCTATTTTTATTTTTAAAAATATAATTTGATATTCACTTTAATATACGATATTCCACTACATATGTAAATTGTATAATAAGTACTACAGAAAACTTTCATATATAACAAAAAATCAAACGAACCAGCAGAAGTTTGTGATGAATTACATAATTAATTATATACCTTATGTTGATTTTTATGAAGTGGCGTGGGTTGCATGAGCGGGTTGAAAGCGATGAATAACTTGTGTTAGCATTTCTAACACATCCCTATAAATAGACACCATAGGTCCAAATGGGCTTCAAAACTTGTTTGTATAGCTTTAGCTAGTTGAGCAGTGATTGCTCTCATTTTCTGCTTAAGAGACAAAGGATCTTTCTTAGCTTAATGTTTAGATCTTTCTTTTTCTTTTTTGATATGCTCTATACACCAAAGATTGTCATCTAGTGTCATACCGAAGCATATTTCTGTATAGAGACATATTTCTGTTCTATCGATGACAATATGTGGATGATGTTTCATTTTATTTGTAAAATTATCATGGACTAATTGAATTTCATGCACCATTTTTGAGTCCAACTGTTTATATGATTTATTGCTTCTTCAAGTTTTCCAGTTGACTGTTCAACTGTATCTCTTACAGATAACACAGCAGATCATCTCCAAATATAGCAATACAACTATCTGGCAACATTAGTGTTGGGATATCTCTAGTATACAGAAGATAGAGTAATGGTCCCAAAACACTACTTTGTAGAGCTCTTGCTTTAATCTCTTTTAGCTCAAAGTAAGCTTCTTCTTGTTTCAAATGGAAAATTTGATCTAATAGATAAGATTTTAGTAACAAGCTATAGTTTTGAGGAAGTAGTTGTTATAGTTTTTTAATTAATCCAACGTTCACACTTATTGAACACCTGCGCGACATTGAGGAACACAACAGAGCAAATTTTTCTATTTTCGAGTGATCTCTCTATGACATCAGTGATCCTATGAACTTGATCGATAGTAGAATTTTGGTTTCGAAAGCCAAACTGATGCGATTGAATTAAGTTGTTGAGTTGGATTAATGGGCTCAATCTTTTATTATGAAGCAATTTTTCAAATAATTTACACATTATAGGTAACAGTGATTGTGCTATAAGAGGTTGCTTTTTGAGGTTCTTTATAGAGCTTTGGTATCATTATAACTTCGGCTACTTTCCATAGGCTTGGAACATGCTTCAAATGAATAATAATTCTCAACAGAATTAAATAAAGTTGTTAACTTTTCCATAGGCTCTTTTAGATAATTCTTTTAGCTAATCTGTAGCTGGAACTGTAGAAATTCTCCATTAACAAGATCATATCCAGGCGCTTTCTTTGTCTTAATATTGTTAATTATATTTCTCCCTTCTTTTAGAGTGAACAGTAGAATGTTCATGTCACTCTGTGAAATTTTAAATGTCTAAATCATAACTTTGGCTCTCATTTGACTGAAATGTATTTGGAAGAAGATTTTGTTAACGGCTTGTATGGATGAGGGTATATGTTCTTTAAAAGCGGTGTGGAAAAATTATCCTGTATGAACTTTTGGACATTTAGTACATGAAATTTGATAGATGCCATTGCTATCAAATTTATCTGAATTTATGGTTTTAACATTTTATCTACACTGTGCGATGTTTTGTATGTAGATGATACCCTTGTTTATGAAATATCTTCTGTGCAGAGTGCTCTAAAGTTTTGTTGTAATTTGTAACTATATATTTAAGTTTAGGATAGTCGGATGTGATCGTTCTATTTTTCTTTCTTTTTTGTTTCTTAAGAATTTGGTTACTATGGAGGGGTTGAAACCAAAAGAGATGCAGATATTAGAATCTGAGACCATACATTGTGTCATGAAAACAAAAAGAAATATCTTCATAAACATAAATCACCTTCTGCAATGTAGTAAACTTGACATGGACCAAAATAACTTGAATAATATTAATACAGTAAATTATATTGGAATTCTAGAAGTCTGATGGGTCGAGTTCTGAATGTTGCCATAGGAAACAAACAAACAAAGTTGGTGTAAGGGTGGTTGTAATTTTACATGGTCAAAGGATAACTTGTTGTTGTGAAAACAATATGGTGGGGATGAATAATATATTACTTACAAAAATAAGTTTAATATATTCTAAAGATTAAAAATTACCTCAAATGATAGTTATATAAAACATTTGTAATACATACATCATATTTTAATAATTCTAATATTCTAATACTATTTGTAATTTCTTATTGTTTGTATAGGATGTGATGGAACGAGTGTTCTATGATATGAGGATTGGAAGCATGTTGGAATTGCACAAGTTTTACCAAACCCAAGTATTACACTATCAAGAAGTAGTGAAAGATGAATGTATAGAAAAGCTCAATGAGTTTAACAAATTACAGAAAAAAGCCACACAACATGTAAAGAAGTCACCAGATAATCAGTTGAGTTATTTTCTATTTTATTATTATAAGAATTTATTTTTAATAATTATTCTACTTTATTTAAATAATTGTGAGACATTAAAACATGATTTTTAAACTATAGAAATTATATTAAATGCTTTAGTTTTTTTATAGATCATAATCCATCATTACTAGTATTAAACAGATGTGGTACATCATTTTTTTCCACCCTATATCATCTCTATTAGTAATATCTTATTTACAACTAAATTTCCAAAACATTATTGTCCAAATTTTAATCTCTCTCTACACACTTATATGCACATTTGATTCTTAGTACAGCCAAAGGATATAGAAAGATTTGTGATTGTTTCTGAGAACCTACATTCTTTCTCCTATAGTTTAGTCATTACATATTTATACAAGTCCTTCATAAAATTTGTGATTTTGAAGTCTCCGTAAATTGGCAAGTTATTTCAAGTACTAAATCATAAAAATTTTAAATGGTCCCGATCGTAGATATGTTGAAATTATATTACTGTTTTTGCAAAATTTAATTTTGACCTTTAGCTCTAGTCATAATATGAAGTCATTTGTATGCATTTTGCGAGGATATTTGGACAAAATCAACAAAACTAAGTACAGTATGTTAAATAACAAAACTAATAAAAATAAGTTGAAGTTTTTTGGTATGTAGTGGCGCTTGACCTTCATCGGGCAAATAGGTTCCCATCACATTTTAGTGGTGGGGTAAGTAAGTGAGTTAGTGTTCCACCGTCCTTTTGTCAGAGTGTTTACGAACAACCTCCCCACTCCAAGCATACCGCCCTCCCTCCAAGTGCCACCACATAACAAATGAGCTATATTCAAATATAACTTATTGCAGATAATTTTTAATGGATGTATAGATGTATAGAATTCAGAATCGAGAAAAATGTATGCCATTATATTTTGGAGTTTTGAATATGATCTAAAAATGTTTTGTTTGTGTCTTCTAAACTTTACTAAAATATAGTATAAAAATATCAAGAGAAATACAAACATTTTAGAATTTATTTTTTTAATATTGAACATATATTTTCAACATATAATTAAATATTAAGCCTTATTTATAGGTATAGATGTACACTGTCAGATCGAGCTGAAAACGAAAGAGATAAACATAAATGTTGGTTTAAAATTTACCCATTTCATTTTCAGCTATGTAAAAATTACCTTATATATACATATTTTATAGTAATAACCTATTAACCGGTTGCACTAATTGTTTTAAGAATGAAATACTGCTCATATATGACTAACTGTTATACTTACAGAAACTATAGAACTTCCTCTTCCATTTGGTATCAAAATAACAAAACTTAAAATCTGTTGTGAAACAAAATAAATATATCCTTGTAACTTAAATTAGTCATGCTACCAGTACAGGTATTCACTACAATAGTTCTTTCTAGGATGTTTAATGAGACATTAAAACAGCTGAAGCTGTAAGGGTCAGATTTACGACCGATGTTTTTTTATTGAATCAAGTGGTTGCAGATATAGACCTAGGGGGAAAATATCATGTTTACAAAGGGGGCAGCTGAGTAGGACTGAATAAATAACTACTTGAGGTTTGAGGACCTAAGCAAACAGTCCAAAGGTAAATGCAGGTTCTATAAGGTCAAAACAAATGATTTCCCCTACTTCCTTGTACTCAAGCATGTTTGTTGGGAGAGCAGAGTTTAACATGTTCTTGGTAAACATGACAACCTGGGCCTATATAAGCAGCCGGCCATACCCAAGAAGAGTCACTCTTCTTCACTACTATTAGTGGATGGACTAGTTGAAGAGAAGACTTGGGAGCACGAGTTGTGGCGATATACTGGTATGATCCATCTATGAATATTTCAGAAAATATTGGATTTACTTCTAAGTACTTTATGCTGAGGAAATAGTATTGATTCTCAATGCTTAGATTACTTCTTCAATTTTATTAAATTGGTTGTTAGGTTGTTATACCCGATAATGGTATTATGACTTGTTATTATTTATTCTCAGTTTGTTAACCGTAATAGTTTAGGTATTATTTTATCCCATAATCTGTAAATACCTGTCTCCCATATCCTCTGGTGGAATTTACCAGGTCCTAAAAGTGGAATACCTTTTCACGCCCTAACTAACCTAAAGATACCTGTCTGTCATATCCTCTGGTGAAATTTACCGGTTCCTATAAGTGGAATAAGATTTCACGTCCTGACTAACCTATAAATACCTGTCTCTCACATCCTCTGCTGGAATACACCGGGTCCTATAAGTGAAATACACTTTCACCCCCTAACCAACCTACAAATACCTGTCTCCCATATCCTTTAGAATACACTGGAGCCCACAAGTGGTATACGCTTTCATACCGTATCGGCATTATCTCTTGTACCCACGAGTGGAGTGTACCGGAGCCTACTGAGACATATCCATTCTCATCCTCTGAAGTAATCTTGTGAGACACATCACGAGCAGTAAAATAGAGAAGCTAGGGGAATTGAGGAAATTGACCCTGTGGAAATATGACACAGCGACTATGATGAACATTGTCCTATAATTAGCGCAAACCAAATCTGAGTTGTTGATTTAAGACAACTGAGAAAACTGAGACTAACCTCTGGACTCATATCAAAGACTTAGTGATTCGGAAACGAGACGAAATGGGCTTCGTTACCGTCTATGTATGAAGCCTTTACAAAGTTTCATAACAAATAAAATCTACTGTGCATTTGTAAAAAAAAAAAAAAAAAAAAAAAATTTTAAAAAATATGTAATTGAAAAAAAAGGGCTAGCAGTACATACTACTAAATTTCTTTTATATAAGCTTGTACAATATAATAATATTGGTTTTATGGTTGGATATACTAGTTTAAAATGTTATCTTTCCATTAGTACCCAAATGACTGTAATTATAATATTAACTGGCACCATTCCAGGGTTAAAGTTGTTTATAAAAATTAATTTCAGTAGTGGATGTTATATACTAATAGTGTGTTATAAAAAGAAATTACCACTAGGTAGAATATAAATCAATGTTTCATTTAAAGGATATGATGCATTGATATCTTGTCTTAAAATTATTGATTATAAAAACATGTAATACTTCTTTGTGTAGGCTTATACAAGAAATGGAAGATGAGGAAAACATCCCTGAAATCCATTTTCCTGCCATGGGGGATGGGGATGGTGTGGATGAGCTGCAACCCTCTCTAGAGCCTGGGTTTCAGATGCTACACAGCTTAGAACAAGAAGTGCAGTAAGTTTATACAATCATTACAGTCAAGTTGTGTTAGGCTATTATAATTGTAGTAAAAGTTGCTGCTATATTGGTACCGACAAATAATATTTTAATAAATATTAATAATTTTTCATCATGGCTCAATCTTATGATCATATAATGTTAACATGAGGTTCTTAAATGTTCTGTTCGTAACTGTTCAGAGTATTTCTCTTTTCTTCTCACACAATTTTTATAGTTTATAGTTTATATTCTCTCTATCATTCCTTTACTAATTCCTCTTCCTTTTAAGTCCATCCTTATATTTTCCCATCATACCTTGTCATAATCTTTCTTTATATAGGTAAAGGCCATCATAGTATCTCTTCTTCCATTAATCATTAAACTTTATTGGGTTTTTTACAGATCCACCTGATTAAGTGTTGATTTAGGCCTAAAATAAAATAAATTATAAATAAAGCAAAACAGGAAGCTAATTTTCATCATTGTATTTTCTGAAATAGTGTAACTTGGATTACCTAATCTAAGATAATGCTTTACATTCTAAAAAATATGTCAAATTTTGAGTGGCCATTTTTGAATTGAAACCATATAACAAAGATTGGTGTGTTATTTAAGCCATTTGTTTTCCTATAAATTAAAAAAAAAATGTAGTTGAACACACTTCACTGGAATGATTTGAGTTATCCCCCCTCCCATTCTGACAATTTTCTGAAATATCTAAGAAACTAAGAACAATATTAGATTGTGTAACAATTCAAACTTTTCACATTAAAAAAGAAAATTATATACACATAGTAAAAATAGGTAATAATCATATAATTTTTAGGAGTCATTTTAAAACCTATTTACTAAATTTATTGAAGCTCAGATTTCTCATATTTACGTTTATCAACTTATTAAACACAAAAATCTATATACGCAAATTGTATAAATTGGCAAATGTCATTAAAACTCTATACAAATTTTCTATTACAAATAGTGATTTAAAAACCCAATATGTGTAGCAGAGTTGGTGAAAATAAGATAAAAATTCTGACTAAAGAAAAAAATGAAACCTCTCTCAAACCATGTTGTAGGTACCAGGATCGGTGTACATTTCATGGTCCATGGCCTTGCCATGGAAACAGCTCCAATCACTATAATTTCAACTAAAACATTTTGACTTGCTTTCTGATGATTACTTAAATCAGTAATACAGTTTTCCCTATCAAATGTTTGATATGGTTTAAAAACCTCTCTAACCTAAAGATGTTGAAATTTTATATTTTTCTACAAAATTCAAATAATAATTGTGATGTACATCTTCATTAAGCCTGTGTTTTTTTAAATAGAGTGTCATAAAGTCATGGTGGGGTTTCTAGTTATTATGACTTCCTAAAGAAACATTGTAGGTGCATGAAACAGCTGTTATTTAGTTTTATTAATAATTGGGTAACCATTATTGTGCCATTTAATCATATTATGATTCACAGTATTTATAAAATAAACATGATAAGCTATAAAGGAAGTGCATTGTGACTTGTAGTTGTCAATTCTGTAACTCTAATGCAACATAAGTACAGTGTTTTATAAAGGACCTCCACTTGAAAATAACATTGTAGATGGGTCAACAGCTCTAAGAAATTAAAGCTTATGACACAAAAAGTGTTCAGGTATACCATCAGTCAGTATTAAAACTGTTGAAAATATACGAATAATGAGGTCAAAAAAATCGGTTATAAAATATTTTTGAGAACTAAATATCCCAAACTAATAGATAACAAGGTTTAGACAAAAAGAACTCTGGTTTGCAAGCTATAAACTTCAGTTATTGCTTGGTTTACAGCCAGGAGATAACCTTTAAAAGTATGAGTGTGAAATAGATAACAAAGTTCAGACAAAATTATTCTGGTTTGCAAGCTATAGACTTTAATTATTGCATGCTTTAGAGCCAGGAGATAAACCTTTAAAAGTATAAGTGTGAAATAGACATTCTTGATAAAATTGAAGCTGATGAGAATTTTTTGAACCGAATTATGTTTAGTGATGAGGCCACTTTCCATCCATACTTTAGTATATTGTCACGATGTTCGAATTTGGACAAATAAAGTCGCTCGTGCCTTTGTTAAACATGAACGCAACAACTCAAAAGTTTTTGTTTGGTGCACTCTTGGAAACATATTATTAGAGTCTTTTACTTTGCAGAATTCACTGTAAATGAAATTGTCTACCTTGACATGTTGGGGCTATATGATCCTTCCCAAATCGACGATAAAGATTTTTCTATAATATGGGGCACCGCCTAACTCTGCAATTAATGTTCATGAAATCCTTGATGAAAAATTTTCCTTGATTGGGAAAAATGGCTGACAGGCCTGGGACACACGCTCACCTAAATCTTACACTTGTGAACTTATTTATAAGTGTATGTTAAACAATATCTCTACAGTGAAAAATTGAATATTTGAGACAGTAACTTAAAGAAGCAGTTAATAACTCCTAAGTTAATGTTTTAGTATGGGAGGTGGTGGAACATTGTTCGGAAATTTCCATAGCTAATCACAGAGCCCACATAGAATTTGAAAAAAAATAAGTTTTTATTTGTTCCTTTTATGTTTCATATTTTTAAATACATCATTTTGTTAAATATTTCTTCAAAACCCTACGATTACTTATGGACACACTCTATATTATTCTTTGTCTTATATAAAAAAGTTAACAGTTATGACTTTTTGCAATATAGTTTTAAATATATAAATAGTTTATATATAAATATGTAAATAGTTAAAATTAATATCATCATGGGATTATCAGAAATATTTTTATTTAGTAAGATAACTAACATTAGTAAGTAGCTTGAGTTGTTTATTTATTGCCATCCGCCTCTTTATTGTCATGAATCTAAATAAGGATGGCTTCATTTCAGGCTTCTTCTAAACGTTTAGTGCCATCAGACTAATGTTGCAGGGTCTGTTCATATTAAAGTACAAACTTCACCATCTTCAAAGGTGTGCAGTGAAGAAACCTGAACTACCATTTTTAATTAATTAAATTTATTATTATTATCACCTGTTTTCTTATAATATATATATTTTTTATTTAGATATAAAGGTTAGCTTTTTAAAAAATAACTGATAATTTCTTTTAAAAACAATTCAATTTGTTAGGAATAGATTTTCCTGATTGAGGTTGTATTAATTTGAATGGGATTATTATTTTGATTATTTAAAAGCAAATTATTTTAAAACAAAATTCACAACATTTTCTAATGGATGGTTATAGCTTTGTCCATGGCTGGTGCAATTTTATTATCAGCTCATTAAGAAGAATTTAATCACCACATGATTGTGTTTTTACCAAGTATTTGGTTTGACATTGTAAGTAGTTAGACCAAATGCATGGTAAACTTTTAACAAATACTTGGTTATTAACCTTTTGGTTGCCACATGATTGTGTATTGTCAATAATGTACGATTCATTGAATTTTACAATTTTCAACAACTGGTTAAAAAATAAACATATATTTAGTATATGATTTTACCGTTTTCATTATTTAAAAGACCATACTTTAATCTTAACATTTTAAAAATAATATAGTTGAAATTTTTCTTAAAAAAAATACACTGGAACCCCGAAAATCTGAACTAATTGGGTATGTGGCCTATTTTTGGATATGGAAAAGTTTAAATTAACCGAAAAATCTTTAATACATAGTACTTAAACTACTTAACATTAGTTACATTGTACGATCCACCCGATAATGTTCTGTAGTGGTGAGACAAAGAAGTGTTTTTATGGTTTACACAAGATGTCTATTTCATCTAATAGAAAGGAGTTCTTATTAGTTCAAGAAAAGGCATTGAAGTTGAATAAACGGTGGTTCAGTATTTACTGCTAGCAATGAGTGGTTGGACCGATGGAAGAGAAGGCATGAAGTCAGACAACTAACAATGAGCAGAGAGTTATGGACCACTAACACTGTTGGAAAAGAATATTTAGATGAATTTACATATTTGATTACATCAAAAAATTACTCGCCCCCAGCAAGTGTATAATATGGGCGAGATTGGATTAAATTTCAAAGTACTACTTCCTACTAAAGTCTTATCTTCTAAAGAGGACTTCAGCACCAGGCTTTAAAATGAATAAAAAGCATCTAACAGTTTTGGCAAGTATTGGTCGGCAAGTATTTTATTGCTGCGGTAACAAATACGCTATCATTAATGGTCATTGGAATGTTTACCAAGCCACAAAATTATGAATAGGAATTTTCTTCAAAAATCAAAATAAAACGTTGATGACTGGTAATCTTGTTAAGGAGTGGTTTGACAAAAAATGTGTTCCTTTGGTAAAAATATTTCATAAAGAAAATGGGATGTCACCTCGAGTTTTCCTTTTGATAGACAATGGTCTGTCACATTCTTCAGACATGCAGTTGAAGTATGTCGACATAAAAAACCAATTATTCTACTTCCTAACATTACAACAAATGGACGACTAACGTGACTAATGGATCAAGGTATGCTACAAAATATAAAACTGAGTTAAAGGAAATTTTTTCTGTTTGAAGAAGATTCTTCTCTTTGTACTCTTGAGGTGCTAAAAAAAAGATAACAATAAAAGATGTAATTTATTTCTGGTTTTTTTTTCTTGTTCATTCAATTCAGCGTTATTGACAGAAAATATGACATTGTTGTTTTTATATTAGCAATTTTTACATTTCAATCTCGTTTTACTCTCCTTGAGAAACAATGTAGTACTGTATACTAATTTCCTTTTTCAATAATTTTTTTGACATAATTAGGTTACATGTAATAATTTTATATAATAATAAATGTGGTCTTTAGTTTTTTACATTTTGAATGTTTTTCTTCAAAATCATGTTTAGTTTTCCCAGGAGTTCAGATTTCAGGTGTTCTACTGTATGTTAAATATTGCTGAAAAATAAAAAAATTAAATTTTGAAAAAAAATTGTAAAATTATATTTTTAATTGTTCATTATTATTTTTTAAGTACATTGTTAAAAAATGAAAAAGTATCTACATATATGTTTAAAAATGAATCATAACTATATATATATATATATATATATATATATATACAGTAGAACCCCTCAAACTCGACCCCCTCAAACTCGACATTCCGTCAAACTCGACAGGGCCAGTGACAAGGAGCATGGGATTTCCAAGGTCATTCACTGCATTATTTTACGCCATGTGCGCCTGCCAGATGCCCGGAGGTTGAGGCTTGTTACTTTTGTTTATACAGCTGTGAGGGATGCTCCTTTGTCTAGCCACTTTCTAATCCTACTGTATAGTAGAGGCCAAAGTTAAAGATAAAAGGGTCCAGGTAGACCAGGACAGCCCTAAACATTTGTTGTCAAAACATTCATATTTTTGTGAACCCAAGCGCCTAACCACCCGGATGCTACCGGTCATTAGCACCGATTCCATTAAAGTAAGCGGCAAGTCTTTTGTCATAACAATTCAACGGAGCGTCGTAGAATTATGATTCAAGTTTTGTAATAAAGGTCTTAACCATGTGAGAAAAATAATCCGACTCTTAATTATATGCGATCAGCAGTTCAATTTGCATTTGTATTGGACTGTGTTTGGTATGGACATTCTTTTTCTTCGGCGACTTCGAGATGAAGCTGCCAGACGTCCAGTCGAAAATGAAAAACAAAGATCAATCAAAAGTTTTTCAAAAAGTGCTAACTTTGCTCTAATGTTTTTTTTTTTTAATTATTTTTTTTATATAAAATTATTTTAATCTTTAAAAATATTTAATGGACTGTCAGTTTTTTACTGTAGACTTTTCTGTAAATTTTATTACAGCATATTAGGATAGGTCTTTTTAGTTTACTAAACCTATTGTACAAGGCCAACACTTTTTAAATCTCATTTGACCGATCGATAAATTTAATTTTAATGTGTGATTGAACACACTATTTTTTTGTTGTCAGGCAGGGACTTTTTTGCAATAAACGTTTAATCATTGATAATCAATAAATGTACAGTTATTTAAAATAATTTTGAGTATTTGTTGCAAACCTAACCATTAAATACCAAAGTTCCCTAAAACTCGACAACCCCCAAACTCGACAACCTTAAAGTCCACATTGTGTCGAGTTTGAGGGGTTCTACTGTATATATATATATATATATATATATATATATATATATATATATATATATATATTAACAAAAAAAAACAATAATAAAAATTATTGTGTGGAAGTTTTTTCACTTATAACACACACATAGAGCTTTGAAACACATTCTAGGATATAAACCTACGTAACAATTTTATATCACTGATAAGTTTCTAGTAGACTTTTCCTTTTTCAACACATAAAACAGTTTCTTTGCCTATGGTGAACTCCTTTTCAGGGTTAGGTTTTTGGTGGATAAAATGTTTTTCCAAGAGCCCAGCAATTTTTGTGTGAACTGTATTGTTTTCTATAATAGTAAATTTATTAAAAATTTTATCAAAAAATCTGGTTATTGGTAGATAACTCTTATTTACCGTATTACATAAAATCATTGTATTTATATTGTATGTGTTTAGTATTCTACTTCAACACATACAAAGCCATTGAAGCACTCTTATATATAAGGGTTATATGAAATACACACCCAAAGACCAATTTAAATAAATATACTCTCAAATCGAATTGAAAGTATTATTATACAAACAGCATACAAAAATAAAATTTAAATCATACTGAGTACAATGAGGCCATTAATACAGTGGCTGAAGCGATCGTACAAAATACAACATAAGTGTTAATGATACTAAAAATCATATCAATGAACTAATAGACATAATGCCACGCTGCGCCTCTCTTCGGTAGTAGGTTTGAGTAGGGTTCTTCTTGCCCCACGTTGGAACGCCACTTGCCACGCTGCGCCTCTCTCTGTCTCCGACGAATTTAAGATTCTTATTCCCTTTTTTGGAACACTATTATCACGAACTCTTAAACTCGCTGTACGATCACCACCGACTGGGCGAACCACCTTTCTTTTCAGAGCAAGCGCGGGCAAGACCAAGATGCTCACTTTTACTTTTTTAAATCAAAGATTTTGCAACTCTTGGCTCTAATAAGTATGAGCTTGTCCTCATAAACTTACTAAATTTTAATTAACGCAAAATTCCCTGAATTTTATCTCAATGCTCGATTATTTAACTCTTTTAATATTAACTCTCTCTCTCTCCAAGGTCGTGCCTTTTGGGAGAAATCGGCTCTTAAGTTCTGATGATAACTTTTAAAATTTTCAAATTATATTACCAGAGCACATATATAAAATTTATGTTAAAACAAGGTTAATAGCATACACAGAATGGATATATATTAAAAACACAACAAAATTTGGAAATGAATTATTTGTATATTATTTTCTCTTTTGCACAGAAAAATTTTATATTCAAAACTTTTTTAATCACACCAAACAATTTAATTGAACAATAACACAACTATTTATTTATTTGACAAAATTAATTAAAGTAATATTATCTATATATTAAACAAAATAAAAGCGCTTGACTTTTCAGACAGAACCACAAACAGTTTTTCCTGTACTGAAAAAGTCGTATTTAAATTATTAATTATTTTCAACACCAAAGCAGAGGTTTAAAATGAATTTAATTTTTAATAATTCCCCTAATGACATTATATTTAAAAAGAAGTTAATATTTGCGAATTATTCCTTAAGTATAAGATACCTTCACACTTTAATAGAAGTTCTAGTTGGATTTGGAATTTGTTGTATAATTAGGATGATGGTGATGTGATGTTTTCTATCCAGAGTCTGTAAGCTGCTATGTAGTTGAATGCTGGTATCGAATTCTTCTAAGTCGCCTTGAAGATCGATTTAAAGTTGAAATTATTCTAAGTCCAATTAGTAGAGTGACAGTTGAATCTTCCTCTCAGCTCACAGTCGGTTGCAGAAGAAACGTCTTATTCGCGTCGATTCCAAATCAAAAGTAACCGTCTTTCGACGGTTAAATCTCGGTCTCCCTGTCAGTGGGAATTAATCCACTTTTCTGGAGCCAATTTTCCTCCCTTTTTGGGAAAAAGGTATTTTCCATATATTATGTGTTTTCAGGCCCTTTTGGTCTGAAATATTTACACTATATATTTTATTAGTCCTATTTTTTGACTAATGAATAGTTTTCTTCCTTTATTATTAATTAAAACACCTTTTAATTAATAATTTATAGTATTTTTTCTTTAACGTTATCTTTGATCCATGTTGGCAACATGATGTTTCTGACTTTAGACTCCGCTTGAAGATGCGCGCGCAACTGTTCATGTTTTTGCATGAAAATCTCTACTTTTGACGTTTTTTCGTTCAACTCGCTATAACTTTCGAACGCTCGAACCGATTTTAAAGTTCCTTTCGGATTCTTCTTCCTTTCCATCTTGTGGGTCTTGTGGAACTTGATTCATCGCTCTACTACGCTTCGTTCGCGAGTTATCGCCCTTTTCCCGTAATTTGATTTTTCTCCTTTTCAAATTTTGAGATAAGTCCTTTCTCAAAATTCTTTTGACGAAATCTTGTTCCTCTTCTACTACGACGAAAAACTATGTTTTTACTTTTTACATAACTCGTTTGGTTGTCGAGTTATTCGTCTTTGAAGTCCTTAAGTTTGTGTCGTATGAGTTTATGTTCGTAAAAACCCCCCCATTATATATTATTACTTCTGCTTTGATGTTTTACAATTTTACAGGCTAGATACATATAATTATCATTTAACTTTACCCCTTTAACGTTTAATTTACCCGCTTTTGGGCTTTGAAGTTTTACGTTTTGTAATTATTATATCTTCCTTATTTTATTCTCAAATTTGATTCTAAGTACTTATTATTGTGCCCTATTGTGGTCTCTACAATAGTACTTATTATTATTTTTTAAATAATCCCCCCTTCAACTCAAAAATTCCAAAAAACTCCCCAAGAATGACTTTCTAAGTCCATTTTCACCTGTTAATTATTATTAATTCATATTTTTTATTTATGATTATTATTAGTTCCCCTTTGAGTTATGACTCTACGTTTTTTGAATTTTGAATTTACGTTTTTTCCAAATTTTAGGTTTTTGAGCCCCTATAAAAACTTGAATAACTTTTTTGTTTTAAGTACTTTTAAATTTATTTTTCGATATTCTTAATCGGTTGATTCTACTGTACATTAATTAATTTTAATAATTTAATATTTTAATAAAATAAGAAACCAGACAGAACGATTGTACACGATTCAACATGCAGTGTTCGACACCTGTTGCCGTGACGTCATCGCTCCCCCTCGTCCCTCATCCACTAGGCTTTATCGCGGGAATTTAACTTGTTTTAAATGGACTTGAGACGTTTGGCTTTTTCCAAACCGTCGCAATAATTAGCTCCTTTTGCATAAATATTAAAAATATGAGTCCACTCATTTTGTTAGTGTGGACTCATATTTTTTGGTGTGTGGACTTAAGGCAAACACTATCGCAGTCATCATCTTAATAAATAATAATAATAATAATAATAATAATAATAAAACATACAATGCTCCTTAACATAAAACTAAATATTGATACATACTTTGACTTTACCCACAAGTACTGGAGATCTGACCCACTTGACTGTAGTAAATTTTTCTCTTATTATTTAATGTTAAAAAACCTTGTTTGCAGTCATCACCATAAAAAAAAAATTTTTTAAAAAGTATAAAATAGAGACTCTTGCCCTTGAATAGCTAACTTTTGGATATCAGAAAGTTGATTATACACTGCTAACTCACCGATTCTTAATTACATATGAAACGTCATTTATTTGTTTTTATTGATTGTTGTCATTAAAAATAAGTATCATGCAAAAAATCAACATGGTACAGGAAGTGAAGGTGGTTGTGTTTTGTTTGATTTCAATAATTAAGAAGATATGCAGTGATTGACAAGTTCATCCACCATAATAACAACAATGTATTTATTAAAAGCCTACAATTGTTCAAAATATGTACTTATTAATATTTTTTAGGAGCTATATTTTCACTTTGGGTGCCACTGTAAAATCTGTATACAATTAGGGCACTGTCAACCAACAAAGATTGAGAACCACTGCTCTAGTCATGTAATGGTCACAACATTGTACAAATTTTATATTATTATTCCTTTCAATTCAATACCTAAAATAAATTACAGATAACAGTAGAAAATAAAACTAGACCACTGTTCATTTTTCAAAACCATTTATATAAATGTATTGTAGCGGATTTAGGAAAACATTTTCTTTTTTTGTTTAAAAGGGGAAAAACTATCACTGTTAAAAATTATGTTTATGTGTAAATGATAACTCATATTGCTTACATTTTGATAAGTGTGATCAATCTCATATTGCAATTCTGATACCTGTGTCTGACCGTACACTTACTTTTTAATTTACAGAGTGTAAGTATTAAATATAATGGAACTAAAACCATATTTCTTAAAAACAAAATTATATGTTTCAAAATCCATTTTTTCTGATGTATAAATGGTTAACGCTTTAACCGTATCATGAATTTTCATTCAATAACAGTATCATCCGGTCTCTCAGACCGGACATTTTCTTCTCCATTTAAGTTTTTTTTACTTGAATCGTAAGATTTATTTCAATTTAGGTCAAAATACATGTATATGTATGAATTAAAACTTGGCATTACAGTGCTTTAAATTTTTTAAAATTTTTATCGTTTTGTAAATAGTCTGTAAATATGTATAAGGAAATGGAGGGGGGAAAATGTTTTCAACAAAAAACACTACTTGTTTATTTATTTTCAAAACAATTTCTAGCCCTTCTTGTCCGGCCGGGAAGTGGTCCTCTCAAAATGTTGTGTTGGGGCGTTTGTCCTTGTTTTCTTTTCCTCTCTCTCGCAGCAAATACTGTAATCTTTACCCCAAAAGAATTCAGACTCCCCCTCTGAAAGAACAAAATTTTCAACAATATAATGCATATCATTTTCATCCTCTATTCAGGGTTTGTCTTTAAACTACTCCCGTCACTAGTTTCCTTGTCAGCATTAGAAACAAAATATTCAGGATCTTGATCCGAATCAGCCATGTCTTCGTCTCTTTCTTCCTCTACGTTGTTGTAATGGAGTTGCAAAATATGATCGTTGAAGTCAGCGTCATTCACTCTTATATCCTGGGAATGAGCCATATCAAACATAAAAAAAAATAGATAGGGAACCCAAAAACTATGTGCAATAATATTTACACTGGTAGATACACTCACAAAATTTCAAACATAATGTATATCATCCGGTAATGTATTCCGGTACAGGAGACCGGAACAAAAACAATAAAACACTGCTACACGCGGAATGACAGCTCAAGGCCAACTGAAGGCTAAAAATAACTATTGGCGGGAGAAATCAATCGAACTATCAGGTGTGCCAATTTTGTAGAGCCAAAATTACTGTCCGGTGTCAGAGACCGGTGATACGGTTAAAGTGTTAATATACTCGTATATATATGTACAAGATGGAGCAAAAGTAACTTCCTACTTGAATTTTACAACAAAATTAAGAGTACATCTTTGATGTTTGTTTGAAACACTATCATATACTCTAAGACAATAGTTCCTTTCACCTTTCACATCCTATAATGCAATCTTTTAGAGGCTCAATCCTTGATCCTTGAATCCTCACACAAAGAAATCCATTATAGATCCATACATCCAATAAACATTAAGATCCATGTCTTTGTTTTTTTTTTTTTTTTTTAACAAGTGTATAAGCCCGTCAGGATGGTAGATTTGAATTAAAATGTTCATTAATATTGGTGGCAGAACTACCAATTTAAAAAAAAGTTTCATAAGCGAATATCCTTCCTTCTTTGGTTAACATTGTGTGAGATTACTCCAAATAGGTTAAACAAAGTTGATCAGAATTATTTACAAATACCACTGAAACCAATAAAAACGATCAAATGATTACAATTTGTATTAGTTAAAAGACAAGACAGGTTCCAACATTTTACAATAATTTTAGTATTTAGTTTATATTATTTCGTAATGTACTATTGCTCTTCTTTTTCTAGTATTACTTATAATTAGTTTAATGTGGTGTTTTTATATTATCCTCTAGTAGAATGTATTGTTAGTATTTTCTAATAAATTTGTTATGTTTTAAATTATTGTTAATTCATTGTTTTTTTATTAATTACTTCCATTATTATAAATCAAGAGGATATTAAATTCTTACATTTTGTTAAGTCTCGAGATTAATTGAGTTTCTAAACATATGTTTTATTTACTTTTGTCTCTTTATTTCATATTTCATTTTTAATTTTATTTTACAATAAATTAATTCAGATGGTGAAGCAACTTGAAACAAATGCTGTCAATTCCACAAACTTGCTTTTCATGAGGTTACTCATAATGGCAAGCCATTCGCATAGCACTAAGCTTAGTTTCTCTTTCATAGGCAGAATGTGAATGTTATATCACATAATCTTAAAAGTCAGATGTTAGCGTAGTTAAAAAATTCTGATGCAACCATTTTCCAATTGTTAAGAATTTGGCCAAACTAAAGGATAATATAAATTTGGGTTCAGAGCCCCGAAAACATAGGACACAAAAGGTTTAATGAAAGCAACCGATATTGAAACCCTTCTCCATAAATTTAATGTTTATGTCTGTCATGGTCATTATCATTTTTTAAATACTTTCTTTGTTGTGAAATAAATGTTGCGAATATAAAACATAGGTAGAACAACTGTTTGATTAACTAAAGACTACCCTTATTTGATTTGAATCAAGTAAAGGGTAATGTTAATCCTTTTCTGTTCTAGAATGCAGTCTAACATGGAGCAAGAAGAAGACGAGGATGTAGTTGTGAGTGACTCTTCATATGGAGGAGATGTGGCAATGACATTGCCGTCAGGTTCAGAAGCATGGTTTACTGCAATGAAATCTAAAAAACGCAAGAAAAAGTAGTTCACATATTTTGTTTACTAGTAAAACCCATGTAGACTACATGTTATTGTTTTATGTTCCAAGAAGGAACAATTGTTACCATTAAAGGTTATTTTCAGTACATTTTACATTAGAAGAGGTTGTAATCTATACCAATAAGGTAATAAATAGAGGTTGATAAGGTATTTTATTTACCAATCGATTTGGTTGAAAATTTGCACAGGCTCCTAGGGAGACTCCAGTAATATACTGTAAAAATATCAATCATTTTTGTTGCATGAATATCAAATGATAGTTTTATAAAATAAAAATTCACTTTTCATAATTTTAGTGTAATTTATTCAACAATAAAAGAATTATTACTTAAAAAATTGTGGTACACTAATTTAATTATGAATAATCAACTTTAATATATTTTTTAAATTGTATGTAGTTACTAAAATCCAAATAACAAAAATAAAATAGGACAATGATGTTTACTGCTTAAATTGAAATGAAGCATAGACATGCCAGTAAATATGCCAGGAGGGTCAGCTTCATCCCCTGATGACGATCCTGTTGTTGTACAGAGGATGGAACCCAGAAACAGCTGGAGATGCCGGAGTTGTCCGAGACAAAGGAATTGCATCAACCTCAGGTGTCAACTGTAAGCACGAAAATTAATAATCAAACAGACACACATACTCTCACCCTCCAATTGAGTCTATAAAGGCTATATCTTTGCTAAGGTCAGTAGTAGGTGCTGTCTTCAAAGAGGATTGCACATCCTGAAATATTTTGAAGTTAGATAGTTATCTCATTCTCCGATCTGTGGTGAATTCCATTTCACCAAACCTTTTTCTTGCCTGATACGCAACCTTGCCGACTGGTCCAAATGAAGGTGTTTTAAGTTTGTAACAATTATGAAATATACGACCTAGAAGAGTTCATATATTAAAGTTACTTAAAGAAAATAAAAATGAGTTTACGATTACTATAACATTTTCTAAGTGTCACAAGTTGATTCCCTGTTCAAAGAAGTATGCACATACACGGAAGCCATCTGGTATTCAAGCAAGCATTGTAAACTATATCATGTTCTTTATAAGCTTTGTTCTAAGGGTTTACACCTTTATCTCCACGAGCTAAATTGTGTAGCAAGTTTTGTACTAGGACCACAATAGTTGCAAGATGGTAAATGGAATTCAATGGGTTTATTTAAAACATTATCACCTGCACTCAATATGAAGGTACAAGTTCACACCCTTTCCTTCTTCATTCTTTGGCAATAGCATCCTCTTTACGACTAGGTGGTTTTACATTACTGATCGTAGTGTTACAGGCATTAAAGGTCCCCTCTTTATTCTTCACAATAAAGTTTTCTTTCGCGTATATAACGTTGACAGCATCGCCATCTTTTACAGGTTTGCCTACATCCTGTATCCTCCTATGATTAACAGAATAGTCAGTCATAAGTTTGTGTTACACAATAAGGGATAGACAGCAATGCAATGCGATAATATCAATAAAACTAAGCTTAGGTGGGGGAACTAGCTGACATTTAATTGGTTATTGTAGCTTTATCAATACTTTGGGACAAAAATTCTAATTTAGACTTACTTTTTTGTAAATTTTTAGTATTCAGAAAGTATTGTGTACAACTATATATGTGACTTAATGAATAACAGTTTTTCAGTTAATATGAAATTAAACACAAATCTGGAGAAAATGGGAATTATTTTGCAATCACAAATAATTCAGAATTGTTACACCGGGAAACGAAACGTTTTGATTTTTGGTTTACCTTATTTCAATTTAGACCTACAGAGTTAAATAGCAACAGATTTTCAATCAACATTGACCATGTACTGATTTCTTGTAATCACGAAAGACTCAAAATCATTACAGTAGTGTATTTCATCGTTTAATACATTTTAGTTTTAGGGAGATAATATTATTACGATAAACGGAGAATTATTTGCCGCTGATTACGGGGAATTGATAATATGTCAAACGTAGATATTACTTGTCACTATGAACTGATGTGTGTTATGTATTGTGTATGAATGTGGGAATAAATCGAATGTAAACCTAGAACTGATGGATGGCTTGTGCAGTGAGAATTTTACAATTCGATATTAGCAGTGGATGTTTGGTTGAATAGGCAGGCATTTACAAGGAAGGAATAGAATACTTCTATGCTTAGGCAGCTCTATCATCTAGCAATATTATACAATAAGAAATGTTTTTTATCAAAACAGTTATAACTGTTTATGCCTCCAATGTTTAGCATTGCAAAAAAATAACTAATGACCATCTTCTTGTGATCCTTGCTACTGAACTGAATATGTCACTTTCATTTCATCCGAAGTATCCACACCACCCTTTGTAATGTTGTAAATGGTCAAAATTTCAGGTTTAAGACTGTCCATTGATGTATCCATGTTGTCATCCTTATGCACTGATGACAACAGAAGCACATATAAATAAATAGATAGAAAAAACACAAGTTCTCACAAAAATTACGTTTACTTAATCAAACGTGTTTCAACAACAAAGTCGCCATCCTCAGTGATACATGAGCTACAATAACAAAATTATAACAATTATATATAAAACTATGACATCAGCACATTTCGAGTTTTTTTCACCACATAAGATACTATTTTCATATGCTCAGAAAAGACAAAAAGATTGGTTTGAGGTGGCCTTGGTTTGTTTCCCTGAATATAACTGGAATTTCCCTCTTATTCTTCCTCAAAGTTCCAGCTGCAGTTAAATTATGCTCTACTGAAGGGATGGATATTAACCAGTTATCCATCGTTACATTGCGACCTGTTCCAGATATTGATCGTAACACAACTTCTTTAAACTTGTCTACTAGAAATTGATTGGGAGACTGTTTTCCACCATAAATCTTCATATTTAATGTGTTGCATCTATTAGGGCAAACAATTTTATGCCATTTTTTGCAGGTTTAAATTTGATGTGTTGTCGGAAGCTGCATCTTCCCCTAAAGGGCTCCAAGATTTCATCAATGGTTGTGTACTTGCCGACATTATAGTGAGCCTTACAGTTGGCATTGAATTGTTCAAATATCTTTCTGATCAGGGCAACTTTATCCTGAGCCTTCCTCTCCTCTCTCGTGTTCTGATCGACAAATCTTAAAGCTTGAAGTAAAAATCTAAATCGTTTCTTAGCCATTACAGTTCTAAACAGTTTGATTACTGTCCCATCGGTTGCAGACAAGTCATCAGCATTGAGATGTGAAGACCGCAAACCTCCACCCAAATACAAAAGGTCTCCTATTTCTACCATATCTGTCAAGCAAGCATCCCTGTCCCAAGAATACTTCTCTTTTTGTGTTTCAATCCATACTTTACTGTGGTCTACAATAGGTTGAGTCATATGGCCTGGGGAAAAAAAGCTTCCAAGATTCAATGGGAGTTTTTGCATTGCAAGCAACCCCTTTCACACCCGGTAAATGAGTGACAATATTTTCCCCCATTGTTCTAACACGACAATTTGTATTTGGGTGTAGATACCAACCAGTTAATTCGTCCTTGCCCAAAATATGTGGCCTATTATAATCCGGCGCTGTCGCTCACTGAACTGCTGGTGGTGGGTGTCTCTCAACAGCTTGACTGTATTCGTCTGCTGACATTTCTCTTTCCATGTTATATTCATTTTCTTCAATGATGTTTTCCTCTGAAAAGGACGAATTATCTCTGGCATCAGGCTCACTGAACTTCAAATAACAGTTGTAGAGTTCTGATTTCTTCTTTTAGATCCATTTTCATGAGATAGTAATCATAAATATCACAAACCAGATGAGCACAATTCACTTACACCAATATTCTCACACAGAATGTAAATCTGGGTTTCTCAAACATGAACCCTGCACATTGAATTATAGACTGGGTGAGATGCAGCGGTTAAGAACAAGCACTTATGCCTGAAGGTCACATGCCAAACCGAAGAAAAGATTGGGGATGGGGAGGAGGGAATGCAAACAGAAGCTAGACTAGTCGAGACTGATTGATGCCAATATTAGTAACAATATTTCTCTCCACCCGGACAGAGAGTCCATTCGTAAGCAACGCAAGGTTAATAAAATAATTAGTTAATACTTGACAAAAAGTTAAATTATTTTGTTCAACCAAGAAAATTTTATCAAAAACAAATCATTACACAAAAATTTGATGTTGCTAGTGTTGTTGACATATAAACTTTCCAAATATAAAAACCAATACAAATTAGAACTTTTGTACCTTAAAAAACATGAATATCATGATTTCATCAATTCAGTCAATAAATTAAATGTTGTCAAAATATTTGGTTCATTTTGGATTTATGGGAAAATTATGAACCCAGTACATATTAACCAATGTCAAATGACAGTAACTCAATGCTTAAACACACATACATCGAAGTTTTGTTTACCAAAAATGAATGTGACAAAAATAACATCAAACGTCTAAAAAAAAAAAGTGACAACTCGATCTTGAGTTAATCTGTGACACCCCTCAATCTCTTTTCACATTAAACCTTACGTAATTTTTCTTAAAATCTATGTAATTATTTTGTGAACATCTTTGTTATATCAAATTTTCAGTTTTATTTGCCAATCCTTTCTTGAGATAATCACTCTTCACCATACTCCCATTTTTACCTTCCACTTCTTAAAGGATTTAAACTACTGCATCGAAACTGCAATCCTACATCAAACTTAAAAATTTGGAGTCAATAATGGACCCGTTTTTGAGATGATGTCCTGGAAAAAATGCTACAGGCAGACAAATATTATTCCGAAAATGCACTGCAAATTGTTTAAAACATTATAAAGAAGTTGGCATGTTCTACTTTGTTTCTTACTGTGCAGTTTGCTACGAATACGTATAGCAATGGTGGTGGGCTCACATTTGAAAATACGAGTTTATTTGTAATTGTGTAGTGAAAATTTAAAAGTTACTTATTTTGATCTAACATCCCAATTACTTACTGAATACATCTTATTTACCTTCTAGAAATATAAATTAAAATAATATTTTACCAAAATTTGGGAATTTGAAGTTAATTTGTCTCATTTACAAAAAAAAAGTAGCAATCCATTATCCGCTGATGCATTATCTGTCATCCGTGAACAGCAAATGTGTAGTAAGACATCCTTTGTTGTTTACATCTGTCTATAAAACTAAGTATTTTTTAAACTGGTATTGTGTTTATAGACTACTATATTTGTTTAGCTCTATTTTTTATATACAGAAATTATTGTTCCACATATTTATTACATTTTCAAAGCAATTAGTAGGTGCAACATTTGTTTTATACAGAGTTAGGCAAAAGTGAACTTAATAAAACAGAACCCAATACAACTTTTAGGTAATGAAACTACTCTTTTTTGGGGTATAGGGCAGCTTTGCCAATGCCCCCAAAATAGGTGATTTTAAATGTAAAGGAATGTTATATGTAAAGCACCATCAGGTAACACCTCTTTTTAAAGGTCTTCATAAAAGAATGTAGCATTCAAATTCAAAAATCACATCTGCAAAATAATTTCATTAACTCGTTTTCCACATATACTACTTCCGTCGCTTGACAGATGCTGCCACCCGGCGAGATTGTCCAAAACTAATCATCGTATGACATCGGAGGGCAAAGTACAACGGCAAGACAGCCTACCTGCTCTAATACCCGCTGGCTAGTCTACCTGTAGTCACTCACAATGCCTGACATTCTTACATAGTTACGTTAGATATAATAAATTTTTTTCTTGGTTCTCAAAATTTCTGCTTCAGTTTTCAACGATGTTAATATACAGTTTGTGCGATTTAGTCTAAAATGTCAAATAAATTTTCGTTTTCACGACGCAAGCTCACGTGGACTGCGACAGGATTTTCCAGGTACTCAGCCTTACAGATTTTATCATATTTTAAATTTTTGTTAATGCTTTAAAATAATTTATTAATTATCATGTATACTTTAAAATATGTATTTCATGTTTTATTTAATATTCAATGTTCTTTTGAAACTGAATGATTATAAAAATTTACTTTTTTAAAACATACTTTACAAAACCTTGAAAAGGCACATTTTGAGTTTTGAACAATTATGTGAAATAGGTGCAAACTAATGTTGAACTTTAAATGATCAAAATATCTTATTGAACATGTCAAATATAAAACAATTGGAGAAATCTGTTCTAAATCAGAAAATTTCGTTTTACAGACTTTTGCAGATCTTTGCAAGTCTTATACAAGCTTTGTTTCAAACAAAATTAAATATATATAAATAGATTTATAATCATCTAAGAAGCTTTTAAGTACCATCTTAACGAATTTCTGTTATACAATCAATTTTCTTTAATTTTGACAAATAACCAGATATTTACTTTAATAATGAACATTAATGCTACAACATGTCTGATTTTGTACAGACGCTAAAAAACATGTTTTTTGCTATAGCTAATATGCTGGTAGAAGAAATACAGCTAAAGATCTAAACATGTTTCGTCCTGTTAACAAAACACGTTTTGTTCAACATAGCTTCAGAGTTTCACGTGCACAAAAGTGATGTTACAAAAAAACTGACTTTATAGAACTTTAATTAAACTCATATTGTATATGTGCCTAAATTTACTTCAACGAATATGTTTTTCTTAAAAACTATTTTTTTTTTTTTAGACGTAGACTTGTGTAATTAATTATAAAATATAAAAAAAAATTATTGGGTGGAGCCTGCATGCAAACTTTCGGTCCTAACAACCTCCAAGAGGTTATTTTCTAAATTAACACAAAAATTGACGTCAATTTAAAAATTTTAATATTCAAAATTTTCATTTCTTTTTTTTTAAAAATATAAACTTCTCATTTTATAATAAATTCTTTTATCTAAAACATATATATTTATTGGCCAATATAGCATTTAAGAAATTTATCAAATAAGTAATATTATGTAACTGTTTTAAAAAACTATCATCTCATAAAGTCAAAAGGGGGAAATAAATATCAGTATCTTTTCATCTTTTTTTATTCTAATTGTATATTAAGGGCGTATAATCTTTTTTTTTGGGATTAATTATAATCCTGTTAATTGTTAAGCTGTGCTCATTGTCTTTTGTTAAATTTTGTAACTATAAAATATATAAACTAAAAAGGGGGGATAAATTTTCAGAATCTATTGATTAATTTTTTTTTTATTTAAATCATAATATTTTACATTAAGGGCGTATAACTTTTTTAAATTATAATATTGTTAATCATAAGCTGTTTATGATGATTTGTCTCAGGATGTCTTTCTAAGTTGTAAATGATAAAATCTGAACCGTCGAAATTTCTTTTTTGTTCAATAAACTTGAGCCTTGTTAATCACTAAATTTGTCTTTGTCTTTTTTTATTTTTCTTTTCAAACATTGTTACCATTTGGTTCCGCCTTTCTTAAATTTAAGTCCCCTGGTAACAAGAAGAAGAATAGCAAAAATATAACTAATAGGGTGTGGTTTTTATCTCAACCTTATCAAAATGGTGACCAATTGAAATTTGTAAATATTTACTATTATATTTGTAAGTAGGTACCAATAAAATATTCTTACTAAAAAATAGGAAGTTGTTGGATCAATTCTTAATTATATTTAAATTTGTTTTACTGACTGCTATATAACAGTGTTTAAAAAAATGTTAATGTAGATACACATCTTAAAATTTCAATCAGCCACCATTTTTGATAGGGTTGAGGTAGTTTTTGCTGTTCTTCTTCTTTTATCGACATACATTTAACATTCTTTTTCATTTAAAATCCTCTATTTTGGGGACATGGGCAAAGTCTATACTACATAGTCTACACTAAAAAAAAAAAGGTACATTTTTATTATTTAAAATATGTCCCAAGTTTGGTTTTCATAGGTTCACCCATTAAAAAGTTAACATGGTGTCTCCACACTTTTGCCTAACCAGATATATAACTATTTTCAAAATTTATATTTATTGTTATAAAAAACATAAATGATTGCTACAAAAATATAAATTTTTTTAAAAAAATTCTTCACCTTACTGGAGAGCTTTTAAATAATAATATATTTTTTGTACTTACGTCTGCTCATCCAAAATTGTTTCAATGCATTACGGCCGTTTCGACTATTTATTCAGCCATGGTCACATGCGTTATTTTCGGTACTATATATAGCATATATATATATATACAGTATATATATACCTCGTCAACATTATTATAAAATCATTTAAAACATTAGTACGTATTTGACACACATTTATTTCTTTTAAACACTTGTTTAGTTTATACGGAAATAACTTTACATAATCGACCGTATCCGGCTGTGATTAAAACTGTACGTGTGTCAAATATGTACTAATGTTTTAAATGATTTTATAACAATGTTGACGAGGTATATATATATGCTATATATAGTACCGAAAATAACGCATGTGACCATGGCTGAATAAATAGTCGAAAAGGCCGTAATGCATTGAAACAATTTTGGTTGAGCAGATGTAACAACAAATATATTAAAAATATAAATCTAACACTACCCAAAATCAAATATAATACATTTTAAATGCAACTGTATCATATTAACAAGAAACTGGTAAAATATTATATCATTATTTCAAACATCCAAAAAGTACTTACTCATTGGAGTATGAATAAAATTGTTGCTTTTCAGTGGATAGAACATAATTGAGGCAATGAAAAAGCAAATCAGTTAGAAAAAAAAAAAAAAAAAATTGTCAAACATTTAACAATCCAGTCACCATTCTATATACAGCATAAAATAAACCAAACATTCTGGAATTATATAAAAGTAATACTCTAAACAAATCTTTGTCACAGTTATTGACTATATAACTCCAAAACCTTGATTACCTGAGGAGGAAACAGTGGCAGAATTCAAAATGGTTACTGGCCATGACTGCTTAAGAGCACATTTATATAAATTAAGTTGACACCATCTCAAGAATCCAAACTGTCCAAAAAGCTCGGAACAGTAATATATGCAGTACATCTGGAGGAATGTGAAAATTACAAGATTTTAGATCTACAATGAACATTCTACAACTCTACTGGGATAATCCAAGGGCCTTGTGCATTAGACTACTACAACTAATATTTTTCTGAAATATTGCTGATTTATGTAATTCTATACTACAGTCATTCCCGTATTTGTGGGAAAAAACAAATACTGCTAATGTTTCTGGTAGCAGAGCGTGGTTGATTCTAGATTCTAGTGTGGTTAAATTAAATTATAGAGTTGTTAATTTAAATTCTGGAACCGTAGTTAATTTTCAAAATTTTGCATTGGAACCATCTAAATTTAAATTCAAAATTTTCTTTGTTAAACAAGGCTCATTTTTACGTTTTGCAGCTTTTTCAAATACTGCACAACTGTTGCTGATGAAATTTTTTTTTATTTATTTTAAATATTTAAATCTCTAAAAATCTATAGTCTCTTTTTTTTATTATTTATTTATTTTTATAAACACTTACACAAAAACTTCTAAACCAATTTCGATAAAATTTTTTTAAATTATTTTGTCTGCTTAAATATTTTTATATATATATATATATATTTACATACACTGCACTCTAGTCATTCACTGAATTTGATCCAGACAGCGGGCTCATTCGGGAATTCCAAAAAAAAAATTTTAAATAAATATTAAAACCCAAAAATAGTTAGAAACAAAAAAAAACAAAAACAAAAAAAATTCAAAATTTCCTTCAAAAAATTTTCTCGAGTTTTCTTTCGCTTGTCTGTATTAATTCATACTTACACACACACATATACACAACAACTACACTACATATAATTCTTGAGTCATTCTCTGGCTCTTTCACTTCATTTTTTTTTTTGCATCATCTTAAAAGAAATTTTTTTTTAAATTACTTGGTTTATTTTTTTTATAATTATCAGCAACAGTTAAAATGGCAGTGGATTTGCTGCGATTAGTAGACTCGTTAAAGAACACTGAGCTTGCTTTTGAGGTAGTAGCTAGAGGTGGTGAGAAAGACACAATAGCAGAAATGCGAACCTCCCTTAGGTCCCTTTCACAAAATGGCGTTGAGCCCGAATTGGAAAATTTCACCGAAGAGATCCTTTTGCAGCAGATATCGCTAGCGCAAAACTCCTTGTTCATCTTACAGGATGACCTGGAGAACTTAGATCCAGAAAAGGGTTACAGAATACATCGTTTTCGCGGGCGGATGAATGCCTTCGGAAGACGAATAGAGTTCCTAAATCGGGTGCATACTGAACAACTAAAAGTTGCAGATAACAACGTGCCACGGGATCTGGCCGAGCTACAGAACAATTTTGCCACACTCGAAGAAAAATTTAAAGCTTTCGATCCTCAGCAACCGACTCCCAGCAGTTCAAAAGGCTGTCCATACATCTCTTTATACGGAAAATTAAGTCATCCTGCCGAACAGATTATTAAAACAATTCCTCAGACAGATGGGTTCGACCTTGATAAATTATTAAATTTTTTTAAAATTGCTTTAAAAATAGTCAAAACTTACCCGGACGTAGCTGTAAACATCAATAATGTTCTGATGCCCTATGCTCAGGGCCCTTTAAATTCATGTCTGATTAGACATCAGACATTTAAAACTTTTCACAAAGAGGCCTTAAGTCTCTTTATACCTTCGAAAAGGTTGGCTTCTCTAGTGCAGGAGTTATTCTATAGGCCCCAGAAGACTAACGAGGCGGTGCACATTTTTGTAAACCAGATTAAAGAGGCTGCAGAAACATTAAATTTAGATAAGTCCGAATTGGAGGTCACGGACGTCATTCTGGAGGGACTGTCTCCGGAAGTCCGCAACTGCTTAGTTTTTGTTGCCAAACCTAAAAATTTTGCAGACTTAGATCGACTCTGCGCACATGTTAACAATGTCATGTATACTGACAGGCAAAGGGCTCCATTAGCGAGACCCGAAGTTAGAAGTCCTGACTTAAGACCTACAAGACCAGTGGTCTGTTACAGTTGCGGTCAGCCGGGACATAGAAGCCCAGAATGTCGAAACCGGCCTCCAACAAGGCAATACCCTCCCAAAAACAAGCGCAGGCCAGTCTCCCATTTTAAAACCAACCACTTCGGATTTAAACATAACCTAAACCCACATTTCACTAATAAACCATCTTTTCAAAATTTAATTTCAATTTCCTATCTAAGAAGAAACAATTTCGGCAATAAAATTCAAAATTACGTTACTCCCATCTGTTATCATTGTGGCATACCCGGTCATTATATCTGGGGTTGTAAATTCTTCTCTCTACGGAATAGGTCCAGGCAAACCTATTCCAGCTCTAAGCTTTCCAACTACAAACTTCAAAAAAAAAAAAATATTTCATTAAATCTAGGGGTCTGAACGATCAGTTTTTGCCTTTGGTGGAAGTAGCTTTTGGGCAAATTAAAGTTAAGGCTCTGCTCGACTCCGGTTCAGTAAGATGCGTCATTTCTAAAGCCCTTTTTAAAAAATTAAAGAACACCAAGGCTTTTAAATCCATAACCAGGGTGAAGGCTGATTGTGTCACGGCTTCTGGAAAAAGGTTGCCCATTTCCTACTCTTGTCGTCTTCATCTTAAAATGGAACATTGTAGTTGGAATGTGGATTTTCTGGTGGCGCATAAGTTGTCGTGTCCTCTGATCCTCGGGTCAGATTTCATATCTAAAACGGGACTGGTACTTGATCTTTCAGCAAAAAACTTCTATTTTAAATTTTCGAGGTCTATTGTTTTTCCTCTATGTAATTTTAGTAATTCTGCTTATAAACCTATAGTGTCTACAACATCTGAATCTACTGCTCCTGATCCTTTAGGTCATCTTCCAAAGAATGATAAAAACGCCATTTTAAAAATAATTAATGATTTTCCTCAGGTACTCAAAAAAGGTTAGGTCTAACACATCTAGTTGAATACGATATTCAACTGAAGGACAACACTCCGGTCAAGTGTTCTCCATACCAATTGGCACCCCCAAAAATGGAATACCTCCGCGAACACATCAACGAATTGTTAGATTCAGGAGTAGTAGAACCCAGCCGTTCGGCATATGCATCCCCTGTTTTTCTGGTTCAACATCCCGAAAAGAAAACAAGGATGGTGATTGATTATCGGAGGCTCAATCAAAACATCGTCGTCGAAGCGGTGCCGCTACCTAATTTACATCAAAGTTTTAACTGGTTTGTCGGTGCCAAATATTTCACAGTATTCGATCTAAATTCAGCTTATCATCAAATCCCTTTGTCTCAAAAGTCCAAACAAATTACCAGCTTTTGTACTCCTTGGATGCTTTATCAATTTACTCGAGTCCCTTTCGGACTCTGTACTGGTGCCCAAGTGCTTACCAGACTTTTGGATCAGGTCTTCCATGACATCAAATTCAAATTCATTTTTAATTATCTGGATGACCTAGTCATCTACTCCAAAACTTGGGAAGAGCATCAAAAACATCTTCGCGAAGTCCTTACTCGTTTGCGGCGGGCTGGCTTGACTGTTAACCCAGATAAGGTCCGTTTTGCCGTGAATGAGATAAGCTTTTTAGGACACCTAGTTTCTTCTCGTGGCGTGCAAATCGACCCATCTAGAACAAAGGCAATTAGAAATTTTCCGCAACCCAAGAACCCTAAGGCCGTTTCCAGATTCATCGGAATGGTCAACTTCTTTGCTAAATTCATTCCAAATTTCGCGGAGCACGCTGCGCCTCTAAATCTGCTTCGGAGGAAGGGCCAAAAATTCTCTTGGCAAGCTGAACAAGAGAAAGCTTTTAAACATCTTCGGGAGGCAATAACACAGCCTCCGGTTCTCCGGATGGCCGATTTCGCCAAACCATTCATCCTGCAAACGGATGCGAGCTCGGTGGCCCTTGGAGCAGTTCTACTCCAAGAAATTGACGGCTCACGACAGCCCATAGCGTACGCTTCACGTACTTTAACACCTGCAGAAAGAAAAGCCTCATCTGCATATGAAGCCGAATGCCTAGCAGTAGTTTTTGGAGTAGAGAAATTTAGGCAATATCTAGAACATCGGGAATTCCTATTAGAAACCGACAACCAAGCCCTTTCTTGGCTTTTAGCACGTCCTCGTCAACTTGGTAAATTAGGCCGATGGATTGCCAAGTTGACTTCATTGAAATTTAAGGTAGCGCACATAAGAGGAACTCAGAACATCATAGCAGACTCCCTCTCGCGCATGTTTGAACCGGAAAATTTCAACGAAGAAAATGTCACCTTTTCGTGTACCAGTCTCCTCACAAATTTTCCTCTAGCTTTTCATGACATCCAGACTCATCAGAAGGCCGACCCTATTTTGAAAAATATCATTGCCGACCTTGAACAGAACATCTCTTCAGAGAAGTACTGTTTAAGTAAAGGTGTACTTTGCCTGAAAAATCATTTGGAAAAGCCCACCAGAATTTATTTACCTCAGTCCTTAGTCGACCTGGTGATTAATTACCATCACGACTCCGTTGTGGGTGGTCATCTTGGAATACTTAAAACTTTGTTTAAGGTAAAGGAGAATTTTTATTGGCCAACTTTAAAACAGGATGTCACTTCTAAAGTGCGAGCTTGTTCGGTGTGCGCTGTAAGCAAACCTGCTCACAACTCCAAATTAGGTTACCTTGCCTCAACGGTTCCCAATCGTCCCATGGAAAAATTACATATCGACTATGTCGGACAGCTTCCTAGGACAAAACAGGGCTATAACATGATACTGGTCGCAGTTGACCAGTTCTCAAAATTCACCTGGCTCATGCCTGTCAGAGATGCAACTTCCCACAGTACAATTAAGGCCTTAAGCCAAAACATTTTTCAAAATTTCGGTTTTCCAAAGATAATAATCTCTGACAATGCGCAATGTTTTGTATCACATGTCTTCCGCAACTTTTGTTTTTCTCGCGGTATTAAACATGCAACTTTATCTCCTTATCACCCCCAACCTAATAATGCGGAAAGACTTAACAGAAACCTTAAGGCAGCCCTCATCGCCTATCACTCCAAAAATCAATCCTCTTGGGACGACTCCCTTTGCTGGCTTCAGCTGGCTTTCAATTTTGCACATCATGAGACTCTTAAAGCAACACCTTTTAGCATTCTTTTTAATTTTCTCCCCAATACACCACTGAGTCTCAGCTGGAACATACATGATCTCCTTCCAAAACCTAATATTAATCCATCACAAGTTTGGCGCCAGGCCAAACACAATATAATGAAAGCGCACCAGAAGGCCGAAAAGACCTATAACAAATTCAGGAAGCCTCATCTGTATAAAATCAACGATCTTGTCTGGTGTAAAACACACCCTCTGAGCTCCGCCATAGACAAGCGAGCTGCTAAATTGATGCCTCGATGGTCAGGTCCCTTCCGGATCATTGATTTTCTTACTCCAGTTACCGTTGCGCTTTCTTTCGCCAATTCACCTCGTTTTGTTAAAAAAGCACACGTCGAGCAACTCAAACCTCATCATATAAATTAAATATTAACAAAATTTCTGTAACCTTCTCCTTTACGATTTAATTTTCTTTCTGATCTTTTTTGGCCCGCATAAATTGTCATCTGGTAGTCTTCTTTCTGTGCACTGCAGAACATAACAAAATACGGAACCAAGCCGTATTTCCTCTAAGCCAAATGCGCATCTGTATGTTTGGGCATCGGTGGGCTGAGCTCTCCTAGAGCCCCTCCGTGCCGTAATCTGTATAGATGTTTGCAGGCGAAGAGATATTGATTTTCCCTGTCCAGTGATATATCTCACTGTTTCCCGGACTTGACGCTTTTCAACCCATAGTCTGATCAACTATGAGTTTTCACTTTACGGCAATGGCCGCTACATGTACCTGACATGTTTCCCTATTTAGACATATCTTAACATCGAGCACTCCGCGGGTGTAATCGATGCGACGAGAATATAGAGAGCGTCATGAACTCTTCTGTTTCTTCGTCACCATAACGTCTTCGGACGAGGACATAGTGAGTCCATTTCCTTAATAGTTAAGTTTGGTGTATTTGTTCTTTGTTGTTTATCTTGGTGAAGGTATACTGACCGGTTCTGTCGAACTACATATAGATAATGTGGCACTCGCTATGCATGTTAGTCTTAAGTTTTTTTTTTTTGTTTATCTCGAGGTCTAAAACACCTGTCTGAGAGAAATTTTTTTTTTACCCCTTCAAGCACACTCTCTCTCTCCTTTTTCTAAATTTTGCGGGAGGCCCTTCTGGCCCCTTTTCTTTTCCACTCTAACTCCGTCTTTCGGGGGGGGGAGAGCTGTAGCATTCAAATTCAAAAATCACATCTGCAAAATAATTTCATTAACTCGTTTTCCACATATACTACTTCCGTCGCTTGACAGATGCTGCCACCCGGCGAGATTGTCCAAAACTAATCATCGTATGACATCGGAGGGCAAAGTACAACGGCAAGACAGCCTATCTGCTCTAATACCCGCTGGATAGTCTACCTGTAGTCACTCACAATGCCTGACATTCTTACATAGTTACGTTAGATATAATAAATTTTTTTCTTGGTTCTCAAAATTTCTGCTTCAGTTTTCAACGATGTTAATATACAGTTTGTGCGATTTAGTCTAAAATGTCAAATAAATTTTCGTTTTCACGACGCAAGCTCACGTGGACTGCGACAGGATTTTCCAGGTACTCAGCCTTACAGATTTTATCATATTTTAAATTTTTGTTAATGCTTTAAAATAATTTATTAATTATCATGTATACTTTAAAATATGTATTTCATGTTTTATTTAATATTCAATGTTCTTTTGAAACTGAATGATTATAAAAATTTACTTTTTTAAAACATACTTTACAAAACCTTGAAAAGGCACATTTTGAGTTTTGAACAATTATGTGAAATAGGTGCAAACTAATGTTGAACTTTAAATGATCAAAATATCTTATTGAACATGTCAAATATAAAACAATTGGAGAAATCTGTTCTAAATCAGAAAATTTCGTTTTACAGACTTTTGCAGATCTTTGCAAGTCTTATACAAGCTTTGTTTCAAATAAAATTAAATATATATAAATAGATTTATAATCATCTAAGAAGCTTTTAAGTACCATCTTAACGAATTTCTGTTATACAATCAATTTTCTTTAATTTTGACAAATAACCAGATATTTACTTTAATAATGAACATTAATGCTACAACATGTCTGATTTTGTACAGACGCTAAAAAACATGTTTTTTGCTATAGCTAATATGCTGGTAGAAGAAATACAGCTAAAGATCTAAACATGTTTCGTCCTGTTAACAAAACACGTTTTGTTCAACATAGCTTCAGAGTTTCACGTGCACAAAAGTGATGTTACAAAAAAACTGACTTTATAGAACTTTAATTAAACTCATATTGTATATGTGCCTAAATTTACTTCAACGAATATGTTTTTCTTAAAAACTATTTTTTTTTTTAGACGTAGACTTGTGTAATTAATTATAAAATATAAAAAAAAATTATTGGGTGGAGCCTGCATGCAAACTTTCGGTCCTAACAACCTCCAAGAGGTTATTTTCTAAATTAACACAAAAATTGACGTCAATTTAAAAATTTTAATATTCAAAATTTTCATTTCTTTTTTTTTAAAAATATAAACTTCTCATTTTATAATAAATTCTTTTATCTAAAACATATATATTTATTGGCCAATATAGCATTTAAGAAATTTATCAAATAAGTAATATTATGTAACTGTTTTAAAAAACTATCATCTCATCTGGAGGAATGTGAAAATTACAAGATTTTAGATCTACAATGAACATTCTACAACTCTACTGGGATAATCCAAGGGCCTTGTGCATTAGACTACTACAACTAATATTTTTCTGAAATATTGCTGATTTATGTAATTCTATACTACAGTCATTCCTGTATTTGTGGGAAAAAACTCTGTCGTGCCTCATAAAATTCTGGTCAGCTATTTGTTGTACATTGATGAAAATTCAAATTTAAGGTAATTATTATGAACTTTAAAAATTATTATATTATTTAATATATTTTACCTAGAATAAATTGTTATTGGAGTTTTTACTGAATTATACAAAAATAATTTCAAAACTGTGATACTGATAAAATTGTTATTGTTATTATAAATTATTTTAATTTTCAAGAATATTAAAAGTGATTTCAAATAAAATAATATGAATTTGTAATATTTAATAAGTATATAAAATTGGGTATAATTTGGGCATAAAGCTACTTAAAAATTTACATAATTTTTTTTAAATAAATATATATAACTTTAATATTTCTTATAAAGTAATTACAGTACAAATATTGTATGATTATAAGTGGCACATGCATTTGGTTGAGTCTGTTGTGGTTTGAAGGAGCATTTTAATAGTGTATCCGAATATTTCTATTTATAATTAATTTGAGCTATATTTTCATGCTTTAAAGTTCTTGCATTGTGGACGCCTTGAATTTTCAGGCCAATCACATATTGTCATTTCTTGATGCCATACTGTTCCTAACTTGCAAGTAAATTCAAGAGGCTCTCCATAGACACACTGGTAATACTGAAAAAGAATTAAATATTATATTTCAATTAAATTAAGTAAATCAATATTTTACAAATGATAAAGTAGTATATATATATATATATATATATATATATATATATATGAATCGGTATTATCATAGATGAAAATATATACACATTGATATAGGAATAAATAAATTTTACCTATCATATATGTATACATTTTTGTACGGTAATTATTAATAATTAGTTGATGTACTCGCTCTTCGATAGAGTTATGTAGGTACTTAATATTAGGTTCATTATTTAATATTTGATGTCACAGCTTAAGTTAATAGATTCAAGTATTTTATTTATAGGTTAATAAAATTAAATGACAGTATTACCCAAGAAATATCACTTGGGGTTGGTCATACATCATTGTGGGGAGTTTTATTTGAACATGCCCAATTACCTTTTGCAGTCTTATTCAGGGAATTTTATTTGTGTAAATCTCCTTTGTAACAGTGTGAAAAGTCAGATCTTAATATTAACTTATTTAAAAGACGCGGTTAATCCATAGAGATAAAAGATTCAAATAATAATTTAAACAAGTAAACTCATTTATAAAGAAAAAATAGATTTTCAAGGCTAAAAACCAATAAAAATGTTTAGTATTAGTACAATACAAATATTTGCGAGTGTTTAATTTCTTTATATGTGAATTTTGATTTTATGTGATGATGTATATAAAATAACTATGGCAGTGAATATGTAACCGGAAGGAACGCTTTCGGAAGTGAGATTTGCCTCATGGCAACAAGTTAGTTGGAGTCCACCGCTTGAATGGACAAGTTGTGTTTTAAAAAAGTCTTAAGAAGGAGCTTGGAGAGTAATGATGTATTTTGTCGAGTTGAGTAAGAAATTCAGAGACTTTAGTGAAAGGAACGGACATAGTGTGATGTAATAATTTGATATGTAGGAAAATAGAATATGTGAAGAGTTTAATCGTTGGTCGATTAAGGGTGAGAGTGCGTTAAAACTCTGTTTGAACAGTTAAATTGGTTAGACGTGTTCACGCGAATAGACAATAGACAATTAGCGTGTGTTATAGCAATTCGGTCGGCAAATGAACAGTTACAAATTGTAGAATGGACTAATGTGTAAACAGATTTTCTTTTTATAAACATTCGTGAGGTGCAAATACAATTTCGCCACGGACACAACGACGGCATTTTTAGGACGCTGCAGGAACATCATTGAATTATGTACAATATGACTATGGTCTGGTAACTAGTGTTAAATAACACATTATATTTACTCTGTTATTGTATAGAAATTTACAATGTTTAATATTTTAATTTTTTATTATATAAATTTGATATATAAAGGATAGCAATTTCTTTTCATGTAAAGGAATAATAAATGTCTGATGACATATTCATTCTTATTAAAAGAACGTAAAATTCATATAAAAAAATAAAAAGCAGATGTTTTCAATTTGTTTTTATTCATAAGATCAATTTTGGTTGCAACTTAGAGTCAATTTTAAATTCAAAGAATAAAAGATTAGTTCTCCTTCTGAGAAGATAAAAAGTAATTTAACTAAGATGATAGCTATAGTTGTTTTCATGATATATGTCTCTATAACAAATGCTAATGTATAAAAACTTACTTGTCTTTAATAAATTTATGTCAAATTTCAGCTTCAAAGTGTTCTCATTTGCAATACCAAATTCACTGTAAGTACACCGAAAAAAGAGCCTGCGACCCTAGAGATTTTTTTGTTAATAACGAAAATTAAATTCTTTTCCTTTTTCAAAATTGATGTTAAAACATCTGGCGCCCTTAAGTCGAGCAAATTAATAAATTAATAAAATAAATAATTAACTATCACCACATTTTTAATTTACCACAAATGGCGCCCAACGTGGGGCATTTTTTGGTCGAAAATACAGTGATTTTGGTAATGGGAACACTTAAAATCAAGGTAAGGACTCTCTCTATCATAATAAGAAAGATTCTCTAAAAATTTTGTGTTGGTTAAGTAATAGATTCTGTTGTGTTAAGTAAAATAAATTTAAATGGATACAGTAATAATAATCGTTAATAATAGTGAACAGGTTAGGATGATGATTTTGGTAACTAAAATTTAAATTTAAAACTAAAGACTAATAATAATAATAATTAAAATGGAGGGTACTAATAATAATAATCTAAAGGATGAACAGGTTAGTGTAATTGAACAGGTTAGGATAGGTAAGAGTGGGGAAAATAATGATCAAAATAAGAAAATGGAGAGTATGTTTGAGCAATTGATGAGTAAATTTGATCAGAAATTTAATCATAGTAGGTTAGAAACAAAACAAAATAATGTAGATTTGAAGCAAGATTTAAATAATAAATTTGACCAAGTTAGATTGGAAACAAAACAAGAAAGTTTAGAGTTAAGACGAGATTTAAAACAAGAATTCAATATTAGATTTGAACAAAACAATCTAGAATTTAAAGAAATAAGTAACAAGTTTGATCAAAACAAGATAGAAATCAATGCTAAACTGGAGGTTTTTAATGTTAGACTTGAACAAAATAATGTTAAATTAGATAAGATAGATAATGACTTGAAACAGAGTAAATTAGAGCTAAGACAAGATAATTTAGATTTAAAAGAAGCAATGTGTAAAAAATTTGAAGAAATGAGGGTTGAATTAAAACCATATTATGTAAAATTAGAACGGAATCCTAAAATGGAAATTAATGTAATGAAAACTAATAATAAAGTAGAATTTGAATTAAGCTATTGTGAGAAAAAAGTAGAATTTGAACAGATTAATAGTGTAGAAGGTGTTTTGGTAGAAGATATTGGTAACATAGATAACAATTTAGATCAAGCAGTAGCTGAAGTAGAAATTAACAGTTTTAATGAAATAAATAACATGTCAAATGATTTGATAATAATAGAGGACAATTGTGTGAATGACTGTGTTCAAGAAATTGCTAAAAAGATAAATAATAGGCTAACATGTAACAAGGTATATCTAGAAACAGCAAATAACGTTGAAATTAATATGTCTAGTGGGGTAGGAATAGGTATAAGTAATTCAAAAAACAAAGTAAAAGTAAATAATCTAATAACAAAGGTATCAGCTGTTTATCTTAAAAAACGAGTGTACCATGAGACTGTAGATTTTGAAAAATACACGATGTTAGAATTTAGAAATGTTTTTAGAATACAAGAACAAGAAATTAAAAGTTTTTGTGAAAAATCTAACTTTAAATATAATTTTGAAAATGAAAATGTAGAGATAGTAAAGGAAGGCTTTGTGATGATATACAAAAATGGTGGGGTTAGAATTCCTAAACTAACAGATGTTGAAATTAGGTCAGTAGATTCTAAGATGTTTGAGAGAAAGAGAAATGTAGGTATGTCTGTAAGAGAGAAAGGAAAAGTTGTTTTGTCAATACTTCCAGACAATAACAAAGGGGAATCTTTTGTTGAGGAAGGGTTATTTGCAAGACCTAGCCTAGAACAGATCTCTAAGCCAGAAGTAGTATTTAACATTAAAAGGGTGTTAAAAAATTTAATCATGTACTTTAAAATCTTTCACCAATCGGGAAATCATCGCAAAAAATAGATAATTCATAATTGTTGTAATCAATTGAAATTTGGAACGACTGATATAAATGTAAAGACATTTTTATAAATAAACGGACTTGATTTTGAAAAATAATTAATAAAAAGTAGTTAAGATTCTGTTAATAAGTAGTTTTAAATTTGAATAATGTATAGTCTATAATTTGAAATAACAATGATATGTGTACTAGAAAATAATAAGCCAAGTTAAAAGATTAAGAGTTTAGTTTTAGAAAACGTTTAGGTATTTGCTAAGTGAAAGACGCTAAGGTTTATATCAGTAAATAACCGAGTGTTGTTTATTCCAACATAAATAATTATGAAATGTGACATAGATAAGGAAGTTGGTTCGAAGCAAAGATTCAGTGTAGTGTTGAAGAAATAATATTCAATATTAAGTAGGTGGATTCAATGTTGAATATTCAATAATGACGAGAGAGTTGAGATTCATCTGCAGACCGTATTGGAGCTAAAAAGATTTCATAGCCGACTCTTATCAGTAGTAAACAGATAAAGAATTGCATCATACAGAGGGGAAAGTTGTTTATCTCTCAACTAAGCCTAAAATTCCTTTGCGTATAGCACTGAGACTGAGATACAGGGTGTTACTAAAATACTGTGCTGGAAAATAGAAAACCTTTGGTTTATAATTCTAAATTAACTTGCGTTTTCAAATAAAAATTACTTAAATAAAGGATAATTGGTTTTAAATAAAGTAAATAAAAATAAAAGTTGATTACTTGAATAACTTTTATAGAATTAAATGTAAAATTTCTAAGTAAAGAACTTAGAATGAATTTTAAAAATAAAATTTTCTTTTTGAATTTGAATAATAACATCTAGAAAGGATTACATAAACAGAAAATCGACGATGCTAGTAATAAGATTGGTAAAAATAAACATTATTTCAACTTCGGATGATACGATTTGAATGAAATTTTTTATGAATTTTAAAATTTTCTTCGTGTAAATGCATTTAAGGAGTACATGAACACATTGGGAGGAGGTAGGAGTTTATGTAGTAAAAAAGGAATTGTTTTACTTGTAAAAAATGAGGCAATTTCGGGACTGCACGAAGAGGCGTGTTATGAGTTTGGAGTGTGTGGTGGGCGGTATTTCGAATCGAGTAGGGATATCGCATTTCAACCACTGCATATTTTAGGGTCATAACATGTTGGTTTCGTGTAAGAGTCCAGAGTGTAACTAGAATTGTACATGTAAAATATTAGACCATCAGAAGGATAGGAAGGTGAGAAAGGAGTCGGAAATGCATAAAATAAACAAAAAATTCATAAAAAATAATATAAAAAAGGTATAATAAATAAAAAACAAAATAAAAATGGAACGTTGGAGGGTTTTATTGATCGACGTTCGGCAGGGTTTTATCATAAGCATAGAGGAGTATAATTCAATTACTGTGACTATGATGAACCCCGGTCGAGTTTTGAAAAATAAAATAAAAAAAAAAAAAAAAAAAAAAAATTGTCATACGACTCATGTAAATGAAATATAGTTAAAATTTTGACAATTTTGTGAAGTTTAAAGAACAGAGAGTTCTTAGTTTGTATTAAGAAATACAACGGTGTAGCAGAAGAAATTCAAGAGAGAACCTAGAGTTCTTGAGTATATTGTAAAATATAAAATTTGGTAGGCGAACTGTCTTTCGAGGCAGGATGTAGCTATGTTCGAGAAGTGATATGATCAGGGCCTAAGATATCATTTCTAGAAGGTAGTGATTTAGGGTTAATTGGAAAACCTATCAAAAAAATCCAACGTAGTTGTTTAAAGTTCTGTCACATGTAATTTTGGGCAAAAAAACATAAACAATGACTTATGTTTGTAAGTGTCATAAACTTTCATAGATATAAGGAAAAGTTTTTTTTTTTGAGTCTACTCTAACAAGTAAAAACAGATGTTGAAGGAATTAGTCAAGGAACGATAGGACAATGCTTTCATGGTGAAAGGAGGGGGTTTGTTAAGAAACAAAGCCTAGAAATAAATCGGACGTGACAAAAGGAGAGTTTTTATGACATGAAACGGAAGGTTTTATAAAATTGTAAAAATGTTGATTAGCTGATTAGAATAGGTAATTAGATGTTAAATTGTAAAACGATAAGTTGTATGTTTGATGTTATAAATATTAAGAATTATTTAATAATAAAATGATAAAAAGTTGTTAGTCTTAAGTGATTTATGGTGTGGAAAATTAAAAAATAATTGGTTAAAGTTTGAGAATTTATGTGAGTTTTGCCAAGACAGATAATAATTAAGTTTTTTAAGTTTTTTGATGTTAAATAATGAATAAAGGAGGTTAAGTTTTTGTTTTTTAAAGGAAGGAGTAATAAATTAACAATGATAAGAGAGATTTTGATGAAATTTATAAATGAAATAAATAATTAACGATTTTTAATAAATAATGTTTGAATTTAAAACAATAGATGATTGTGAGAAGTTATTTGATAAAGGTGGCTAAAGATTTTGATGAAATAAGGTGTTAGCTGGGAAAGCAATGTAAATTTTATTATTTTTTGAAGTTTTTTTTATTTAAGTAATTGATGACTAAGGAGATTTTAATGAAGTAATTTAAATGAGAGAATTTTTGAGTTTTTATAAGAAGATGATGGCTTTACAGAAGTATTGAGTAAAGTGGTATTTAAAATGAAGTTGTTCTGTTAAGAAACTTTTATAAGAAGAATAGTTAAGTTGCATTGATGGTTAATTTTTAAGTTTTAAGAGGTTTTTTGAGTACTACGAGGATATAAAGGAAATATGCGACGATTTTAATGAAATAAAGGGAGATTTGAAGAATTCTACGAATAAACGACGACTATTATGATTTTTTAAAGGAAGCTACGTTGAGATAAAGAGATTATTTATATAAATGATGTAGGTAACCTGCGTGGGCTACACAAATATAGATGATAAAGAGGTTTTTTGAGGATTAGTGCAACTTTAATTATTAAAACATGAAAGATTCAAGATGGAAGGAATTTTTTAAGATGAGGTACTGAGAGATAATACAATTGTAAAGAGGTAATTTTGAAATAAATAGATGAGTTTTGTAAGTAAGTTTATTTTTTCTGATAATAATGATGTTATATTTTGAATTTTAGTTGAAGAAAAGAGTTTTTTGTAATTGTAAAATCAGTAGTTAACATGTTATCCCAGCGAGACAAAGAGTAATTAAGAATTTGATAAAGAATAAATAATTATTGGATTTAAACTAAAATAAATAATAATGTAAAGTCTGAATTGAAAAGTTTTAAGGTGAATTGAAGTAATTTTGAGTAATAAGTAAATAATTTTGTAATGGTGTTAAATGATAATGAGAAGTTTTAATTGTATTAAGTTGAAGGAATTATTCAGATGAATATTTAGAGTCAAAGGTAGATTTATAAAAGATGTAGAAATTTCGTCTTGGCAGAAAAGTAAAGTGTGGGAAAGGAAATGCTGGATGGCAGGAAAATATACAGACGGCTGTCTGGAAGATAAGATTTTGAGTGACGGGATCCTGTCAACAAAAAAATGTTGATGGGAAAGTTTCAGTCAACTGCTGTTGAAAAAGAAACTGATGTAGGGTTTTCTTTATATAAATAGAGATAAGGTTTAGCGCTAATGGAATTATATTTAGTTTTGATGAGTTATGATAACTAGATAAATAGTTAAAATAATGAAATAGGATTTTTAGCAAATAGATTTTTATTTTCATGTAAAAAGAGAATCTTTCTTAAATTAAGTATACTAGGGATACTTATTTTCTTTTATGAAGTCCTTAGCTTCTGAAATAAAAAGTTTTGAAAATCTATTGAAAAATTATATTTTTTTTCTCGATTTGAAATTTATAAATATAGAAAGATTTGTGTTACAATACTTGTATTATAATACAAATCTTTGTGGGGTTTTTGTAACAGTGTGAAAAGTCAGATCTTAATATTAACTTATTTAAAAGACGCGGTTAATCCATAGAGATAAAAGATTCAAATAATAATTTAAACAAGTAAACTCATTTATAAAGAAAAAATAGATTTTCAAGGCTAAAAACCAATAAAAATGTTTAGTATTAGTACAATACAAATATTTGCGAGTGTTTAATTTCTTTATATGTGAATTTTGATTTTATGTGATGATGTATATAAAATAACTATGGCAGTGAATATGTAACCGGAAGGAACGCTTTCGGAAGTGAGATTTGCCTCATGGCAACAAGTTAGTTGGAGTCCACCGCTTGAATGGACAAGTTGTGTTTTAAAAAAGTCTTAAGAAGGAGCTTGGAGAGTAATGATGTATTTTGTCGAGTTGAGTAAGAAATTCAGAGACTTTAGTGAAAGGAACGGACATAGTGTGATGTAATAATTTGATATGTAGGAAAATAGAATATGTGAAGAGTTTAATCGTTGGTCGATTAAGGGTGAGAGTGCGTTAAAACTCTGTTTGAACAGTTAAATTGGTTAGACGTGTTCACGCGAATAGACAATAGACAATTAGCGTGTGTTATAGCAATTCGGTCGGCAAATGAACAGTTACAAATTGTAGAATGGACTAATGTGTAAACAGATTTTCTTTTTATAAACATTCGTGAGGTGCAAATACAATTTCGCCACGGACACAACGACGGCATTTTTAGGACGCTGCAGGAACATCATTGAATTATGTACAATATGACTATGGTCTGGTAACTAGTGTTAAATAACACATTATATTTACTCTGTTATTGTATAGAAATTTACAATGTTTAATATTTTAATTTTTTATTATATAAATTTGATATATAAAGGATAGCAATTTCTTTTCATGTAAAGGAATAATAAATGTCTGATGACATATTCATTCTTATTAAAAGAACGTAAAATTCATATAAAAAAATAAAAAGCAGATGTTTTCAATTTGTTTTTATTCATAAGATCAATTTTGGTTGCAACTTAGAGTCAATTTTAAATTCAAAGAATAAAAGATTAGTTCTCCTTCTGAGAAGATAAAAAGTAATTTAACTAAGATGATAGCTATAGTTGTTTTCATGATATATGTCTCTATAACAAATGCTAATGTATAAAAACTTACTTGTCTTTAATAAATTTATGTCAAATTTCAGCTTCAAAGTGTTCTCATTTGCAATACCAAATTCACTGTAAGTACACCGAAAAAAGAGCCTGCGACCCTAGAGATTTTTTTGTTAATAACGAAAATTAAATTCTTTTCCTTTTTCAAAATTGATGTTAAAACATCTGGCGCCCTTAAGTCGAGCAAATTAATAAATTAATAAAATAAATAATTAACTATCACCACATTTTTAATTTACCACACCTTGTCTACTATCAACACTATCAGTTTGGAAATTTTTATGTTTAAGGATACTTGTAAATAGATAAGTGAGATTTAATTAAACTATATCACAGTCCCTGCTGGTCTGTGTGACTTTACATTTTATACCATATTTGTAGTGCTAGATATAAAATATCATTTTAACATAAATTTCAAGTAAATTGGTTTATCTTAAAAACTTAATAGGGCTGTTTAGGTTTAATCTATTTAGGTGTAAATTACAAAAGGTCTAGAGTCCTATAATTTAACACAGAGTATATGCTATAGTGCATCCCCAAATAACAGAAAACATGTCTAGTTCTATTTAAGCTATATTTTAGAATATTACAATAAACTATATAGTACATTATTTCTGCTAGAAAGTGTGGTAGAAAAATGTACACATATTAACTATATTTTAGGGGCACTTATGATAAATTTATTATAAAAGGTTTCATTAAAATCGGCTCAGATCATCAAATGTATTGTTTGACATTATAAAGAGGCAAATTGACCTATAACAAACATTATTATAAAATATATGGATCTCACAAATACTGAAAATAATAAGAAACATTAAATTAAGATTTACAGGAAACCAACGCAAATAGATCACACTTTACACAATCGCTTTGTTCATAGAGCATCCACAATACCTATGAATCAACACTACTTCAGGAAATATAGATCATAAAACAAATAGCCAAATCAAATGGATGTGAACCCAAAATGATTGACAGGTTAACACAGACGTTAGTTGGAATTCAAAAATACAGATAAACACACTTGAAAATAAAAAAGAAATTCATAACTATGAACTATAACCACATTCTTAATTCGTTAACAATATTTTTTATCGAATATGAAACAATTTGGGTAACTTTCTTAATACCAAATGCAGTATTTATGTACAATGAAACATAAAGTGTTTTAAAAAGTACAAAATTCGAATTACACCAAAAACTCGGTATAATATTAAATGTAACCAATCAAACTGACAATGTCTACATTTTTGTAATAGAAGAATGTTAACATTGTTCTTCCCGAATTATATTGTTCAGTATTATCAAAGAATTACTATAGTGCAAACACTATTTCTTAGTAACTGGGTAATACAATGTGTTCTGCTGTACAAGACATAAATTCAAGATAGTTGATATATGGAAAAACAAGAAGTTATTAATTTTTTTGTTAGAAAGCATGTTGAGCCACCTTAAGTCAATATTTTACTGAATTTGATGAAAATAAACAAAAATTGTGACTGTATTCAATAAAATCAACAATAAAAATTATGGTCTGATTTTTTTGACTAATAAACTTATATTTTTGAGGCATTATTGTTTTTGCTATCAAATTCATCCTTAACCCTTTGCGCTCGAAGACGGTATTTATAGTTTGTCCTCGTCGCTCGTATGGCCAGCTGTACTGGCCGTCGCCATTTGCGTGTCAGGTTGTAATACCAAAAATGGTAATTTTAACCTAAATAACCAAAAAATGGTTATATTGAGATTTAAATATTTAAAGTAACCCGGGAAACGTTAAAGTTGAATAAGGGAGGGGGTTTTAGAAGTCAAAAAGATGACTCAAATATATAGATTATTAAAACTAGGGTAATAAAAAAATTAAATATAGGTTTCCAAAATAATAATGTCATGTATAAAAAAAATTAGTTATAAGTTGTAATAAATATTTAGGTAGTATTTGTATTGTGTTAGGTAAAATAATTTGAACCGTGTCAGTGTTGCTAGGTGTGAGAATAATTCTCGCATGCGTTGCATATTAAATAGGACGCTTGGTTTGGAAGCTGGAAAAACACACATGTGGTTTTGGTCAGTCTGGATGGAGGTCTTGAGGCAAGACTACGTTTGTTTCGGACCGGTATATCTGGTTCTAGACAATAGAAAAGTGATGTAATAGTATTTTTCTTTAGTAATATGTAACAAATATAAACTAAATTGTTATGAGACGATAAGTGAATAGAATTTGAGTATTTTTAATGCGTAGAACTGAATATTTTAACCTGTAGAACGTTTAAAGTGAATAGACAGCATTGGTGAACACGTGTTCCTTATAACACAAAGACAAAGTATCAAAAGTGTGTTTTATAAGGTGAGAACTATTTTAATAAAGAAACAATGCACAATACAGTTTCAATTATGTATAGACGTTGGAGTGATATAGTTTGAACAATGAATTTTGCATACTTAACAAAAGATATTGCAATTTGGTGAACTAATGTTATAGAGACTAAATTTAATTTTGTGTTTCAAAGCAAGAAATAGAACAATTTGAACATTGATATGTACCATTTTCATAATATGAACAATAAATGTGTCGTTGTAAAACATGAAGCGTGGACCTATGATGTAACGGCTGGAGCGAGATTGGCGAGTCATCATGTAGACGTGCAGGACAATGAAGAAGTGATTTTAGAGGAAAAGTTCTGTTTAAAATGAGAAAACGTGTCTTGGTATAGCACGTATAAACTTTTTTCTATGTAAAATAAAATATGTATTTGTAATAATTTAGAAATTTTTCAATATAATAAGTTTGAATTTATTACTTGATGTTTTTTGATTAATAAGACGCAATGTCTTATATTTCAAAATAAAATTAATATGTTAGAGTCTTTTTTAAGAAACTAGCTAATTGAGATTTATTTGTTTTTTGTAGAGAATCTACTTTATAGTAATTCAATTTTTTTTTTTATGAGAAGTAAGATTAAATTCATTTCATTTTTTATTAAGAAGTTGCAACTGAAGACTAAAGTCAATAAAAATTAGTTTTTTAATATTGAGACGTGAATATAATGGAATAACTGTGTAGGATGTGTTAACTTAAAATATATTGCTTGAATTTGCTCATTTACATGTATTCTTATTATGTTTGTTTTATTTTGTATAAATGTTAATACTTAACTCAATAAATTATGTTCAATTTCAGTTCAACAAAATAAGATTTTTTATTTCACCAAGAACCACTGAAGTACACTTTTAAAAGGACTTGCGACCCTGAGAGATTTTAATCATAATAACAATTAACTTTCTTTCTTTTCTAAATTGGTAAGCTAACGCTTCCTGGCGCCCATAAAAAGCTTGGCAAAATTTTATAAATAATAATAAAACTTAAAATCATTTTTTTTTATATTTTTTGTAATAAAAATAAGTACTCTTCAAGTACGACAAGGCTCATTTTTATAACTATTACAAGTGGCGCCCAACGTGGGGCTGTATTCTTATATTGAAAAATATAAGAATATAAGTCGAAAAACAGTGGTTTCTTGGTGGATTAGAAATTCTTATCAAAAAGGTAAGAATATTCATAGTCAATATAAAAATAAGAATGTTCTCTCTAAAATTTTTTTTATAATAAGTAGATAAGTAATTTTAAAATAACTAATTCTAAATTTAAAGTTTAAATAATAATAATAATTAAAAATGGAGGGTACAATTAATAATAATTTAATAAGTGAGAAAGACAGAGTAATGGTAGAATTTAAAATTATGAAAAAAGAAGCTGATAAGTATTTTGGTAAAGTTAGTAAATGTTTTAGGAAGGAAGATTTGAAATTGGATGATTTGGGTAATAGAACTGAACTATGGTGTATAGAAATAAGTAGGGATGATTTAAATGAATATTGGTATAAAGAATTAGGAAGGGGTGGAATAAATAAAGAATTAGAGTTAAAGGAAATAATTAAAATGTTACATGCTGTTCTCAAAGTAAGAAATGAAGTTTATAATAAAATGTTAAATAGATTAGCTGTAAAAGAAAAAATTAACTTCCAATTAAAAGTTTTTATTAAAAATGATCAAACTGAAATAATAGAGAATATTTGTATGAATGATTATGTTTTTGAACAAGTAAACAATGGATTAAGTAACAATGAGATGAAATTAGAATTTAAGAAAGATGAAATGTGTCAGGATGAGCCTATGGAGAACAATGAGTTAAAACAGTTAACAGGTAATGTTGAAATTAAGAAAAATGATGGGGTTACCAATTTTGATGGGGTTAGAGAGATTGTAAGTGATTTAAATAACAAGGGTAAAATTAAAGTAAATGAATGTGTGAGTAAGATAAATGATGTAATAATAAAAGAGTCAGCTGTTTGTGTAAAAAGGCAAAACTTTTGTAGCACTGTAAGCTTTGAGAACTACGTAATGTTGAAATTTACAAGTATTTTTAAAATTCAAGAGAAAAAAATTAAAAGTTTTAGTGAACAGTATAATGTTGAATGTGAATATAAAAATGGGTGTGTGAAAGAGATTTTTGTAAAAGCAAAGGAGTATGATAAGGTTAGGAATGCTAAGCTGACAGATGACAGAAATAGGTCAGTAGATTCTAAGATGTTTGAGAGAAAGAGAAATGTAGATATGTCTGTAAGGGAGAAAGAGAAAGGTGTTTTGTCAATACTCCGAGACAATAACAAAGGGGAATCTTTTGTTAGGAAAGGGTCTGTTGTGATGACTATGGTAGACAAACTGTCCATGTGGACAGAAGTATTTAACGTTGTAATTAAGTTAAGAAAGCAGGTTATATTTTACAAAATGTTTCACCAATCGGGGAACCATCGAAAAAAATGTATAATTTATAATTGAGTCATAATAAATTGAATTTTGGAATGAATAAATAAATGTAAAGACATTTTTATAAATAAACGGACTTGATTTTGAAAAATAATTAATAGAATAAGAATTTTGTTAATAAATAAGTAAGTTTGATAATGAACAATTAAGAGTTATGAATATAAATAATTTGTGTGTACTAATGAATTTTGTAAGTTAAGACAGAATCAGAATAAATAATAATATAAGCCAAGCTAGTATGATTAAGAGTTTAGTTTTAGAAAACGTTCAGATATTTGTTAGAGTTAAGACGGAAGGTTTTATCAGTTGATAAATGTGAGTGTTTGTATATCCACATATCAACATTTACATTACGTGCCTACGATAATCTATTGGTTTGAAAAGGAATCATACGACTAATATGGACAGAGTTAATATTGAATATTGAGAACGTCAATATTAAATATTCAATAAAATGTGACGAGAGAGAGTTGAGATTCATTTGCAGATCGTATTGGAACCAAAAGGTTTTCATGTCTTATCAGTAGACAGATAAGGATTGTCTCATATCGAGGGGACTTGTTTATGCTTAAAGCAGGCCTAGAATTCCTTTGCATGACATTGAGACGAGATACAGCGTGTGACAGAATTGTTGTTCTGAAAATGAAAAACTTTTGACGTATAATCGAAAATTAACTTGCGTTTTCAAATGAAAAACTACTTAAATAAAGGATAATTGGTTTTAAATAAAGTAAATAAGAACAAAAGTAGATTACTTAAATAACTTTAATAGAATTAAAAGTAAATTTCTGAGTAAAGAATTTAGAATAAACTTTAAAAATAAAATTTTCGTTTTGAATTTGAATAATAACATCTAGAAAGGATTACATAAACAGAAAATCGACGATGCTAGTAATAAACTTGGTAAAAATAAACATTATTTCAACTTCGGATGATACGATTTGAATGAAATTTTTTATGAATTTTAAAATTTTCTTCGTGTAAATGCATTTAGGGAATACATGAACATATGGGAGGAAGGCAGGGTAACGGTAGTCGAAAACATGTCTTATTCTTAGAAATAAGGCATGTAGACAACATTAAAGGTGTATTGTGGTTGTAAGGTTGTGAGGTGGGCTTTATTCTGAACTGAGTAGGAATTTTGCATTTCAACCTTCTCACATCTGAAAATCATAATGCAGACTTCAATGTAAGTGTCTAAAGTTGTAATCAGAAGGATACAAAGTGTAATTAAGTCGACAAGAAGTGTCGTGGATATTGGAGATAATAGGAGAATATACAAGAGACTACTAAATAATTAAAATTTGGATAAAAAAGTAAATTTTGGAAAATGATGAGTTAAAATTTGTAAAAGTTTTGAAATTAAAATGTTTTAAGTAAAATTGAAAGTATTTTTGATAAGATGATGGAGAATTTGTAACAACGGTAAAGACAAAAATAATTTGATATAATATTACATAGAATTTCCATGTAATGATACTTTAGACAGATGATAGAAGAAAGATAAAGTGTAGTGTATACAGAACTGATCAATCTGTATATATACAAAATAAAACCGGACGTGACATTATTAGGGAGTAATTTAGTAAGAAAGATAGTAATTTTTAAAATGTATATAATAGATTAAGAGTAATAATGCTTGGCTTATATATAAAAAAAAAAAAAAAAAAAAAAAAAAAAAAGGTATTTGATATTTGTTTACAATAGTTAAGAATAATAAAATAAGTAATTATATGCAAAATATTGTTAGATTTAAATAATTTGAGATTTGAAAGGTAACTTGTAAAGGAATTGAGTGGTTTTCAAGAGGCATTGCTAAGATGATAATAATATTGAAGTTTTTTTGTTTTTTAATAATGAAATGGTAATAAAATGAATAATGGAGTTAAAGATGATAAAGTTTTTGTTTTTTAAAGAAGGAGATATAATTAATAAATAATATAATATGAAGAGAATCTATGTGGTTTTGCCAAGACAGATAATAATTAAGTTTTTTAAGTTTTTTGATGTTAAATAATGAATAAAGGAGGTTAAGTTCTTGTTTTTTAAAGGAAGGAGTAGTAAATTGATAATGATAAGAGAGATTTTGATGAAATTTATAAATAAAATAAACAATTAATGATTTTTTGATAAATAATGTTTGAATTTAAAACAATAGATGATGGTGAGAAGTTATTTGATAAAGGTGTCTAAAGATTTTGATGAAATCAGATGTTAGCTGGGAAAGCAATGATAATTTTTTATTTTTATAAGTTTTTTGTATTTAAGTGATTGATGACAAAGGAGATTTTAATGAAGTAATTTAAATGAAAGAATTTTTGAGTTTTTATAAGAAGATGATGACTTTACAGAATTGTTGAGTAAAGTGGTATTTAAAATGAAGTTGTTCTGTTAATAAGCTTTTATAAAAAGAGTAGTTAGGTTGCATTAATGGTAAATTTTAGTTTTTAAGAGGTTTTTTGAATACTGCGATGAAATAAAGGAAATATACGACGATTTTAATGAAATAAAGGAAATATGCGACGATTTTAATGAAATAAAGGGAGATTTGAGGAATTCTACGAAATACGGCGATTATTATGATTTTTAAAGGAAGCTACGTTGAAATAAAGAGATTATTTATACAAATATGTAGGTAACCCGCGAGGTCTGCATAAATAGATGATGAAGAGTTTTTTGGGGATTAATGCAACTTGAATTATTAAAATATGAAAGATAAGATGGAAATAATTTTAAGATAAGGTACTAAAAGATGATACAATTGTAAAGAGGTAATTTTGAAATAGATGAGATGAGTTTATAAGTGATTTTTTTTGTAATAATGATGTTATATTTTTTTGAATTTTAGTTGAAGAGAGGAGTTTTTGGTAATTGTAAAATCAGTAGTTAACATGTTGTCCCAGCGAGACAAAGAGTAATTAAGAATTTAAGTAAGAATAAATAATTATTGGATTTAAACTAAAATAATATAAGATTAAAATTGAAGAGTTTAAAGTAAATTGAAGTAATTTTGAGTAATAAGTAAATAATTTTGTAATGATATTAAATAAGAATGAGAAGTTTTAATTTTGGATTGTATTGAAATGAAAGAAATATTCAGATGAATAGTTAGAATCTTGGCAAAGAGATAGAGATATTTTTTCTTTTAGCAATCAGGAGTAGACACTCTGACGTCGCAAGATAAAAGATGAGTGATGGACAGCTCAACGATAAGAAGTTGATGAAGGTTTTTTGATGATGGATAAGATTTGGGTATAAGTGGTTTGATTGATAATAATATGCAATTAGGTAGATTTAGTGAATCAATAGATTATAAGATGATTAATGTGAGTTAAGAGAGAATATTTCTTATTTTAAAGTTTTTTTTTTTTTTATATGAATATTCTTAGTTGGCTAAAATTTTTTTTATTTTTGGAAATCTATAGGGACCGAATTTGAAAGTTTTTTTTTTGAAGTTAAAATTTTTTTTGTCAAATAAAAGAGAAATCTGTGTTTCAATATATATATATTGAATCACAGCTTTGATGGGGTATTTGTAATACCAAAAATGGTAATTTTAACCTAAATAACCAAAAAATGGTTATATTGAGATTTAAATATTTAAAGTAACCCGGGAAACGTTAAAGTTGAATAAGGGAGGGGGTTTTAGAAGTCAAAAAGATGACTCAAATATATAGATTATTAAAACTAGGGTAATAAAAAAATTAAATATAGGTTTCCAAAATAATAATGTCATGTATAAAAAAAATTAGTTATAAGTTGTAATAAATATTTAGGTAGTATTTGTATTGTGTTAGGTAAAATAATTTGAACCGTGTCAGTGTTGCTAGGTGTGAGAATAATTCTCGCATGCGTTGCATATTAAATAGGACGCTTGGTTTGGAAGCTGGAAAAACACACATGTGGTTTTGGTCAGTCTGGATGGAGGTCTTGAGGCAAGACTACGTTTGTTTCGGACCGGTATATCTGGTTCTAGACAATAGAAAAGTGATGTAATAGTATTTTTCTTTAGTAATATGTAACAAATATAAACTAAATTGTTATGAGACGATAAGTGAATAGAATTTGAGTATTTTTAATGCGTAGAACTGAATATTTTAACCTGTAGAACGTTTAAAGTGAATAGACAGCATTGGTGAACACGTGTTCCTTATAACACAAAGACAAAGTATCAAAAGTGTGTTTTATAAGGTGAGAACTATTTTAATAAAGAAACAATGCACAATACAGTTTCAATTATGTATAGACGTTGGAGTGATATAGTTTGAACAATGAATTTTGCATACTTAACAAAAGATATTGCAATTTGGTGAACTAATGTTATAGAGACTAAATTTAATTTTGTGTTTCAAAGCAAGAAATAGAACAATTTGAACATTGATATGTACCATTTTCATAATATGAACAATAAATGTGTCGTTGTAAAACATGAAGCGTGGACCTATGATGTAACGGCTGGAGCGAGATTGGCGAGTCATCATGTAGACGTGCAGGACAATGAAGAAGTGATTTTAGAGGAAAAGTTCTGTTTAAAATGAGAAAACGTGTCTTGGTATAGCACGTATAAACTTTTTTCTATGTAAAATAAAATATGTATTTGTAATAATTTAGAAATTTTTCAATATAATAAGTTTGAATTTATTACTTGATGTTTTTTGATTAATAAGACGCAATGTCTTATATTTCAAAATAAAATTAATATGTTAGAGTCTTTTTTAAGAAACTAGCTAATTGAGATTTATTTGTTTTTTGTAGAGAATCTACTTTATAGTAATTCAATTTTTTTTTTATGAGAAGTAAGATTAAATTCATTTCATTTTTTATTAAGAAGTTGCAACTGAAGACTAAAGTCAATAAAAATTAGTTTTTTAATATTGAGACGTGAATATAATGGAATAACTGTGTAGGATGTGTTAACTTAAAATATATTGCTTGAATTTGCTCATTTACATGTATTCTTATTATGTTTGTTTTATTTTGTATAAATGTTAATACTTAACTCAATAAATTATGTTCAATTTCAGTTCAACAAAATAAGATTTTTTATTTCACCAAGAACCACTGAAGTACACTTTTAAAAGGACTTGCGACCCTGAGAGATTTTAATCATAATAACAATTAACTTTCTTTCTTTTCTAAATTGGTAAGCTAACGCTTCCTGGCGCCCATAAAAAGCTTGGCAAAATTTTATAAATAATAATAAAACTTAAAATCATTTTTTTTTATATTTTTTGTAATAAAAATAAGTACTCTTCAAGTACGACAAGGCTCATTTTTATAACTATTACAAGGTCGTATTCATTTTTGCTATAATGTCCTCACAACTCGTATGTCCAGCAGTACTGGCCAAGATAGAATACGTCTATCGCTCGAATGGCCAGTACCACTGGCCACTTGACAAATATGATAATTTCTAATATTTTATTTGTGTTATAATGTCTGGTGAGTACTGAAACCTATCGGACAACTCTTGAACTAAATAATCACATTTTCATTTTTTTCGCGGTAATTTTATACGAGTAAATTAGTTCAGTGAATGACATTGCAGTGTGTATGTGATTTAACTGTCTTACATTTTATGTTGTTAACCAGCTGTAAAGTGTTTTTATTTTGTAAATATTTGTAAATAGTATTAGTAAGTATAAATAAAACAATTTTAATTGATCTTTACTTGTTCATTAAATGTGAAGTAGTTTATGTATGAATATAACATGACTGTAAAGTCCTACTTTATAACAACTTATTTAGTTATGTGTGTTAAAAATATACATATAAAAGTTAAATTTCCCAAACGTATGTTTATCTTAGTATTAGTAACTATAAATTTAAAAAATTTAATTGAACTTTACTTTTTCTTTATACAATAATTACTATGAGTGTGCAAATAACACAGAAGTCATTTAAAAATAATTCTGAGCTGGCGAGGAAAACAACAAATATGGCTGCCGAGTTGTCAATGACAGTAGCGCGGCCAGCTGTACTGGTCATCCGAGCGGCGAGGACAAATTTCGACAAAACAAATGTGAGCTGTCTACAACCTTGGCGTGGCCAATGCTACTGGCCATTCGAGTGCAAAGGGTTAATTATTATAACACAAACTTACCCTTTTTTTTGCTCTTATGTGACTTGTTTTTTAATATACATGGTTATCTTAAAAGAATTGTGGGGTTTTGAACATGATTTAAATGAAAACAGAACATTTACTTACAACTGATGTTGTTATTTATCTAAATCGTCAACTGAAACAGTTTTTTTACATAACTAATAAATTTCTATATGTGCGCCATTAGTTGCTCGGCAAATGATCAATCGATAATCAAGTTCTGCCCAAACATTAGTTAACATGTTTTTGTTAACGGTTGTCATTGCTTCATTAATCCTGTTCCTTAACTGATTTAGGTCACAATTTTTTTCTAGATAAACAATGTTTTTGATGTACCCCCACAAGAAGAAATCGCAAGGTTCAGGTCTGGACTAAGGAGTGTATAGGTCCTTACCAGCCTATCCATCAATGTCCAAACTTTTGGTTAATGCACATTGCACTGAAATAATTACAGATTTCAATTCAGCCAGCAACAAAACACACTTTCAAAACCAAGTAATAATGGTTGTGAAATTAATGTTTATTTTGCTTGATATCTCAAAATGTTTTTTAGGAGTCATTATTAGTAGGGATTTCATTGGCTAGGATTTCACCATAAGCAATGTATTCATGAACAATTCCACCTGGTCATGTTTCAAATGTTAAAATTAGGAAATAAATTGTATAAATAAGCTTACCTTGTTACATGCTGGATGGGCTTTAAAGCCATCATCAGAACAGTCTACTGAAGGTGGTACTTCATTTTCACCAGCATTGTTTTCTGAAACGGATTCTATGTCAACATCAATTTCCTCCGTAGTTGTGCTACTATATTTAGAAGTAGTAGTTCTTACAGGTTTAGATGCAGTAGTTCCAGAAGGTTTGGAAGAAGGTTCTTCATCACAAGCACATTCACTTGGTTTTTCAGTTGTTGGCTTACCATGTGCTGGTTTTCTAGTTGGCTTTTCATATACCGGTTTCTCAATATGTGGTTTTTCACTAGTTGGACGACTTGGTTTAACTGCTATTGGTCTTGTAGTTGTTGGCTTTGGTTTGGGTTTTGGTTGTGGCTTATAAGCTGGAGTTGGTCTTTTAGTTGTGGGTTTTTGCATTTCATCATCTGCAGATGAGGTTGTACTTTTAGGCCGAGACCATTCTGGCTGGAAAAGAGTAAAATAAGCTATCAGTTATAAAATCTATTAATACTGGCTATTTTTCCTTTCTATTATTTAAGAAAATTAATATTTGTTTTCTCTACTGTGGAATAATTGAAACAGAAATCTTAGTAATAGTTACCACATATTTTATTGTGCATGTGTTTTTTTTTTATTTATTAATTTTTTTTTTTAAGCTTTTGGTACCAAAAGTACAGTCAGTATTTAAAGGACTGAAATCATTTGTGAATTGATAAAAAAATATTATTGATGTTAGTGATAAGTTTTATTTTCCCCAATCTTTAATAAAAGCTTTGGAAAGCAATAACAAATATTGGATTACTATTGCCAATAAAAAAACTTGAGCTATGGAGCTATTCAAGCCCTGTTATTGACATTTGTCTAAAATTATTAATGGATTTGCACAGAAGATTTACCTTTGTCTGTAATAGATATGTATGTAATAGGTATGTATTGTTCAAGTTTAAAAAAATAATAAATGGAGCTTAGCTAAAGTTTTTTTCATTTTTTAGTATCTGCTATTAATAAATGACAAGTAAAAATTAATATTACATAATGTATACAAGTCTGGAAAAAAAAAGGTGTAGAGATGAAGACAGCTTTGGACAAATTTTAAATATACTAACCCAGATAAATTTTCCTTAGTTTCCTTAGTTAACCATACAGGTGTGACAAAGTGTTTTACTCAAAAGATAAAATTTAGGGCCCTGATAGACTTAGGAAACATGCTTACAGACTCCGATGTTTACTGCATCACAGGAAAATTTTCAAGAAACTGTTTGAGACCTTATATTATGCGAGGAAGTATTGTTTTTTTAAATGCTGGAAACTATACAGATTGTTAAGTGCAATTAATGATAACACAAAAATTATTGTTATTAAAATTTTGTGTGTATTTCAAAATAAGTATGTGCTTCAAAAGTATAATTAGACATTTTAAAGTTTTTTACAGCAGACGAAAATTTACTCAATCCAATGTTAAATGAATTTTAATAGCGAAAGGTGATTTAAAACTTTTAAATGCTGTAGTGACTATTTATAACCGATTCTTTTATTATTTCAATTTATTTGAATTGATGGTAATACTTTCTGCTTTGAGATAAGTACTTACTGTATTTCTTTGTTTGCAATAAGCAAAATTATGGAGTATAATGTCGTGCTGCTGAAATGAATAGTTTTTTCGGAGATGGGTTCTAATGAATTTCTATTAAATATTTCACTCTTCTTTATAACATAATTGAAAAATATTTCTGTGTGACATATATTCAAAAATAATAAGCAGACTAGTATTAAACAAAATTTTTAAGAAATATGAAGGTAAACTTATTGATTCATAAAAATCTTTATATAATATTACTGAGAATAATTTACAACATGTATGTAACTGTTGTGAGAAAATTAACTTGATCATGAATCAACTTCACTCTATTAAATTTCGTTATTTTCAAGAAAATAAGCTGTAAGAATTTATTCATCAAATGCAATAAATAGTATTTTGTAGGATAAACGAGTAGTAAAAATACAATAGCATTGAAAAGACATTGAAATAAATGGCTCAGAGGTAAATAATTTTGAAAGTGGAGAGTATACTGAATGTCACTGAAATAAATTTCTGACAATGATCAGAGATATTTATCAAAGAGATAGAATCAACAACCAGAGGGTGCAAAAAAAAAAAATATATATATATGGACAGCTCTCATGCTTGACAGACAATGTTAAAACCAAACAGGTCCAGATGAAGACTGGCCGTATGAAAGCAGTGAAGATTGCTATAGACCGATTTATATAGATCAAAAGCGAATTATATTATTAGATTATTATATTATTAGATTATATTATTATAGATTAAAATATAATTATTCTAAAAATATGTACTTACTCTTGGTGTTGTAGTTACAGTAGGCTCTGGCACTTTATAATTCATCATGTTCTTATGTAATACTTTAACCAAAGCGTTAACTGGTCCACAAAGGCCGTTAAAATCATCCATATCAATAGCCCAAGTCATTGCACCCAAGTAACCTTTGGATTTAATCCAGTCCATTTTGATCTGTAAGCTTTTTTCATTTTCATAACCAATCCATTGAGTTCCTGAAATTAGTAAAAATTATGTTATTTAAATCATATTCAATCATGACAATATATATTTTTATTATGGTCGCCCATTTCCTTGAGTATGTAAATTTGTTAACTGTGGTGCAGTTACAAAATGATATGAACTAAGTACTAAATTTAAAAAAAAAGTTTGCCTTTGTTTTACTGTGTTTGATTTCTAAGGGTCACTGTCCTTATTCTGAGAGGTTTAAGAATTAACATACTTGTCGTTATCTTTAGCTTATCTGAGTATGCATTATTAAAGGTTTACTTAGCACAATACAGTACTCATTGTGTGTTCAATATTTGTAAATATTCTCATTGCGCTTCTATTAATATAAACATTAAATTATGTTTGGCTATAACTGAAAATTTTATCCTACTTCCATAACTTGAGAAACATAAAATTTGGTAAAATTTATAAAATCTAGTAGAATTTCAATTATTACAATGTGCTACTTATGTTCTATATAAAAATATCTTTACAATTTTGTTTATACAAATTATTATATAACTTATTATAATTTATATATAAAAACTCAAACAAAAACTAAATATAATTTTTTTAACAATATTTTTGTTTTTGGAAATAATACAATTATTTTTTTAATCTCCAGACTTTTGTAATATAAACGTTTGTTTAAACATGGAAGTTTTTAAAATATATGTCAAAAACAGGTTTTATTTATAGCAGAAATAGTCAAAGATACAATAAAAACAATATAACTATATATAAAAAAAAATCTGTTTTAAATTTTTTGAAGTGAAAATTTGTTTGGAGTGTTTAAAACACCCAGTGTGTAACAGTGTGAAAAGTCAGATCTTAATATTAACTCATTTAAAAGACGCGGTTAAACCATAGAGATAAAAGATTCAAATAATAATTTAAAACTAGTAAACTCATTTATAAAGAAAAAATAGATTTTCAAGGCTAAAAATAAATAAACATGTTTAGTATTAGTACAACATAAACATTTGTGAATGTTTAATTTCTTTATATGTGAATTTTGATTTTATGCGGTGATATATGTAAAATAACTATGGCAGTGAAAATGTGAAAAAAATTTGTGATAGTTCAATCATAAGGGTGTTGTTGTTAATTATTAATAGTGAAGCTATTTGAAAATATAAAAATTATTCTTTTGAACTTGAAGAGTTCCACTAAGTAGTTATTTATTAATTTACTCGACTTATGGGCGCCAGATGTGTTAACATCAATTTAGAAAAAAGAAGTTAATTATTGTTATTAAATTTCTCAGGGGTGAGTCCTTTTACCAGTGTACTTCACAGTGATTTTGGTTTCAGAATGAAAACACTTGTAGCTGAAATATTAACATGGATTTATTAAAAAAAAACAAAGAATGAGCACATATATATAATCATGATACATTTCATACCACTTATATTTAAAATCTATATGCTTTTAAATCTTTCAATATATTTTGCCTTGAAGAGGCTTAAATTCTTTCTTAAAACTTTATATTAATAGTTGCAACTCAAAACAAAAATATTTCTTTATAGTGAGCGTTTTATGTTCTCACATAACAAAGATTGATTATGTTAAAATGAAATTAAACATTCTAAATTTACAAATTATTACACAAAAATTATTCATTAAGACTATATAAAAAAGGTTCATAGAAAAAGTTCTTTTATATAAAAATGTCTATGATTCTATGTTACCGGAAAACCGATCCAGCAGATTGAACATGTGCTCGTACTGGAATTCGTTCATTTGTGTTGTAATCACCTTGTAGATTGGATTTGTATAATCGATGCTCAATTGTCCTTTCACGTACATAATGTTGCACAATAAATATATCACTTTATTCAAAAGATGTTGTCCAATATCTCATCAATTTCTACATACGTCTTACCACGTTTACGAATGTCTCTAGTCTCATTAAATCATTTCTATCAATGTTTTTTAAAACTTCCTTTAGACAAAATGTTTCTCACTGACTCTAAATTCATAGTTGGACTCTATATTAACAATATCTATTACATTTTAGAAAAGTTTCTCTCGATCAAATTATGTCTGATTACTTCAGAAATACAACCTGTCTATCCAACCGCTGGACTTAGACTCCCTAAAAAACACATCTTGTCACTCCAAACGCTGGACTTAGACTAACTTGAAACCACGAGATCTCTCACTTCCCAAAGTGTTCTTTCCGGTCACATTTTCACTGCCATAGTTATTTTACATATATCACCGCATAAAATCAAAATTCACATATAAAGAAATTAAACATTCACAAATGTTTATGTTGTACTAATACTAAACATGTTTATTTATTTTTAGCCTTGAAAATCTATTTTTTCTTTATAAATGAGTTTACTAGTTTTAAATTATTATTTGAATCTTTTATCTCTATGGTTTAACCGTGTCTTTTAAATGAGTTAATATTAAGATCTGACTTTTCACACTGTTACAAGTGTGGGACTTAGTGTCGGAAAAACCAGTGCGGGTACTTAAGGATTAAATTTGTAAAATTGGTTTTTATGGTATTAAAAACAAATATTAAAATTGTTTAAACATCTAATAAATATTCCTAATATTTCAGTTTAAATATGGAATTTTGTTCAAAGTGGTATAATAAACTCCTACAAATAAATTGCAAACATTTTCCGCACATTTAAGCTTTCTAATGACAAATTTGATATACAATACTTGTAACTAAGACAAATTCTTAATAGAAATAACTCGTCCAAATATTCATAAACCGACTAATTATTTCCCCTATATTTTAAAAATGATATGAGAGTTTTTGGCATTTTTTTGGTTATACTTTTGAAAAAATATAGAACTTTAGATTGAGATCTATTGAATACATTTAACATCTAAATTATTCAAAAAATGTAGTAACTTTGAAGTTTTTAATACACAATCCAACTTTTGTGTAATGATAATATTGATTAATACATTTAGATACAATACTGACTATATGTTTCAATAGATAAGCTATAGTTTAACTTCCAGTGAAGGTTATAATCATCTTCTCTCCGTGAGATATATGTATTTAAAGAATATCTCTGAAACTGAAATATAACTCTGTATAATTTACCTTTGTATGTATAAGGACAGAAACCAGCATCGTCCCATTTTACTGTCCAGCCAGAATCTTCTTCCTGCAATTCACTGCAGATCTGAACCATAAAAATAAATCAGATTCACTTCAGCAAACATTTTTTTCAAATAACAGGTGTTTATATAACCACCAGAATTGTATATATACATTAAAATATATTTAGAAATCTGAGAATTGTAAAGTAATCTTCACATAATTAAGATATTGCATTGATGGATAATTTTTAAATATAATCATAATCACATTTAAATCACATTTAAAATTTTCACATATAAATACACCTCTAAACAAAATTTTTAAATAAAAAAATTATTAGAAGCTTGGGCAATGAAGTCCCTGAAAACATTAATCTTTAGTGAATTACAATTTTGGGAGGGGAGCAATAATTTCAAATGATTTTTTTTATTTCAAAATTTGTAGGTTTCTTCAAAACAATAAACTACCGTATATCCTAAGTAACTTTTTAGATACTTCAAATTTACACCTTATACTAAGGTTATAAAGTAGATTTTCAGTGTTTATTATATTTCAGTATGGTTTTGATCCAGTCAGACTTACAGAAACTAAAGAAAGCTGAACCAAATAAAATATAAATTATATGCTTATTTAATTCCACAAAACAGCTTTAATTGCGACATATGTTTCGCCGTTAGGCATTTTCAAGCAACTAAATTGAAAACAAAACAAGTCTAAACTAAAAATGTGAGACAAAAGGAAAGGTTAGAAGAGTAAAGGGGTTGAGAAATGACAAAAGAAAGGTCAATGATCTAACCTGTGGGATGGAAGTGGGGGTGTTTTAGAAAACAAAGGTTACATAATAGGTCTCAATAGTGGTGATGAGTTAAGATGTATTTGTTCATTTAAGTTGGAAGTATATGGTTTTTTTTAAATTGATCTATTGATTTCTAAACATTCCAGGTTATTGAGTTTCCTACTTTTTTGTTCCATATGCAGAAGTTTAACGTTTAACTTAGGATCAAAATTATGTCCTGTGTCTAATAAATGATTTGCAAAATTTGAGTTAGATTTGCCATACTTCCAACTATCTCTCTTATCCTTATTGTTAATTATTATTACATAACCTTATTGTTAATAACAATAAGGATAAGAGAGATAGTTTAGAAAATAGTGGTGTATATAAAATTTCTTGTAATGATTGCAATTGTGAATACATAGGTCAATCCGGAAGGTCAGTTAAGAATAGAGTTAAAGAACATGTACACAGTTGGAAGTATGGCAAATCTAACTCAAATTTTGCAAATCATTTATTAGACACAGGACATAATTTTGATCCTAAGTTAAACGTTAAACTTCTGCATATGGAACAAAAAAGTAGGAAACTCAATAACCTGGAATGTTTAGAAATCAATAGATCAATTTTAAAAAATCATACTTCCAACTTAAATGAACAAATACATCTTAACTCATCACCACTATTGAGACCTATTATGTAACTTTTGTTTTCTAAAACACCCCCACTTCCATCCCACAGGTTAGATCATTGACATTTCTTTTGTCATTTCTCAACCCCTTTACTCTTCTAACCTTTCCTTTTGTCTCACATTTTTAGTTTAGACTTGTTTTGTTTTCAATTTAGTTGCTTGAAAATGCCTAACGGCGAAACATATGTCGCAATTAAAGCTGTTTTGTGGAATTAAATAATCATCTCATTATTTCCATTATCATGGTATTCCATCATGTACCGACTGTTGTAACATTAAATTATATGCTTATTTGTAAACAATTATAGTTTGTGCTTGATAAACATTCATTGGAGTGTCAATTGGTGGTAATATATCAAGTGTCACTAAATCCAATGTAAAAGTTTTAATTAGTTAGGAAATGTCTCTATTCTACCTTTAATATAGTTAGTGAATTTTCAATGAAATAATTGCAGACTACACTGACTAATTGGTTTCTAGATTTGTTTAATTGAAAATTAATTCTAAAGATATGATTCTTTCAAGAAATCAGCATACTGTAATTATGTGTTCCATCAGTGTGATTAATTTATCAACATGACCTTTACAAATGAAGCAGATGTTGAAAGGAGTGCCAATGCTTTGTTTTTTGTCCCAATAATTGTACTTACCTCATAGTATGATATGAACCCTTTAGCTCTGGTATAGTTCCCAGGCTTTCCACCTCCTGCTTCTTTATTGATATAACTGCCCAGATTATAATTTGTGTTTCCAGCACTCAGTGTAAAAGAGCGGCCATAAAAAGGTACACCAACCACTAACTTCTTCGGTGAACAACCATAATCCACCCAAAGTTGTAATCCATCATTCTAAAAAAACAAAATAGGATTTCACTGGATATAAAGCTCAGTTTTAAATTTGTATGTACATATGTAATAAAAATACTTTATGTGTGAATATTTTGTCATGGGTTTCTTTTTTTATTGTATTTTAAAATTATATTTTGTGATATTCATTTGACTCTCTATTTCGATAGTCCTGATTGTATAAAAGAAGTTTTTGGAATGTACATATGTGTTTGTATCTGTATATCTCTACATCTGCCAGTGTTTGTCTCTCTGTCTTTGAACACTACTTTCTAACTAAATAATTTGAATAAATTTTATTCATTTTTTAGTTTTGGCATATCTTTGGACTTCTTCTAAATTTGTTTATTGCCTTTGAATTTTGAGACTACCATGAAGAAAATATACAATAATAAAACACAATTTTTTATTTTGTAACATCCACTTTTTATTAGTCTAGCCGACCAATGGTTTCACCTGCTAAGGCATTGACAAGGTTGTATTACAGACTGAAGAAAAATGAAAAACAGAGAACCTTAAAAACTAGATGGTGGGAGTTAGGATACAATGAATGGAAGGGTGGGGAAATACCCCGTCATTTAGTTTTAAATGACCAGTTAGATTTGTATATTTCTCCCTTAGTAAAACCTTTAAAAGTTATCTGTACCTAAAACAATTAACTGGTTTTCCCATTCTGTATTGTTCCTATGGTCATTACCCAGGCCGAGTATTTCCCCACCCTTCCATTCATTGTATCCTAACTCCCACCACCTAGTTTTTAAGGTTGTCTATTTTTCATTTTTCTCAGTTTGTAATACAGCCTCATCAATGCCTTAGCAGGCGAAACCATTGGTTGGCTAGACCAGTGGTTCTCAAACTGTGGTACGCGTACCCCCAAGGGGTACGCGAAAATTTTCAGGGGGTACGCGGGGTAGGTTCAAAAACTGAACATCTGGAATAAGTCTATGCAAGGTAGTATTTCTGATATTTTCTATGTTGAAAACAAAACAAACGCAATGATTAAAAAAATATCACTCTGGGAAAATGAAATAGAAAACAACAACTGCAATACTTTTGAGAGATTGAACTCATTTTTGCAACGAAATGAAAAGTGCATATCTGATTTTGCTGACCTCAAACTACAAATTGGACATCACCTCAGTTCATTAAAGGCCAGTATAAGAGAATACTTCCCACCCACAGACAAGAAGTTGGATTGGATCCGAGACCCTTTTTTGTTTGATGCTATTGGAACCACAAGCAACCTGACAACATTTCAGAAAGAACAAATGATTGAACTATCATGTGATCTGACACTAAAAACTAAATTTGAGAGTGCTACGTTATTAGACTTTTGGATCGGTGTTAGAAATGAATACCAAGAACTTGCAAGTACTGCACTTAAAATTCTTATTGGCTTTTCCACTACCTACTGATGTGAAAGAGGGTTTTCTAGCTTAACATACCTAAAAAATAAGTACAGAAACAAACTTAATGATGAGGACGATTTAAGGTTATATTTATCAAAACTAGAGCCCAACATTGATGAACTATGTAAAAAGAAACAAGCTCATCCTTCTCATTAATGTTTTGTAATGTGTTTTAAATATATTGTGTTTATTATGTAAAAACGTGTTTTTAATTTAACACACCACCTTTTCAATAACGAAGGGGTACGCAGAAATTTAATACTTCACTAAGGGGTACAGTCTTTGAAAAAGATTGAGAACCCCTGGGCTAGACTAATAAAAAGTGGATGTTACAAAATAAAAAAATGTGTTTTATTATCTTTAAACATGGAATTCCACCAAGAACCTTCGGTCTCAACAGTAATGAAAAATATACAATATTAAGTATTTTATGGTTTAGACATTTTCTTAAATCTTAATATTCACAGATGTATTTCTTACCACCACTTCAAAACTTCAAATTGTATGGGACATATTAGGTTTAAGAAAAAAATAATCATTTACCCTGCTAAAGAAGTTCATACATCTTAACTTACCAATGAAATGTGATAGGTACCTGAGCCTAAAAAAATAATTTTGAAATGATATCTCTTTGTCACATGTGGAATGTTCTACAGCTCAAACACATGAACCAATTTTATTCAAATTTTATATGTTGGTTTATTTTGGCTATAATCTCGATATTTATCTTATAACACAAAATTTCGAGGGTAGCCACCATAATAAAAAAGAAAAAATTATGATTTTCTCATGATCGCTTCAAACAAGTTTAAATCAATTTTGTTTAAGTGCAGTCTCCAAGGACAGAAATAAATTTATTGGTTGCCAAATTTCTAAAAGTTACATTTTGGTCATGAGGCTGACTTCAAATAAAATACCAGTTTCATTCAAATCATATTGAAATATGAAGGTTAATGGCCTAAAGGAGTGTGCAAAATTGCACGTAAAAAATATTATGGTTCAAGAATAGTTGCCAAAAAAAAAAATGAACCTCGACCTGATTCATTAAAAGCTCAATTAATAAAATATGATTTATCCTGATGAAGCGTTTATGACACAAGTGAAGCAAGTTTAGACACTATTTAAATATATAAATATTTTTCAAAGGCAGTGTCCGTGGTTTATTTTCACTTTATGACCTATAACTACTGAAATGATATTTTTGGTGACAAATAATTTTGGATAATGTCTATGTGGCTTTGAAAACAGGTGAGTGAGAAAATTTGTGTAATGTTTTTTCACTATTTATTAAAATATGGATAAACATATTTATTCAGTATCTTACAGCTTTTCTATTGAAGCAGTGCAAATAAAATGTTTACACTTTCAAACTGTTTTTCTTGTACATATTTGCAAAATAAAATTACAATAATAAAAATCATAATGTGACTAATAATAATTGATACTTTATAATAAAATAGACTTACAACGTTCAGCGTTTCATAAGCATATTGGTCATGAGGCCTACGATACAATGGACTGTGAACATCTGCAAAGCCAGCCCAATTTCCTCTTAAGTCATATGCCATCACATGTATAGCATCTACTAACCTGAAAATTAATTTCTTATAAAATATAAGTAGTTTAATTTAATATATACATAATATATAGCTACTATACAAACATAAATCAATTTTTCTATGTGTTGTATATGGTAATTTTTATGTCCTATTTATCTCCTTGAAAAAAATTTCAATTTTTTCCAAAATTGGAAGGACGTCTATCTCATAAAGATAGATCTAAGTTAAATTTTTTAATTAGCAAATTCCTTTAATAAGTTTCTCAATAACCTTTCAAAATCTTTGAAAAAATTATTTCTCCATTACCTTTGACATTTCAAAAATTTTGATTTCACAATTTAAATAAGATATTTTAAATTATTTCACAATTTTATATTAAATAAGATACTATATAAGAGAAGGTGGTTTACCATTAGGGAAGCAGTAGTAAGGTACTGCTTCAGAAAATTTGTGTACATGTTGCAAATATTATCTCCTATTGGCCACCATAATGAATTAATGGTAAAATATAAAATCTTTTTTAACCTTTAAAAGAACGAAAAAATAATAAGGTTGGTCTTGGATTGATAGCTAATTCATAGCTAGTACTATTAGACAAGAAAATTGGAATATTCTTTACAGCCAAGAAATTAGAACAGTACAAAGAGGGTAGGTTTAAAATTTAAGTAGCAATGCCCTACCATCACAAAGGACTTTTGAACCACAGTACCATGGTGAGTTTCTTAAAAATTGAAGCTTTGAACTTTGGTTGTGTTGTTTACAATCCTCATTAATCTTACGGGCCCAAATTATAGAAACAGAACTAAATTAAAAATCCATTCTTTTTTGAAAGTACTGATGTTACATAAATGTAGTAAATATTATGAGTTCAATAAATTAAAAGTCAATACAATTTATTTTTAAACTTATGTATGTATAATCAGATGTTCAATTTGAACTAAAAACTTGAACATAAATTAAGTTTCATTAATGTAGATGAATATCAATTTTCATGTAATTTAGGACCAACTTTATTAAATCTCACTCGCGAAAGAATTCTAATCATACATAATTTCATTGCGATGAATGGAGAAACAATACAAACAAAAAACATGATCATTACTGTATTAGTCAACTAAAAGTATGATATGATAACAAACTAATTAATTTATAACATTATTTTAATATTGTATTTAGTGTTACATTTTTTTTAAATATCTGGTAAGACTATGTAGACTGAGTACTTATGATTAAATGGCTAAAATTGTGTGAACTTTGGTATTTAAAATTTCAATGATATCAGAGGCAATTTTATACTGTATACAAATGTTGGGTTCTTGTTATATAGACCCGATTTATTGTAGATTGAACTGGAATTAATTAAAATAATACTGAAATTTTAGTATTACACATATATATTTATATATATATATATATATATATATATATATATATATATATATATATATATATAGACACATAATAAACCAACTTAACATATTTATGTTGATTCTTGCTACTACAAAATTCGAATAGGTTGGGTTAAGTCAGGTTATGTTATTAATTTATTCAATTTGTCGTATGTAATTATTCAGTAAAACTGTGACGCCTCCTGCTCTTTGTGGCTGAAAAATCCCTCTAGATGGATCCAGAAATTTATAGCTGGCAGGTTGAGTGATCACGTCGACAGAAAAATCTGTCAGGATGGACCGACGATCATGATTTGAGGCACAAAGTCAAGAACAATAAATCAGAATTACATTTTATTTTAAAATGTTACTATAAAAAAATTGATTTAACATATATCTTTACAATTATTTAAATTTAAATCTTTAGAGAAGAAAACCTACGACCCCTCATTTGAAAAAAATATAAATTTTGAAAAATAAAAGCCATGGCTGTCAGGAGCTATCCACTTGTGCCAGCACCAGGAAGGGACTGTGACGCTCCATCTTCCTTTAGCGTCTCTCCCCCTTTCTGTCCACTATGTGATTCCTGCTCACAAACTACAAGTCAAACTTTTTTGGAATCTGTTCCAATGTTGCTAATTTATTAAATTATGTTATTTCCTTTTTCTATTATTTGGTTTTTGTTTAAACCCTACTATTCTACAAAACTAACATAAGTTAATAAATAAATCAACAAAATAACAACACAAACAGCTATTAAATACAAGTAATGATTCACATAAGAGTATTGCAGAAATACTGACCTCGTAGTGGCGCAGTATAGACCAGATGAATGGACGAACTTGAAAGGATTGCAGTGGGACAAACAAAAGTCACAGTTATGTTATTTTTGTTTGTTATGGTACTAGACAGATGACAGAGCCTAAAAATATTCATAAAAGGCTTTTTTGAGTTTTGAACTTACAAAAAAAGAGGTGGTCCATATAGATCAGATGTACCAAATATTGATTTTTGTATAAATAGCCTGAAACATTATTTCATATTCTAAATAATTCCCTCAGGAGCTCACTTATAGGATTACGGGTGTGATAATCCTGAGGTATCCTAGCTGAATCTACTCCTTTCTTCATGTAATCTTGAGTTAGATGCCTCTCGTCTTTCCTATCAAGTCTCCCTTGATTAACTTTTGTTCTCTTATGATCCTGACACTAAGAGCATTTGAAGGCTAGAGGTTTCCGTTTTATGCTCTCTTTTTAAGGAGATATCAACCACAAAGTTTTTTGTTTTTAAACAACAAGAAATACAAATTAAAAAACCTAAAGTTTATTAATGAAAGAATATATTTCTAAGTTAATCAAAGTTAAATAATATCTTAGTGACTTACTCGCACAATTCAGGAACATGGTATCCTTCATTCAGTCGGAACTTTGCAAGAGGTACAGCCATTGTGATTTCCCATCCCTTACCTTCTCTATCAAATGCTCTTCTTAATTCTTCAACAAAATAAAAGAAGACATCTTTGTCAGAGAAACTTCCTCCTCGATCAGCTGCTCCAGGGTACTCCCAGTCTAAGTCAAATCCATCAAACTGGTACTTGTACATGAATTCTGAAACAAAACAACCCCACGTTTTTCATGATTTTTGAAAGGGAAGTTCCTAATAGACTTAATCAATATGTTTGTATATTATCTTTTGTCGTCAAATTTACTAGTTAAATTTAAGTTTTCCCAATATTTTTTTACATTTTGAAATTAAAGTTTAACCCATGTGTTATCTACAAATTTCTGAAATGAAAAAAATGTTCAGAAATATACTGTGATATACCTTAATAATATACAGGTATAACATACTTGTACTGTCTAAAAACAACATTCCTTGGAGGTACAGTAAAACATTCGAGGGTAGTGACATTCCTCAAACCGGTTCTTATAATTATACGGTTAAGTTCTTATAATTATATTTAATTTTGTTACTTTTTTGCCATCGGTTATGAGGAAAGTACAAAGACGTTCATCAAATTTTTTCAATCAGTTAGGCTCTCAGAAGAATTGTAAAATGTATATTTTAATGTGAAATATGATATGTGTGCATGTGAACAGATTATAATTTTTAAATGGGTAATATGATTTTCACTAAATTAAAATCATTGTGAGTCTACAAATTTGTATAGCTGACAAATATAATCTAAAATTGATTAACAAATATAAGATGTTTTAATTTTTGACCAGCAAATTATTGTTTTGAATTTTACTAGACAGTACAGTACAAGTAATGATTTAGAATAGAGTCTACAGTCTTTAGTGAGAGAAAAGAAAAGAAAACTACTTTTGTAGGCAATTGAGATATAGTCTAAAATTAAAGTAAATTATTAAAGTTAACAATCACACTAACATTTTCAAATTTTTATTAAAATTATTCATTTATTTTATCCATAGCTTTGTAGGAAAAAATCTCAGAAACTAATAACTAAACAATGATGTTTCTCGTGTCAAATAGTCTACATTTTTTGTCCTTATGATGTAAAATCATTATAGAAAAATGGTTGTTGGATGAAAATTAAGTCTTATGAATTTTACATTTATTTATTCAAGTTGTCTATATTTAGAAGTGGATCTAAGATAGGTCACTTTAATGAGTAAGTGCATAGCAATCACGAAGGTCCAGCTGGATCTACACCTTTTTTCATGTAGTTTTGGGTTAAAACACTCTCTCTCATCTTTTCTATCAAGTCTCTCTGTCCAATTCTTGTTCTCTTCCGACGCTGACACAAATAGAGTATTCAAAGACTAGGGGTCTTTTATGTACAGTATCTTATATTCTTTTCTTAACTGTTTTAAAATGATGTTAATTAAGAGGTTTTTTTTTGCATTTAAACAACAAGAAATATATAATGTAGAAAAATTATTAATGGCTCAAAGACTAAACTGACAAATCTACTCCACAGAGAATAAACAATAATTTTGTAAACTATAGTCTTACCTTCACAGGCTTCGTAAATATTAGACATTGGTATCTTATATTTTTGGAAATTAATTAATTTTAAGTTTTAAATATATCTCCATAAGCACAACGTTTAATGTCCACAGCAACCATAAACAAATTTTACAACTCAAGTAAATTTGTTTACATCTTTTTATACTTAAAAAATTAAAATAGTTGTTTTTGGCTGATTAGCTTTTATAAATTTGTGAGCTTATTTTTGAGGTTATGTTTACACCATTCCTAAAATTGAATGTACAAACCTTTTTCACTGTGCCAGCTAATTTTTAAAATTAAATGAATAAAGGGTTTACAAATCAAATATTTTATAGACATTTTACTGTCTATTTAAATTAATGTTTTCCATAATGATTATGTTAAAATTTAGTTTTGAGTGGTATAAATTCAAAATAAGTAGAAACACTGCAAATAACCTTAACATGTGAATATTTTCTAAGTGTAAACACTGACCAAAAAACTGTACTATATAACCTACTTAGAAAGCGAACCGGGAAAGTGTGTTTCCTAGAGACCCAAAATTTCTTTTATCAGCCTAGGGACCCTCTTAGGAGATTGTATAATGAGACTGGAACTGACAAGATATCTTTACTTACCTACAACACTCTTAATAAATGAATCTCTTCTCTCCTTCATAGACACAAGTCCAGAGTATTTTCTTCCCCCCTCACCCCATCCTCCAACTGCTACAGAAGTCTTTATTCCAGGATATTTATCTTTCAGACTTGTAAAGTTTTTAAAACCATTTTTTTCAACATCCACCTTTAACAAATTTATTAGAATTTTACTTTTAATAATGTTAAATTTAGTAGACATAGATATAAGGAATTTATTTGATATTTTATTTGTTATTCTAACTTGGAAGATTAGTTAACAAAATAGAGTTGACAAATATCAACTTACAAAACTTATTTCAAATATCTGATCAATAAATAAAATAACCTCAATAAATGTTATATTAAATTACCTCTGGATCCAAGATTAGCACCTCCCAAGTTACATTACTAACTCCAATAAAGGAATAAATTATATGTGTACAGAACTCTCCAGGAATATCATCAATTGTATAACGGCCAATACCAGGTCGATATATTGCCCAATTACTGAAGTAGCAAACTACTCTAGAGTCATCTGTAAAATAAATACAAAATTTAATATGTTTCAAGTTCATAAAATTTACAAAATAAATTTTGCCTTGTAGTAAATAAAACTTGAAAGAAAAACTTTGACTGAAAGTATAAAGCAAGCAAATCACTTCAATCTGTGAGAATGAATACCTGGGTTAAGAAAAGTCAAAGAACTCATGGAAAATTATAAATGGAAAACGTCAAGAACATTCATGTATGAAAATAAGTTTAAAACATTGACAGGGCATTGTAGACGACTCAAAAGGATTGAATTAAAGAATCATAGTACCTGCAGATTCTCTCAAGAGAGGATGAAGACCCCACATTTTCAATGTGGTGGAGTGATGCACAAAAGGGCTAAAACCCTGAAGTGGTAGCAAATTGATGTAGAGGAAAAACCCAACCTTTGACTCCCTTCATGTCCTGCAATTCCTAAGGGAGTTGGGGCTGGAGGGGATTCTATAGACAGGAATTCCCTAGTTGAGTATAAGTATGGGAGGGGGTGTTACATTGCATAATAGACCTCTTAAGGATGCAGAGTAATAGATTTGATCTATAAATAAATATTGACATTGACTTGTGAGATAATGATAGATAGACTAAACTATTAAATTGCAGTTTTTAATGGTTATCCAAAAGAAATAATAGCTAATATAATAAAGAAAGTGATAATTTTTAAAAAAATTAGGAATTGAGAAGAACTCTGGAGGCAGTATGCCTCGACAACGATGAGTTAAAACTGCATTTGCTCCCTCAATCTCAAATATTGTAAAAAATCACTAAGAAAATATGCAAATTTAAATGTAGCAATGTCAGCCGAGAATAATCTTTGTAAAATTTTTGGAAATCCAAAAGATAAAATTCAAGAACAAGATAAATCAAGAATATATTGTATAATTTGTGAAATATATCGGAAAAAATTATAGGCTAAACAAAACGAAATGTCAAACAGAATAAAAGCAAAAGAACACTAGGCCCACTTCAAGTAGGCCTAATAACAGGCTTGATAAATCAGCTATGGCTAAACATTATAACTGAAAAGGCACATTTCACTAGGGATGGTGTCAAGAACTTGCGCAACGAACACACTTGGGCAGAAATCAATCCCAATTCAACTGTGGAAAGCAACTTTTAGCACAGATTTAGTGTGAATCTGCGGTGTTGTTTGGCTTAATTCACAATCAACTGATCGGACCATTCATTCATATTACCCTGGACGCTTAATTTCTGAAGTCTACTTATAATTTCTTCAAGAAGGATTGCCACAGTTACTGGAAGAAGTTCCTATTGCTTTGAGATACCAAGTGTACTTCCAGTAGGATGGTGTGCCTCCTCATTTTTTAACAAGCCTTTTCCACCCACTTAATATAAATCAGCATTTCTCTCAGCAGTGTATCGGTCGTGGAGATCTACACTCCTGACCTCCATGTTCACCAGATTTAACACCATTATATTATTGTGTGTGGAGATGAATGAAAAGTATTGTGTAAGAGAAAAAAGAGGTTTTAATTGCCCAAAATATGGATATGGCTGCGTCAATGAGGACAATCCAGCAAAACTAAAAAGAGCAACTAAAGCTTACAGAGAAATGTATTGAAATTGAAAATTTATTGTAAATTATAGTATTTATGTGCTTGGATTAATTTTGGTCTGTGTTGTATCTCATAAACTCAAATTTGTCTATCTTGTTTTAAATAAATATTGAGCTTGACTTGTGAGATAATAATAGATAAAAAAAAAACTCGAACACAAGCATCTCACAAAAAAATATGTTTACTTAATCAAACACGTTTCAATGACAAAGTCGTCATCCTCAGTGATACATGAGCTTCAATAACAAAACTATAACATAAGTTTTTTTGAATATAACTTGTTTTTATTTTACATTAATTGTATTTACATCAATCTAGTCAAGCATAAATCCTATACAAGTTTTATTGAAAATTATGATGCATTTATTACCATTTAACAAAGTTATTCTACGCCAAATTTAAATAGGAACTTTTTAAATAGTGTTATTTGATGCATAAGGCCTAAATAAAAATTAACAGAATTCAAAAATGTTTTGTTTTTAGTCTATTTTTAGGTGTTGTAGACAATTACCAAGAAATTCAATTTTAGTTTTTGTCCATAACACGGTTATCTTTTGAGCTACAGAAAAAAAAAATTAACATTTTGTTTATCATTAAAATACGAAAATATTTTGTCTCTTGTAACTTTTTTATAACGGTTTTCGCGATATGTTAGTTACAGTAGATATTAATACAGTAAATTATATTGGAATTCTAGAAGTCTGATGGGTCGAGTTCTGAATGTTGCCATAGGAAACAAACAAACAAAGTTGGTGTAAGGGTGGTTGTAATTTTACATGGTCAAAGGATAACTTGTTGTTGTGAAAACAATATGGTGGGGATGAATAATATATTACTTACAAAAATAAGTTTAATATATTCTAAAGATTAAAAATTACCTCAAATGATAGTTATATAAAACATTTGTAATACATACATCATATTTTAATAATTCTAATATTCTAATACTATTTGTAATTTCTTATTGTTTGTATAGGATGTGATGGAACGAGTGTTCTATGATATGAGGATTGGAAGCATGTTGGAATTGCACAAGTTTTACCAAACCCAAGTATTACACTATCAAGAAGTAGTGAAAGATGAATGTATAGAAAAGCTCAATGAGTTTAACAAATTACAGAAAAAAGCCACACAACATGTAAAGAAGTCACCAGATAATCAGTTGAGTTATTTTCTATTTTATTATTATAAGAATTTATTTTTAATAATTATTCTACTTTATTTAAATAATTGTGAGACATTAAAACATGATTTTTAAACTATAGAAATTATATTAAATGCTTTAGTTTTTTTATAGATCATAATCCATCATTACTAGTATTAAACAGATGTGGTACATCATTTTTTTCCACCCTATATCATCTCTATTAGTAATATCTTATTTACAACTAAATTTCCAAAACATTATTGTCCAAATTTTAATCTCTCTCTACACACTTATATGCACATTTGATTCTTAGTACAGCCAAAGGATATAGAAAGATTTGTGATTGTTTCTGAGAACCTACATTCTTTCTCCTATAGTTTAGTCATTACATATTTATACAAGTCCTTCATAAAATTTGTGATTTTGAAGTCTCCGTAAATTGGCAAGTTATTTCAAGTACTAAATCATAAAAATTTTAAATGGTCCCGATCGTAGATATGTTGAAATTATATTACTGTTTTTGCAAAATTTAATTTTGACCTTTAGCTCTAGTCATAATATGAAGTCATTTGTATGCATTTTGCGAGGATATTTGGACAAAATCAACAAAACTAAGTACAGTATGTTAAATAACAAAACTAATAAAAATAAGTTGAAGTTTTTTGGTATGTAGTGGCGCTTGACCTTCATCGGGCAAATAGGTTCCCATCACATTTTAGTGGTGGGGTAAGTAAGTGAGTTAGTGTTCCACCGTCCTTTTGTCAGAGTGTTTACGAACAACCTCCCCACTCCAAGCATACCGCCCTCCCTCCAAGTGCCACCACATAACAAATGAGCTATATTCAAATATAACTTATTGCAGATAATTTTTAATGGATGTATAGATGTATAGAATTCAGAATCGAGAAAAATGTATGCCATTATATTTTGGAGTTTTGAATATGATCTAAAAATGTTTTGTTTGTGTCTTCTAAACTTTACTAAAATATAGTATAAAAATATCAAGAGAAATACAAACATTTTAGAATTTATTTTTTTAATATTGAACATATATTTTCAACATATAATTAAATATTAAGCCTTATTTATAGGTATAGATGTACACTGTCAGATCGAGCTGAAAACGAAAGAGATAAACATAAATGTTGGTTTAAAATTTACCCATTTCATTTTCAGCTATGTAAAAATTACCTTATATATACATATTTTATAGTAATAACCTATTAACCGGTTGCACTAATTGTTTTAAGAATGAAATACTGCTCATATATGACTAACTGTTATACTTACAGAAACTATAGAACTTCCTCTTCCATTTGGTATCAAAATAACAAAACTTAAAATCTGTTGTGAAACAAAATAAATATATCCTTGTAACTTAAATTAGTCATGCTACCAGTACAGGTATTCACTACAATAGTTCTTTCTAGGATGTTTAATGAGACATTAAAACAGCTGAAGCTGTAAGGGTCAGATTTACGACCGATGTTTTTTTATTGAATCAAGTGGTTGCAGATATAGACCTAGGGGGAAAATATCATGTTTACAAAGGGGGCAGCTGAGTAGGACTGAATAAATAACTACTTGAGGTTTGAGGACCTAAGCAAACAGTCCAAAGGTAAATGCAGGTTCTATAAGGTCAAAACAAATGATTTCCCCTACTTCCTTGTACTCAAGCATGTTTGTTGGGAGAGCAGAGTTTAACATGTTCTTGGTAAACATGACAACCTGGGCCTATATAAGCAGCCGGCCATACCCAAGAAGAGTCACTCTTCTTCACTACTATTAGTGGATGGACTAGTTGAAGAGAAGACTTGGGAGCACGAGTTGTGGCGATATACTGGTATGATCCATCTATGAATATTTCAGAAAATATTGGATTTACTTCTAAGTACTTTATGCTGAGGAAATAGTATTGATTCTCAATGCTTAGATTACTTCTTCAATTTTATTAAATTGGTTGTTAGGTTGTTATACCCGATAATGGTATTATGACTTGTTATTATTTATTCTCAGTTTGTTAACCGTAATAGTTTAGGTATTATTTTATCCCATAATCTGTAAATACCTGTCTCCCATATCCTCTGGTGGAATTTACCAGGTCCTAAAAGTGGAATACCTTTTCACGCCCTAACTAACCTAAAGATACCTGTCTGTCATATCCTCTGGTGAAATTTACCGGTTCCTATAAGTGGAATAAGATTTCACGTCCTGACTAACCTATAAATACCTGTCTCTCACATCCTCTGCTGGAATACACCGGGTCCTATAAGTGAAATACACTTTCACCCCCTAACCAACCTACAAATACCTGTCTCCCATATCCTTTAGAATACACTGGAGCCCACAAGTGGTATACGCTTTCATACCGTATCGGCATTATCTCTTGTACCCACGAGTGGAGTGTACCGGAGCCTACTGAGACATATCCATTCTCATCCTCTGAAGTAATCTTGTGAGACACATCACGAGCAGTAAAATAGAGAAGCTAGGGGAATTGAGGAAATTGACCCTGTGGAAATATGACACAGCGACTATGATGAACATTGTCCTATAATTAGCGCAAACCAAATCTGAGTTGTTGATTTAAGACAACTGAGAAAACTGAGACTAACCTCTGGACTCATATCAAAGACTTAGTGATTCGGAAACGAGACGAAATGGGCTTCGTTACCGTCTATGTATGAAGCCTTTACAAAGTTTCATAACAAATAAAATCTACTGTGCATTTGTAAAAAAAAAAAAAAAAAAAAAAAAAATTTTAAAAAATATGTAATTGAAAAAAAAGGGCTAGCAGTACATACTACTAAATTTCTTTTATATAAGCTTGTACAATATAATAATATTGGTTTTATGGTTGGATATACTAGTTTAAAATGTTATCTTTCCATTAGTACCCAAATGACTGTAATTATAATATTAACTGGCACCATTCCAGGGTTAAAGTTGTTTATAAAAATTAATTTCAGTAGTGGATGTTATATACTAATAGTGTGTTATAAAAAGAAATTACCACTAGGTAGAATATAAATCAATGTTTCATTTAAAGGATATGATGCATTGATATCTTGTCTTAAAATTATTGATTATAAAAACATGTAATACTTCTTTGTGTAGGCTTATACAAGAAATGGAAGATGAGGAAAACATCCCTGAAATCCATTTTCCTGCCATGGGGGATGGGGATGGTGTGGATGAGCTGCAACCCTCTCTAGAGCCTGGGTTTCAGATGCTACACAGCTTAGAACAAGAAGTGCAGTAAGTTTATACAATCATTACAGTCAAGTTGTGTTAGGCTATTATAATTGTAGTAAAAGTTGCTGCTATATTGGTACCGACAAATAATATTTTAATAAATATTAATAATTTTTCATCATGGCTCAATCTTATGATCATATAATGTTAACATGAGGTTCTTAAATGTTCTGTTCGTAACTGTTCAGAGTATTTCTCTTTTCTTCTCACACAATTTTTATAGTTTATAGTTTATATTCTCTCTATCATTCCTTTACTAATTCCTCTTCCTTTTAAGTCCATCCTTATATTTTCCCATCATACCTTGTCATAATCTTTCTTTATATAGGTAAAGGCCATCATAGTATCTCTTCTTCCATTAATCATTAAACTTTATTGGGTTTTTTACAGATCCACCTGATTAAGTGTTGATTTAGGCCTAAAATAAAATAAATTATAAATAAAGCAAAACAGGAAGCTAATTTTCATCATTGTATTTTCTGAAATAGTGTAACTTGGATTACCTAATCTAAGATAATGCTTTACATTCTAAAAAATATGTCAAATTTTGAGTGGCCATTTTTGAATTGAAACCATATAACAAAGATTGGTGTGTTATTTAAGCCATTTGTTTTCCTATAAATTAAAAAAAAAATGTAGTTGAACACACTTCACTGGAATGATTTGAGTTATCCCCCCTCCCATTCTGACAATTTTCTGAAATATCTAAGAAACTAAGAACAATATTAGATTGTGTAACAATTCAAACTTTTCACATTAAAAAAGAAAATTATATACACATAGTAAAAATAGGTAATAATCATATAATTTTTAGGAGTCATTTTAAAACCTATTTACTAAATTTATTGAAGCTCAGATTTCTCATATTTACGTTTATCAACTTATTAAACACAAAAATCTATATACGCAAATTGTATAAATTGGCAAATGTCATTAAAACTCTATACAAATTTTCTATTACAAATAGTGATTTAAAAACCCAATATGTGTAGCAGAGTTGGTGAAAATAAGATAAAAATTCTGACTAAAGAAAAAAATGAAACCTCTCTCAAACCATGTTGTAGGTACCAGGATCGGTGTACATTTCATGGTCCATGGCCTTGCCATGGAAACAGCTCCAATCACTATAATTTCAACTAAAACATTTTGACTTGCTTTCTGATGATTACTTAAATCAGTAATACAGTTTTCCCTATCAAATGTTTGATATGGTTTAAAAACCTCTCTAACCTAAAGATGTTGAAATTTTATATTTTTCTACAAAATTCAAATAATAATTGTGATGTACATCTTCATTAAGCCTGTGTTTTTTTAAATAGAGTGTCATAAAGTCATGGTGGGGTTTCTAGTTATTATGACTTCCTAAAGAAACATTGTAGGTGCATGAAACAGCTGTTATTTAGTTTTATTAATAATTGGGTAACCATTATTGTGCCATTTAATCATATTATGATTCACAGTATTTATAAAATAAACATGATAAGCTATAAAGGAAGTGCATTGTGACTTGTAGTTGTCAATTCTGTAACTCTAATGCAACATAAGTACAGTGTTTTATAAAGGACCTCCACTTGAAAATAACATTGTAGATGGGTCAACAGCTCTAAGAAATTAAAGCTTATGACACAAAAAGTGTTCAGGTATACCATCAGTCAGTATTAAAACTGTTGAAAATATACGAATAATGAGGTCAAAAAAATCGGTTATAAAATATTTTTGAGAACTAAATATCCCAAACTAATAGATAACAAGGTTTAGACAAAAAGAACTCTGGTTTGCAAGCTATAAACTTCAGTTATTGCTTGGTTTACAGCCAGGAGATAACCTTTAAAAGTATGAGTGTGAAATAGATAACAAAGTTCAGACAAAATTATTCTGGTTTGCAAGCTATAGACTTTAATTATTGCATGCTTTAGAGCCAGGAGATAAACCTTTAAAAGTATAAGTGTGAAATAGACATTCTTGATAAAATTGAAGCTGATGAGAATTTTTTGAACCGAATTATGTTTAGTGATGAGGCCACTTTCCATCCATACTTTAGTATATTGTCACGATGTTCGAATTTGGACAAATAAAGTCGCTCGTGCCTTTGTTAAACATGAACGCAACAACTCAAAAGTTTTTGTTTGGTGCACTCTTGGAAACATATTATTAGAGTCTTTTACTTTGCAGAATTCACTGTAAATGAAATTGTCTACCTTGACATGTTGGGGCTATATGATCCTTCCCAAATCGACGATAAAGATTTTTCTATAATATGGGGCACCGCCTAACTCTGCAATTAATGTTCATGAAATCCTTGATGAAAAATTTTCCTTGATTGGGAAAAATGGCTGACAGGCCTGGGACACACGCTCACCTAAATCTTACACTTGTGAACTTATTTATAAGTGTATGTTAAACAATATCTCTACAGTGAAAAATTGAATATTTGAGACAGTAACTTAAAGAAGCAGTTAATAACTCCTAAGTTAATGTTTTAGTATGGGAGGTGGTGGAACATTGTTCGGAAATTTCCATAGCTAATCACAGAGCCCACATAGAATTTGAAAAAAAATAAGTTTTTATTTGTTCCTTTTATGTTTCATATTTTTAAATACATCATTTTGTTAAATATTTCTTCAAAACCCTACGATTACTTATGGACACACTCTATATTATTCTTTGTCTTATATAAAAAAGTTAACAGTTATGACTTTTTGCAATATAGTTTTAAATATATAAATAGTTTATATATAAATATGTAAATAGTTAAAATTAATATCATCATGGGATTATCAGAAATATTTTTATTTAGTAAGATAACTAACATTAGTAAGTAGCTTGAGTTGTTTATTTATTGCCATCCGCCTCTTTATTGTCATGAATCTAAATAAGGATGGCTTCATTTCAGGCTTCTTCTAAACGTTTAGTGCCATCAGACTAATGTTGCAGGGTCTGTTCATATTAAAGTACAAACTTCACCATCTTCAAAGGTGTGCAGTGAAGAAACCTGAACTACCATTTTTAATTAATTAAATTTATTATTATTATCACCTGTTTTCTTATAATATATATATTTTTTATTTAGATATAAAGGTTAGCTTTTTAAAAAATAACTGATAATTTCTTTTAAAAACAATTCAATTTGTTAGGAATAGATTTTCCTGATTGAGGTTGTATTAATTTGAATGGGATTATTATTTTGATTATTTAAAAGCAAATTATTTTAAAACAAAATTCACAACATTTTCTAATGGATGGTTATAGCTTTGTCCATGGCTGGTGCAATTTTATTATCAGCTCATTAAGAAGAATTTAATCACCACATGATTGTGTTTTTACCAAGTATTTGGTTTGACATTGTAAGTAGTTAGACCAAATGCATGGTAAACTTTTAACAAATACTTGGTTATTAACCTTTTGGTTGCCACATGATTGTGTATTGTCAATAATGTACGATTCATTGAATTTTACAATTTTCAACAACTGGTTAAAAAATAAACATATATTTAGTATATGATTTTACCGTTTTCATTATTTAAAAGACCATACTTTAATCTTAACATTTTAAAAATAATATAGTTGAAATTTTTCTTAAAAAAAATACACTGGAACCCCGAAAATCTGAACTAATTGGGTATGTGGCCTATTTTTGGATATGGAAAAGTTTAAATTAACCGAAAAATCTTTAATACATAGTACTTAAACTACTTAACATTAGTTACATTGTACGATCCACCCGATAATGTTCTGTAGTGGTGAGACAAAGAAGTGTTTTTATGGTTTACACAAGATGTCTATTTCATCTAATAGAAAGGAGTTCTTATTAGTTCAAGAAAAGGCATTGAAGTTGAATAAACGGTGGTTCAGTATTTACTGCTAGCAATGAGTGGTTGGACCGATGGAAGAGAAGGCATGAAGTCAGACAACTAACAATGAGCAGAGAGTTATGGACCACTAACACTGTTGGAAAAGAATATTTAGATGAATTTACATATTTGATTACATCAAAAAATTACTCGCCCCCAGCAAGTGTATAATATGGGCGAGATTGGATTAAATTTCAAAGTACTACTTCCTACTAAAGTCTTATCTTCTAAAGAGGACTTCAGCACCAGGCTTTAAAATGAATAAAAAGCATCTAACAGTTTTGGCAAGTATTGGTCGGCAAGTATTTTATTGCTGCGGTAACAAATACGCTATCATTAATGGTCATTGGAATGTTTACCAAGCCACAAAATTATGAATAGGAATTTTCTTCAAAAATCAAAATAAAACGTTGATGACTGGTAATCTTGTTAAGGAGTGGTTTGACAAAAAATGTGTTCCTTTGGTAAAAAGATTTCATAAAGAAAATGGGATGTCACCTCGAGTTTTCCTTTTGATAGACAATGGTCTGTCACATTCTTCAGACATGCAGTTGAAGTATGTCGACATAAAAAACCAATTATTCTACTTCCTAACATTACAACAAATGGACGACTAACGTGACTAATGGATCAAGGTATGCTACAAAATATAAAACTGAGTTAAAGGAAATTTTTTCTGTTTGAAGAAGATTCTTCTCTTTGTACTCTTGAGGTGCTAAAAAAAAGATAACAATAAAAGATGTAATTTATTTCTGGTTTTTTTTTCTTGTTCATTCAATTCAGCGTTATTGACAGAAAATATGACATTGTTGTTTTTATATTAGCAATTTTTACATTTCAATCTCGTTTTACTCTCCTTGAGAAACAATGTAGTACTGTATACTAATTTCCTTTTTCAATAATTTTTTTGACATAATTAGGTTACATGTAATAATTTTATATAATAATAAATGTGGTCTTTAGTTTTTTACATTTTGAATGTTTTTCTTCAAAATCATGTTTAGTTTTCCCAGGAGTTCAGATTTCAGGTGTTCTACTGTATGTTAAATATTGCTGAAAAATAAAAAAATTAAATTTTGAAAAAAAATTGTAAAATTATATTTTTAATTGTTCATTATTATTTTTTAAGTACATTGTTAAAAAATGAAAAAGTATCTACATATATGTTTAAAAATGAATCATAACTATATATATATATATATATATATATATATATATATATATATATATATATATATATATATATATATATATATATATATACAGTAGAACCCCTCAAACTCGACCCCCTCAAACTCGACATTCCGTCAAACTCGACAGGGCCAGTGACAAGGAGCATGGGATTTCCAAGGTCATTCACTGCATTATTTTACGCCATGTGCGCCTGCCAGATGCCCGGAGGTTGAGGCTTGTTACTTTTGTTTATACAGCTGTGAGGGATGCTCCTTTGTCTAGCCACTTTCTAATCCTACTGTATAGTAGAGGCCAAAGTTAAAGATAAAAGGGTCCAGGTAGACCAGGACAGCCCTAAACATTTGTTGTCAAAACATTCATATTTTTGTGAACCCAAGCGCCTAACCACCCGGATGCTACCGGTCATTAGCACCGATTCCATTAAAGTAAGCGGCAAGTCTTTTGTCATAACAATTCAACGGAGCGTCGTAGAATTATGATTCAAGTTTTGTAATAAAGGTCTTAACCATGTGAGAAAAATAATCCGACTCTTAATTATATGCGATCAGCAGTTCAATTTGCATTTGTATTGGACTGTGTTTGGTATGGACATTCTTTTTCTTCGGCGACTTCGAGATGAAGCTGCCAGACGTCCAGTCGAAAATGAAAAACAAAGATCAATCAAAAGTTTTTCAAAAAGTGCTAACTTTGCTCTAATGTTTTTTTTTTTTAATTATTTTTTTTATATAAAATTATTTTAATCTTTAAAAATATTTAATGGACTGTCAGTTTTTTACTGTAGACTTTTCTGTAAATTTTATTACAGCATATTAGGATAGGTCTTTTTAGTTTACTAAACCTATTGTACAAGGCCAACACTTTTTAAATCTCATTTGACCGATCGATAAATTTAATTTTAATGTGTGATTGAACACACTATTTTTTTGTTGTCAGGCAGGGACTTTTTTGCAATAAACGTTTAATCATTGATAATCAATAAATGTACAGTTATTTAAAATAATTTTGAGTATTTGTTGCAAACCTAACCATTAAATACCAAAGTTCCCTAAAACTCGACAACCCCCAAACTCGACAACCTTAAAGTCCACATTGTGTCGAGTTTGAGGGGTTCTACTGTATATATATATATATATATATATATATATATATATATATATATATTAACAAAAAAAAACAATAATAAAAATTATTGTGTGGAAGTTTTTTCACTTATAACACACACATAGAGCTTTGAAACACATTCTAGGATATAAACCTACGTAACAATTTTATATCACTGATAAGTTTCTAGTAGACTTTTCCTTTTTCAACACATAAAACAGTTTCTTTGCCTATGGTGAACTCCTTTTCAGGGTTAGGTTTTTGGTGGATAAAATGTTTTTCCAAGAGCCCAGCAATTTTTGTGTGAACTGTATTGTTTTCTATAATAGTAAATTTATTAAAAATTTTATCAAAAAATCTGGTTATTGGTAGATAACTCTTATTTACCGTATTACATAAAATCATTGTATTTATATTGTATGTGTTTAGTATTCTACTTCAACACATACAAAGCCATTGAAGCACTCTTATATATAAGGGTTATATGAAATACACACCCAAAGACCAATTTAAATAAATATACTCTCAAATCGAATTGAAAGTATTATTATACAAACAGCATACAAAAATAAAATTTAAATCATACTGAGTACAATGAGGCCATTAATACAGTGGCTGAAGCGATCGTACAAAATACAACATAAGTGTTAATGATACTAAAAATCATATCAATGAACTAATAGACATAATGCCACGCTGCGCCTCTCTTCGGTAGTAGGTTTGAGTAGGGTTCTTCTTGCCCCACGTTGGAACGCCACTTGCCACGCTGCGCCTCTCTCTGTCTCCGACGAATTTAAGATTCTTGTTCCCTTTTTTGGAACACTATTATCACGAACTCTTAAACTCGCTGTACGATCACCACCGACTGGGCGAACCACCTTTCTTTTCAGAGCAAGCGCGGGCAAGACCAAGATGCTCACTTTTACTTTTTTAAATCAAAGATTTTGCAACTCTTGGCTCTAATAAGTATGAGCTTGTCCTCATAAACTTACTAAATTTTAATTAACGCAAAATTCCCTGAATTTTATCTCAATGCTCGATTATTTAACTCTTTTAATATTAACTCTCTCTCTCTCCAAGGTCGTGCCTTTTGGGAGAAATCGGCTCTTAAGTTCTGATGATAACTTTTAAAATTTTCAAATTATATTACCAGAGCACATATATAAAATTTATGTTAAAACAAGGTTAATAGCATACACAGAATGGATATATATTAAAAACACAACAAAATTTGGAAATGAATTATTTGTATATTATTTTCTCTTTTGCACAGAAAAATTTTATATTCAAAACTTTTTTAATCACACCAAACAATTTAATTGAACAATAACACAACTATTTATTTATTTGACAAAATTAATTAAAGTAATATTATCTATATATTAAACAAAATAAAAGCGCTTGACTTTTCAGACAGAACCACAAACAGTTTTTCCTGTACTGAAAAAGTCGTATTTAAATTATTAATTATTTTCAACACCAAAGCAGAGGTTTAAAATGAATTTAATTTTTAATAATTCCCCTAATGACATTATATTTAAAAAGAAGTTAATATTTGCGAATTATTCCTTAAGTATAAGATACCTTCACACTTTAATAGAAGTTCTAGTTGGATTTGGAATTTGTTGTATAATTAGGATGATGGTGATGTGATGTTTTCTATCCAGAGTCTGTAAGCTGCTATGTAGTTGAATGCTGGTATCGAATTCTTCTAAGTCGCCTTGAAGATCGATTTAAAGTTGAAATTATTCTAAGTCCAATTAGTAGAGTGACAGTTGAATCTTCCTCTCAGCTCACAGTCGGTTGCAGAAGAAACGTCTTATTCGCGTCGATTCCAAATCAAAAGTAACCGTCTTTCGACGGTTAAATCTCGGTCTCCCTGTCAGTGGGAATTAATCCACTTTTCTGGAGCCAATTTTCCTCCCTTTTTGGGAAAAAGGTATTTTCCATATATTATGTGTTTTCAGGCCCTTTTGGTCTGAAATATTTACACTATATATTTTATTAGTCCTATTTTTTGACTAATGAATAGTTTTCTTCCTTTATTATTAATTAAAACACCTTTTAATTAATAATTTATAGTATTTTTTCTTTAACGTTATCTTTGATCCATGTTGGCAACATGATGTTTCTGACTTTAGACTCCGCTTGAAGATGCGCGCGCAACTGTTCATGTTTTTGCATGAAAATCTCTACTTTTGACGTTTTTTCGTTCAACTCGCTATAACTTTCGAACGCTCGAACCGATTTTAAAGTTCCTTTCGGATTCTTCTTCCTTTCCATCTTGTGGGTCTTGTGGAACTTGATTCATCGCTCTACTACGCTTCGTTCGCGAGTTATCGCCCTTTTCCCGTAATTTGATTTTTCTCCTTTTCAAATTTTGAGATAAGTCCTTTCTCAAAATTCTTTTGACGAAATCTTGTTCCTCTTCTACTACGACGAAAAACTATGTTTTTACTTTTTACATAACTCGTTTGGTTGTCGAGTTATTCGTCTTTGAAGTCCTTAAGTTTGTGTCGTATGAGTTTATGTTCGTAAAAACCCCCCCATTATATATTATTACTTCTGCTTTGATGTTTTACAATTTTACAGGCTAGATACATATAATTATCATTTAACTTTACCCCTTTAACGTTTAATTTACCCGCTTTTGGGCTTTGAAGTTTTACGTTTTGTAATTATTATATCTTCCTTATTTTATTCTCAAATTTGATTCTAAGTACTTATTATTGTGCCCTATTGTGGTCTCTACAATAGTACTTATTATTATTTTTTAAATAATCCCCCCTTCAACTCAAAAATTCCAAAAAACTCCCCAAGAATGACTTTCTAAGTCCATTTTCACCTGTTAATTATTATTAATTCATATTTTTTATTTATGATTATTATTAGTTCCCCTTTGAGTTATGACTCTACGTTTTTTGAATTTTGAATTTACGTTTTTTCCAAATTTTAGGTTTTTGAGCCCCTATAAAAACTTGAATAACTTTTTTGTTTTAAGTACTTTTAAATTTATTTTTCGATATTCTTAATCGGTTGATTCTACTGTACATTAATTAATTTTAATAATTTAATATTTTAATAAAATAAGAAACCAGACAGAACGATTGTACACGATTCAACATGCAGTGTTCGACACCTGTTGCCGTGACGTCATCGCTCCCCCTCGTCCCTCATCCACTAGGCTTTATCGCGGGAATTTAACTTGTTTTAAATGGACTTGAGACGTTTGGCTTTTTCCAAACCGTCGCAATAATTAGCTCCTTTTGCATAAATATTAAAAATATGAGTCCACTCATTTTGTTAGTGTGGACTCATATTTTTTGGTGTGTGGACTTAAGGCAAACACTATCGCAGTCATCATCTTAATAAATAATAATAATAATAATAATAATAATAATAAAACATACAATGCTCCTTAACATAAAACTAAATATTGATACATACTTTGACTTTACCCACAAGTACTGGAGATCTGACCCACTTGACTGTAGTAAATTTTTCTCTTATTATTTAATGTTAAAAAACCTTGTTTGCAGTCATCACCATAAAAAAAATTTTTTTTAAAAAGTATAAAATAGAGACTCTTGCCCTTGAATAGCTAACTTTTGGATATCAGAAAGTTGATTATACACTGCTAACTCACCGATTCTTAATTACATATGAAACGTCATTTATTTGTTTTTATTGATTGTTGTCATTAAAAATAAGTATCATGCAAAAAATCAACATGGTACAGGAAGTGAAGGTGGTTGTGTTTTGTTTGATTTCAATAATTAAGAAGATATGCAGTGATTGACAAGTTCATCCACCATAATAACAACAATGTATTTATTAAAAGCCTACAATTGTTCAAAATATGTACTTATTAATATTTTTTAGGAGCTATATTTTCACTTTGGGTGCCACTGTAAAATCTGTATACAATTAGGGCACTGTCAACCAACAAAGATTGAGAACCACTGCTCTAGTCATGTAATGGTCACAACATTGTACAAATTTTATATTATTATTCCTTTCAATTCAATACCTAAAATAAATTACAGATAACAGTAGAAAATAAAACTAGACCACTGTTCATTTTTCAAAACCATTTATATAAATGTATTGTAGCGGATTTAGGAAAACATTTTCTTTTTTTGTTTAAAAGGGGAAAAACTATCACTGTTAAAAATTATGTTTATGTGTAAATGATAACTCATATTGCTTACATTTTGATAAGTGTGATCAATCTCATATTGCAATTCTGATACCTGTGTCTGACCGTACACTTACTTTTTAATTTACAGAGTGTAAGTATTAAATATAATGGAACTAAAACCATATTTCTTAAAAACAAAATTATATGTTTCAAAATCCATTTTTTCTGATGTATAAATGGTTAACGCTTTAACCGTATCATGAATTTTCATTCAATAACAGTATCATCCGGTCTCTCAGACCGGACATTTTCTTCTCCATTTAAGTTTTTTTTACTTGAATCGTAAGATTTATTTCAATTTAGGTCAAAATACATGTATATGTATGAATTAAAACTTGGCATTACAGTGCTTTAAATTTTTTTAAATTTTTATCGTTTTGTAAATAGTCTGTAAATATGTATAAGGAAATGGAGGGGGGAAAATGTTTTCAACAAAAAACACTACTTGTTTATTTATTTTCAAAACAATTTCTAGCCCTTCTTGTCCGGCCGGGAAGTGGTCCTCTCAAAATGTTGTGTTGGGGCGTTTGTCCTTGTTTTCTTTTCCTCTCTCTCGCAGCAAATACTGTAATCTTTACCCCAAAAGAATTCAGACTCCCCCTCTGAAAGAACAAAATTTTCAACAATATAATGCATATCATTTTCATCCTCTATTCAGGGTTTGTCTTTAAACTACTCCCGTCACTAGTTTCCTTGTCAGCATTAGAAACAAAATATTCAGGATCTTGATCCGAATCAGCCATGTCTTCGTCTCTTTCTTCCTCTACGTTGTTGTAATGGAGTTGCAAAATATGATCGTTGAAGTCAGCGTCATTCACTCTTATATCCTGGGAATGAGCCATATCAAACATAAAAAAAAATAGATAGGGAACCCAAAAACTATGTGCAATAATATTTACACTGGTAGATACACTCACAAAATTTCAAACATAATGTATATCATCCGGTAATGTATTCCGGTACAGGAGACCGGAACAAAAACAATAAAACACTGCTACACGCGGAATGACAGCTCAAGGCCAACTGAAGGCTAAAAATAACTATTGGCGGGAGAAATCAATCGAACTATCAGGTGTGCCAATTTTGTAGAGCCAAAATTACTGTCCGGTGTCAGAGACCGGTGATACGGTTAAAGTGTTAATATACTCGTATATATATGTACAAGATGGAGCAAAAGTAACTTCCTACTTGAATTTTACAACAAAATTAAGAGTACATCTTTGATGTTTGTTTGAAACACTATCATATACTCTAAGACAATAGTTCCTTTCACCTTTCACATCCTATAATGCAATCTTTTAGAGGCTCAATCCTTGATCCTTGAATCCTCACACAAAGAAATCCATTATAGATCCATACATCCAATAAACATTAAGATCCATGTCTTTGTTTTTTTTTTTTTTTTTTAACAAGTGTATAAGCCCGTCAGGATGGTAGATTTGAATTAAAATGTTCATTAATATTGGTGGCAGAACTACCAATTTAAAAAAAAGTTTCATAAGCGAATATCCTTCCTTCTTTGGTTAACATTGTGTGAGATTACTCCAAATAGGTTAAACAAAGTTGATCAGAATTATTTACAAATACCACTGAAACCAATAAAAACGATCAAATGATTACAATTTGTATTAGTTAAAAGACAAGACAGGTTCCAACATTTTACAATAATTTTAGTATTTAGTTTATATTATTTCGTAATGTACTATTGCTCTTCTTTTTCTAGTATTACTTATAATTAGTTTAATGTGGTGTTTTTATATTATCCTCTAGTAGAATGTATTGTTAGTATTTTCTAATAAATTTGTTATGTTTTAAATTATTGTTAATTCATTGTTTTTTTATTAATTACTTCCATTATTATAAATCAAGAGGATATTAAATTCTTACATTTTGTTAAGTCTCGAGATTAATTGAGTTTCTAAACATATGTTTTATTTACTTTTGTCTCTTTATTTCATATTTCATTTTTAATTTTATTTTACAATAAATTAATTCAGATGGTGAAGCAACTTGAAACAAATGCTGTCAATTCCACAAACTTGCTTTTCATGAGGTTTCTCATAATGGCAAGCCATTCGCATAGCACTAAGCTTAGTTTCTCTTTCATAGGCAGAATGTGAATGTTATATCACATAATCTTAAAAGTCAGATGTTAGCGTAGTTAAAAAATTCTGATGCAACCATTTTCCAATTGTTAAGAATTTGGCCAAACTAAAGGATAATATAAATTTGGGTTCAGAGCCCCGAAAACATAGGACACAAAAGGTTTAATGAAAGCAACCGATATTGAAACCCTTCTCCATAAATTTAATGTTTATGTCTGTCATGGTCATTATCATTTTTTAAATACTTTCTTTGTTGTGAAATAAATGTTGCGAATATAAAACATAGGTAGAACAACTGTTTGATTAACTAAAGACTACCCTTATTTGATTTGAATCAAGTAAAGGGTAATGTTAATCCTTTTCTGTTCTAGAATGCAGTCTAACATGGAGCAAGAAGAAGACGAGGATGTAGTTGTGAGTGACTCTTCATATGGAGGAGATGTGGCAATGACATTGCCGTCAGGTTCAGAAGCATGGTTTACTGCAATGAAATCTAAAAAACGCAAGAAAAAGTAGTTCACATATTTTGTTTACTAGTAAAACCCATGTAGACTACATGTTATTGTTTTATGTTCCAAGAAGGAACAATTGTTACCATTAAAGGTTATTTTCAGTACATTTTACATTAGAAGAGGTTGTAATCTATACCAATAAGGTAATAAATAGAGGTTGATAAGGTATTTTATTTACCAATCGATTTGGTTGAAAATTTGCACAGGCTCCTAGGGAGACTCCAGTAATATACTGTAAAAATATCAATCATTTTTGTTGCATGAATATCAAATGATAGTTTTATAAAATAAAAATTCACTTTTCATAATTTTAGTGTAATTTATTCAACAATAAAAGAATTATTACTTAAAAAATTGTGGTACACTAATTTAATTATGAATAATCAACTTTAATATATTTTTTAAATTGTATGTAGTTACTAAAATCCAAATAACAAAAATAAAATAGGACAATGATGTTTACTGCTTAAATTGAAATGAAGCATAGACATGCCAGTAAATATGCCAGGAGGGTCAGCTTCATCCCCTGATGACGATCCTGTTGTTGTACAGAGGATGGAACCCAGAAACAGCTGGAGATGCCGGAGTTGTCCGAGACAAAGGAATTGCATCAACCTCAGGTGTCAACTGTAAGCACGAAAATTAATAATCAAACAGACACACATACTCTCACCCTCCAATTGAGTCTATAAAGGCTATATCTTTGCTAAGGTCAGTAGTAGGTGCTGTCTTCAAAGAGGATTGCACATCCTGAAATATTTTGAAGTTAGATAGTTATCTCATTCTCCGATCTGTGGTGAATTCCATTTCACCAAACCTTTTTCTTGCCTGATACGCAACCTTGCCGACTGGTCCAAATGAAGGTGTTTTAAGTTTGTAACAATTATGAAATATACGACCTAGAAGAGTTCATATATTAAAGTTACTTAAAGAAAATAAAAATGAGTTTACGATTACTATAACATTTTCTAAGTGTCACAAGTTGATTCCCTGTTCAAAGAAGTATGCACATACACGGAAGCCATCTGGTATTCAAGCAAGCATTGTAAACTATATCATGTTCTTTATAAGCTTTGTTCTAAGGGTTTACACCTTTATCTCCACGAGCTAAATTGTGTAGCAAGTTTTGTACTAGGACCACAATAGTTGCAAGATGGTAAATGGAATTCAATGGGTTTATTTAAAACATTATCACCTGCACTCAATATGAAGGTACAAGTTCACACCCTTTCCTTCTTCATTCTTTGGCAATAGCATCCTCTTTACGACTAGGTGGTTTTACATTACTGATCGTAGTGTTACAGGCATTAAAGGTCCCCTCTTTATTCTTCACAATAAAGTTTTCTTTCGCGTATATAACGTTGACAGCATCGCCATCTTTTACAGGTTTGCCTACATCCTGTATCCTCCTATGATTAACAGAATAGTCAGTCATAAGTTTGTGTTACACAATAAGGGATAGACAGCAATGCAATGCGATAATATCAATAAAACTAAGCTTAGGTGGGGGAACTAGCTGACATTTAATTGGTTATTGTAGCTTTATCAATACTTTGGGACAAAAATTCTAATTTAGACTTACTTTTTTGTAAATTTTTAGTATTCAGAAAGTATTGTGTACAACTATATATGTGACTTAATGAATAACAGTTTTTCAGTTAATATGAAATTAAACACAAATCTGGAGAAAATGGGAATTATTTTGCAATCACAAATAATTCAGAATTGTTACACCGGGAAACGAAACGTTTTGATTTTTGGTTTACCTTATTTCAATTTAGACCTACAGAGTTAAATAGCAACAGATTTTCAATCAACATTGACCATGTACTGATTTCTTGTAATCACGAAAGACTCAAAATCATTACAGTAGTGTATTTCATCGTTTAATACATTTTAGTTTTAGGGAGATAATATTATTACGATAAACGGAGAATTATTTGCCGCTGATTACGGGGAATTGATAATATGTCAAACGTAGATATTACTTGTCACTATGAACTGATGTGTGTTATGTATTGTGTATGAATGTGGGAATAAATCGAATGTAAACCTAGAACTGATGGATGGCTTGTGCAGTGAGAATTTTACAATTCGATATTAGCAGTGGATGTTTGGTTGAATAGGCAGGCATTTACAAGGAAGGAATAGAATACTTCTATGCTTAGGCAGCTCTATCATCTAGCAATATTATACAATAAGAAATGTTTTTTATCAAAACAGTTATAACTGTTTATGCCTCCAATGTTTAGCATTGCAAAAAAATAACTAATGACCATCTTCTTGTGATCCTTGCTACTGAACTGAATATGTCACTTTCATTTCATCCGAAGTATCCACACCACCCTTTGTAATGTTGTAAATGGTCAAAATTTCAGGTTTAAGACTGTCCATTGATGTATCCATGTTGTCATCCTTATGCACTGATGACAACAGAAGCACATATAAATAAATAGATAGAAAAAACACAAGTTCTCACAAAAATTACGTTTACTTAATCAAACGTGTTTCAACAACAAAGTCGCCATCCTCAGTGATACATGAGCTACAATAACAAAATTATAACAATTATATATAAAACTATGACATCAGCACATTTCGAGTTTTTTTCACCACATAAGATACTATTTTCATATGCTCAGAAAAGACAAAAAGATTGGTTTGAGGTGGCCTTGGTTTGTTTCCCTGAATATAACTGGAATTTCCCTCTTATTCTTCCTCAAAGTTCCAGCTGCAGTTAAATTATGCTCTACTGAAGGGATGGATATTAACCAGTTATCCATCGTTACATTGCGACCTGTTCCAGATATTGATCGTAACACAACTTCTTTAAACTTGTCTACTAGAAATTGATTGGGAGACTGTTTTCCACCATAAATCTTCATATTTAATGTGTTGCATCTATTAGGGCAAACAATTTTATGCCATTTTTTGCAGGTTTAAATTTGATGTGTTGTCGGAAGCTGCATCTTCCCCTAAAGGGCTCCAAGATTTCATCAATGGTTGTGTACTTGCCGACATTATAGTGAGCCTTACAGTTGGCATTGAATTGTTCAAATATCTTTCTGATCAGGGCAACTTTATCCTGAGCCTTCCTCTCCTCTCTCGTGTTCTGATCGACAAATCTTAAAGCTTGAAGTAAAAATCTAAATCGTTTCTTAGCCATTACAGTTCTAAACAGTTTGATTACTGTCCCATCGGTTGCAGACAAGTCATCAGCATTGAGATGTGAAGACCGCAAACCTCCACCCAAATACAAAAGGTCTCCTATTTCTACCATATCTGTCAAGCAAGCATCCCTGTCCCAAGAATACTTCTCTTTTTGTGTTTCAATCCATACTTTACTGTGGTCTACAATAGGTTGAGTCATATGGCCTGGGGAAAAAAAGCTTCCAAGATTCAATGGGAGTTTTTGCATTGCAAGCAACCCCTTTCACACCCGGTAAATGAGTGACAATATTTTCCCCCATTGTTCTAACACGACAATTTGTATTTGGGTGTAGATACCAACCAGTTAATTCGTCCTTGCCCAAAATATGTGGCCTATTATAATCCGGCGCTGTCGCTCACTGAACTGCTGGTGGTGGGTGTCTCTCAACAGCTTGACTGTATTCGTCTGCTGACATTTCTCTTTCCATGTTATATTCATTTTCTTCAATGATGTTTTCCTCTGAAAAGGACGAATTATCTCTGGCATCAGGCTCACTGAACTTCAAATAACAGTTGTAGAGTTCTGATTTCTTCTTTTAGATCCATTTTCATGAGATAGTAATCATAAATATCACAAACCAGATGAGCACAATTCACTTACACCAATATTCTCACACAGAATGTAAATCTGGGTTTCTCAAACATGAACCCTGCACATTGAATTATAGACTGGGTGAGATGCAGCGGTTAAGAACAAGCACTTATGCCTGAAGGTCACATGCCAAACCGAAGAAAAGATTGGGGATGGGGAGGAGGGAATGCAAACAGAAGCTAGACTAGTCGAGACTGATTGATGCCAATATTAGTAACAATATTTCTCTCCACCCGGACAGAGAGTCCATTCGTAAGCAACGCAAGGTTAATAAAATAATTAGTTAATACTTGACAAAAAGTTAAATTATTTTGTTCAACCAAGAAAATTTTATCAAAAACAAATCATTACACAAAAATTTGATGTTGCTAGTGTTGTTGACATATAAACTTTCCAAATATAAAAACCAATACAAATTAGAACTTTTGTACCTTAAAAAACATGAATATCATGATTTCATCAATTCAGTCAATAAATTAAATGTTGTCAAAATATTTGGTTCATTTTGGATTTATGGGAAAATTATGAACCCAGTACATATTAACCAATGTCAAATGACAGTAACTCAATGCTTAAACACACATACATCGAAGTTTTGTTTACCAAAAATGAATGTGACAAAAATAACATCAAACGTCTAAAAAAAAAAAGTGACAACTCGATCTTGAGTTAATCTGTGACACCCCTCAATCTCTTTTCACATTAAACCTTACGTAATTTTTCTTAAAATCTATGTAATTATTTTGTGAACATCTTTGTTATATCAAATTTTCAGTTTTATTTGCCAATCCTTTCTTGAGATAATCACTCTTCACCATACTCCCATTTTTACCTTCCACTTCTTAAAGGATTTAAACTACTGCATCGAAACTGCAATCCTACATCAAACTTAAAAATTTGGAGTCAATAATGGACCCGTTTTTGAGATGATGTCCTGGAAAAAATGCTACAGGCAGACAAATATTATTCCGAAAATGCACTGCAAATTGTTTAAAACATTATAAAGAAGTTGGCATGTTCTACTTTGTTTCTTACTGTGCAGTTTGCTACGAATACGTATAGCAATGGTGGTGGGCTCACATTTGAAAATACGAGTTTATTTGTAATTGTGTAGTGAAAATTTAAAAGTTACTTATTTTGATCTAACATCCCAATTACTTACTGAATACATCTTATTTACCTTCTAGAAATATAAATTAAAATAATATTTTACCAAAATTTGGGAATTTGAAGTTAATTTGTCTCATTTACAAAAAAAAAGTAGCAATCCATTATCCGCTGATGCATTATCTGTCATCCGTGAACAGCAAATGTGTAGTAAGACATCCTTTGTTGTTTACATCTGTCTATAAAACTAAGTATTTTTTAAACTGGTATTGTGTTTATAGACTACTATATTTGTTTAGCTCTATTTTTTATATACAGAAATTATTGTTCCACATATTTATTACATTTTCAAAGCAATTAGTAGGTGCAACATTTGTTTTATACAGAGTTAGGCAAAAGTGAACTTAATAAAACAGAACCCAATACAACTTTTAGGTAATGAAACTACTCTTTTTTGGGGTATAGGGCAGCTTTGCCAATGCCCCCAAAATAGGTGATTTTAAATGTAAAGGAATGTTATATGTAAAGCACCATCAGGTAACACCTCTTTTTAAAGGTCTTCATAAAAGAATGTAGCATTCAAATTCAAAAATCACATCTGCAAAATAATTTCATTAACTCGTTTTCCACATATACTACTTCCGTCGCTTGACAGATGCTGCCACCCGGCGAGATTGTCCAAAACTAATCATCGTATGACATCGGAGGGCAAAGTACAACGGCAAGACAGCCTACCTGCTCTAATACCCGCTGGCTAGTCTACCTGTAGTCACTCACAATGCCTGACATTCTTACATAGTTACGTTAGATATAATAAATTTTTTTCTTGGTTCTCAAAATTTCTGCTTCAGTTTTCAACGATGTTAATATACAGTTTGTGCGATTTAGTCTAAAATGTCAAATAAATTTTCGTTTTCACGACGCAAGCTCACGTGGACTGCGACAGGATTTTCCAGGTACTCAGCCTTACAGATTTTATCATATTTTAAATTTTTGTTAATGCTTTAAAATAATTTATTAATTATCATGTATACTTTAAAATATGTATTTCATGTTTTATTTAATATTCAATGTTCTTTTGAAACTGAATGATTATAAAAATTTACTTTTTTAAAACATACTTTACAAAACCTTGAAAAGGCACATTTTGAGTTTTGAACAATTATGTGAAATAGGTGCAAACTAATGTTGAACTTTAAATGATCAAAATATCTTATTGAACATGTCAAATATAAAACAATTGGAGAAATCTGTTCTAAATCAGAAAATTTCGTTTTACAGACTTTTGCAGATCTTTGCAAGTCTTATACAAGCTTTGTTTCAAACAAAATTAAATATATATAAATAGATTTATAATCATCTAAGAAGCTTTTAAGTACCATCTTAACGAATTTCTGTTATACAATCAATTTTCTTTAATTTTGACAAATAACCAGATATTTACTTTAATAATGAACATTAATGCTACAACATGTCTGATTTTGTACAGACGCTAAAAAACATGTTTTTTGCTATAGCTAATATGCTGGTAGAAGAAATACAGCTAAAGATCTAAACATGTTTCGTCCTGTTAACAAAACACGTTTTGTTCAACATAGCTTCAGAGTTTCACGTGCACAAAAGTGATGTTACAAAAAAACTGACTTTATAGAACTTTAATTAAACTCATATTGTATATGTGCCTAAATTTACTTCAACGAATATGTTTTTCTTAAAAACTATTTTTTTTTTTTTAGACGTAGACTTGTGTAATTAATTATAAAATATAAAAAAAAATTATTGGGTGGAGCCTGCATGCAAACTTTCGGTCCTAACAACCTCCAAGAGGTTATTTTCTAAATTAACACAAAAATTGACGTCAATTTAAAAATTTTAATATTCAAAATTTTCATTTCTTTTTTTTTAAAAATATAAACTTCTCATTTTATAATAAATTCTTTTATCTAAAACATATATATTTATTGGCCAATATAGCATTTAAGAAATTTATCAAATAAGTAATATTATGTAACTGTTTTAAAAAACTATCATCTCATAAAGTCAAAAGGGGGAAATAAATATCAGTATCTTTTCATCTTTTTTTATTCTAATTGTATATTAAGGGCGTATAATCTTTTTTTTTTGGGATTAATTATAATCCTGTTAATTGTTAAGCTGTGCTCATTGTCTTTTGTTAAATTTTGTAACTATAAAATATATAAACTAAAAAGGGGGGATAAATTTTCAGAATCTATTGATTAATTTTTTTTTTATTTAAATCATAATATTTTACATTAAGGGCGTATAACTTTTTTAAATTATAATATTGTTAATCATAAGCTGTTTATGATGATTTGTCTCAGGATGTCTTTCTAAGTTGTAAATGATAAAATCTGAACCGTCGAAATTTCTTTTTTGTTCAATAAACTTGAGCCTTGTTAATCACTAAATTTGTCTTTGTCTTTTTTTATTTTTCTTTTCAAACATTGTTACCATTTGGTTCCGCCTTTCTTAAATTTAAGTCCCCTGGTAACAAGAAGAAGAATAGCAAAAATATAACTAATAGGGTGTGGTTTTTATCTCAACCTTATCAAAATGGTGACCAATTGAAATTTGTAAATATTTACTATTATATTTGTAAGTAGGTACCAATAAAATATTCTTACTAAAAAATAGGAAGTTGTTGGATCAATTCTTAATTATATTTAAATTTGTTTTACTGACTGCTATATAACAGTGTTTAAAAAAATGTTAATGTAGATACACATCTTAAAATTTCAATCAGCCACCATTTTTGATAGGGTTGAGGTAGTTTTTGCTGTTCTTCTTCTTTTATCGACATACATTTAACATTCTTTTTCATTTAAAATCCTCTATTTTGGGGACATGGGCAAAGTCTATACTACATAGTCTACACTAAAAAAAAAAAGGTACATTTTTATTATTTAAAATATGTCCCAAGTTTGGTTTTCATAGGTTCACCCATTAAAAAGTTAACATGGTGTCTCCACACTTTTGCCTAACCAGATATATAACTATTTTCAAAATTTATATTTATTGTTATAAAAAACATAAATGATTGCTACAAAAATATAAATTTTTTTAAAAAAATTCTTCACCTTACTGGAGAGCTTTTAAATAATAATATATTTTTTGTACTTACGTCTGCTCATCCAAAATTGTTTCAATGCATTACGGCCGTTTCGACTATTTATTCAGCCATGGTCACATGCGTTATTTTCGGTACTATATATAGCATATATATATATATACAGTATATATATACCTCGTCAACATTATTATAAAATCATTTAAAACATTAGTACGTATTTGACACACATTTATTTCTTTTAAACACTTGTTTAGTTTATACGGAAATAACTTTACATAATCGACCGTATCCGGCTGTGATTAAAACTGTACGTGTGTCAAATATGTACTAATGTTTTAAATGATTTTATAACAATGTTGACGAGGTATATATATATGCTATATATAGTACCGAAAATAACGCATGTGACCATGGCTGAATAAATAGTCGAAAAGGCCGTAATGCATTGAAACAATTTTGGTTGAGCAGATGTAACAACAAATATATTAAAAATATAAATCTAACACTACCCAAAATCAAATATAATACATTTTAAATGCAACTGTATCATATTAACAAGAAACTGGTAAAATATTATATCATTATTTCAAACATCCAAAAAGTACTTACTCATTGGAGTATGAATAAAATTGTTGCTTTTCAGTGGATAGAACATAATTGAGGCAATGAAAAAGCAAATCAGTTAGAAAAAAAAAAAAAAAAAATTGTCAAACATTTAACAATCCAGTCACCATTCTATATACAGCATAAAATAAACCAAACATTCTGGAATTATATAAAAGTAATACTCTAAACAAATCTTTGTCACAGTTATTGACTATATAACTCCAAAACCTTGATTACCTGAGGAGGAAACAGTGGCAGAATTCAAAATGGTTACTGGCCATGACTGCTTAAGAGCACATTTATATAAATTAAGTTGACACCATCTCAAGAATCCAAACTGTCCAAAAAGCTCGGAACAGTAATATATGCAGTACATCTGGAGGAATGTGAAAATTACAAGATTTTAGATCTACAATGAACATTCTACAACTCTACTGGGATAATCCAAGGGCCTTGTGCATTAGACTACTACAACTAATATTTTTCTGAAATATTGCTGATTTATGTAATTCTATACTACAGTCATTCCCGTATTTGTGGGAAAAAACAAATACTGCTAATGTTTCTGGTAGCAGAGCGTGGTTGATTCTAGATTCTAGTGTGGTTAAATTAAATTATAGAGTTGTTAATTTAAATTCTGGAACCGTAGTTAATTTTCAAAATTTTGCATTGGAACCATCTAAATTTAAATTCAAAATTTTCTTTGTTAAACAAGGCTCATTTTTACGTTTTGCAGCTTTTTCAAATACTGCACAACTGTTGCTGATGAAATTTTTTTTTATTTATTTTAAATATTTAAATCTCTAAAAATCTATAGTCTCTTTTTTTTATTATTTATTTATTTTTATAAACACTTACACAAAAACTTCTAAACCAATTTCGATAAAATTTTTTTTAATTATTTTGTCTGCTTAAATATTTTTATATATATATATATATATATTTACATACACTGCACTCTAGTCATTCACTGAATTTGATCCAGACAGCGGGCTCATTCGGGAATTCCAAAAAAAAAATTTTAAATAAATATTAAAACCCAAAAATAGTTAGAAACAAAAAAAAACAAAAACAAAAAAAATTCAAAATTTCCTTCAAAAAATTTTCTCGAGTTTTCTTTCGCTTGTCTGTATTAATTCATACTTACACACACACATATACACAACAACTACACTACATATAATTCTTGAGTCATTCTCTGGCTCTTTCACTTCATTTTTTTTTTTGCATCATCTTAAAAGAAATTTTTTTTTAAATTACTTGGTTTATTTTTTTATAATTATCAGCAACAGTTAAAATGGCAGTGGATTTGCTGCGATTAGTAGACTCGTTAAAGAACACTGAGCTTGCTTTTGAGGTAGTAGCTAGAGGTGGTGAGAAAGACACAATAGCAGAAATGCGAACCTCCCTTAGGTCCCTTTCACAAAATGGCGTTGAGCCCGAATTGGAAAATTTCACCGAAGAGATCCTTTTGCAGCAGATATCGCTAGCGCAAAACTCCTTGTTCATCTTACAGGATGACCTGGAGAACTTAGATCCAGAAAAGGGTTACAGAATACATCGTTTTCGCGGGCGGATGAATGCCTTCGGAAGACGAATAGAGTTCCTAAATCGGGTGCATACTGAACAACTAAAAGTTGCAGATAACAACGTGCCACGGGATCTGGCCGAGCTACAGAACAATTTTGCCACACTCGAAGAAAAATTTAAAGCTTTCGATCCTCAGCAACCGACTCCCAGCAGTTCAAAAGGCTGTCCATACATCTCTTTATACGGAAAATTAAGTCATCCTGCCGAACAGATTATTAAAACAATTCCTCAGACAGATGGGTTCGACCTTGATAAATTATTAAATTTTTTTAAAATTGCTTTAAAAATAGTCAAAACTTACCCGGACGTAGCTGTAAACATCAATAATGTTCTGATGCCCTATGCTCAGGGCCCTTTAAATTCATGTCTGATTAGACATCAGACATTTAAAACTTTTCACAAAGAGGCCTTAAGTCTCTTTATACCTTCGAAAAGGTTGGCTTCTCTAGTGCAGGAGTTATTCTATAGGCCCCAGAAGACTAACGAGGCGGTGCACATTTTTGTAAACCAGATTAAAGAGGCTGCAGAAACATTAAATTTAGATAAGTCCGAATTGGAGGTCACGGACGTCATTCTGGAGGGACTGTCTCCGGAAGTCCGCAACTGCTTAGTTTTTGTTGCCAAACCTAAAAATTTTGCAGACTTAGATCGACTCTGCGCACATGTTAACAATGTCATGTATACTGACAGGCAAAGGGCTCCATTAGCGAGACCCGAAGTTAGAAGTCCTGACTTAAGACCTACAAGACCAGTGGTCTGTTACAGTTGCGGTCAGCCGGGACATAGAAGCCCAGAATGTCGAAACCGGCCTCCAACAAGGCAATACCCTCCCAAAAACAAGCGCAGGCCAGTCTCCCATTTTAAAACCAACCACTTCGGATTTAAACATAACCTAAACCCACATTTCACTAATAAACCATCTTTTCAAAATTTAATTTCAATTTCCTATCTAAGAAGAAACAATTTCGGCAATAAAATTCAAAATTACGTTACTCCCATCTGTTATCATTGTGGCATACCCGGTCATTATATCTGGGGTTGTAAATTCTTCTCTCTACGGAATAGGTCCAGGCAAACCTATTCCAGCTCTAAGCTTTCCAACTACAAACTTCAAAAAAAAAAAAATATTTCATTAAATCTAGGGGTCTGAACGATCAGTTTTTGCCTTTGGTGGAAGTAGCTTTTGGGCAAATTAAAGTTAAGGCTCTGCTCGACTCCGGTTCAGTAAGATGCGTCATTTCTAAAGCCCTTTTTAAAAAATTAAAGAACACCAAGGCTTTTAAATCCATAACCAGGGTGAAGGCTGATTGTGTCACGGCTTCTGGAAAAAGGTTGCCCATTTCCTACTCTTGTCGTCTTCATCTTAAAATGGAACATTGTAGTTGGAATGTGGATTTTCTGGTGGCGCATAAGTTGTCGTGTCCTCTGATCCTCGGGTCAGATTTCATATCTAAAACGGGACTGGTACTTGATCTTTCAGCAAAAAACTTCTATTTTAAATTTTCGAGGTCTATTGTTTTTCCTCTATGTAATTTTAGTAATTCTGCTTATAAACCTATAGTGTCTACAACATCTGAATCTACTGCTCCTGATCCTTTAGGTCATCTTCCAAAGAATGATAAAAACGCCATTTTAAAAATAATTAATGATTTTCCTCAGGTACTCAAAAAAGGTTAGGTCTAACACATCTAGTTGAATACGATATTCAACTGAAGGACAACACTCCGGTCAAGTGTTCTCCATACCAATTGGCACCCCCAAAAATGGAATACCTCCGCGAACACATCAACGAATTGTTAGATTCAGGAGTAGTAGAACCCAGCCGTTCGGCATATGCATCCCCTGTTTTTCTGGTTCAACATCCCGAAAAGAAAACAAGGATGGTGATTGATTATCGGAGGCTCAATCAAAACATCGTCGTCGAAGCGGTGCCGCTACCTAATTTACATCAAAGTTTTAACTGGTTTGTCGGTGCCAAATATTTCACAGTATTCGATCTAAATTCAGCTTATCATCAAATCCCTTTGTCTCAAAAGTCCAAACAAATTACCAGCTTTTGTACTCCTTGGATGCTTTATCAATTTACTCGAGTCCCTTTCGGACTCTGTACTGGTGCCCAAGTGCTTACCAGACTTTTGGATCAGGTCTTCCATGACATCAAATTCAAATTCATTTTTAATTATCTGGATGACCTAGTCATCTACTCCAAAACTTGGGAAGAGCATCAAAAACATCTTCGCGAAGTCCTTACTCGTTTGCGGCGGGCTGGCTTGACTGTTAACCCAGATAAGGTCCGTTTTGCCGTGAATGAGATAAGCTTTTTAGGACACCTAGTTTCTTCTCGTGGCGTGCAAATCGACCCATCTAGAACAAAGGCAATTAGAAATTTTCCGCAACCCAAGAACCCTAAGGCCGTTTCCAGATTCATCGGAATGGTCAACTTCTTTGCTAAATTCATTCCAAATTTCGCGGAGCACGCTGCGCCTCTAAATCTGCTTCGGAGGAAGGGCCAAAAATTCTCTTGGCAAGCTGAACAAGAGAAAGCTTTTAAACATCTTCGGGAGGCAATAACACAGCCTCCGGTTCTCCGGATGGCCGATTTCGCCAAACCATTCATCCTGCAAACGGATGCGAGCTCGGTGGCCCTTGGAGCAGTTCTACTCCAAGAAATTGACGGCTCACGACAGCCCATAGCGTACGCTTCACGTACTTTAACACCTGCAGAAAGAAAAGCCTCATCTGCATATGAAGCCGAATGCCTAGCAGTAGTTTTTGGAGTAGAGAAATTTAGGCAATATCTAGAACATCGGGAATTCCTATTAGAAACCGACAACCAAGCCCTTTCTTGGCTTTTAGCACGTCCTCGTCAACTTGGTAAATTAGGCCGATGGATTGCCAAGTTGACTTCATTGAAATTTAAGGTAGCGCACATAAGAGGAACTCAGAACATCATAGCAGACTCCCTCTCGCGCATGTTTGAACCGGAAAATTTCAACGAAGAAAATGTCACCTTTTCGTGTACCAGTCTCCTCACAAATTTTCCTCTAGCTTTTCATGACATCCAGACTCATCAGAAGGCCGACCCTATTTTGAAAAATATCATTGCCGACCTTGAACAGAACATCTCTTCAGAGAAGTACTGTTTAAGTAAAGGTGTACTTTGCCTGAAAAATCATTTGGAAAAGCCCACCAGAATTTATTTACCTCAGTCCTTAGTCGACCTGGTGATTAATTACCATCACGACTCCGTTGTGGGTGGTCATCTTGGAATACTTAAAACTTTGTTTAAGGTAAAGGAGAATTTTTATTGGCCAACTTTAAAACAGGATGTCACTTCTAAAGTGCGAGCTTGTTCGGTGTGCGCTGTAAGCAAACCTGCTCACAACTCCAAATTAGGTTACCTTGCCTCAACGGTTCCCAATCGTCCCATGGAAAAATTACATATCGACTATGTCGGACAGCTTCCTAGGACAAAACAGGGCTATAACATGATACTGGTCGCAGTTGACCAGTTCTCAAAATTCACCTGGCTCATGCCTGTCAGAGATGCAACTTCCCACAGTACAATTAAGGCCTTAAGCCAAAACATTTTTCAAAATTTCGGTTTTCCAAAGATAATAATCTCTGACAATGCGCAATGTTTTGTATCACATGTCTTCCGCAACTTTTGTTTTTCTCGCGGTATTAAACATGCAACTTTATCTCCTTATCACCCCCAACCTAATAATGCGGAAAGACTTAACAGAAACCTTAAGGCAGCCCTCATCGCCTATCACTCCAAAAATCAATCCTCTTGGGACGACTCCCTTTGCTGGCTTCAGCTGGCTTTCAATTTTGCACATCATGAGACTCTTAAAGCAACACCTTTTAGCATTCTTTTTAATTTTCTCCCCAATACACCACTGAGTCTCAGCTGGAACATACATGATCTCCTTCCAAAACCTAATATTAATCCATCACAAGTTTGGCGCCAGGCCAAACACAATATAATGAAAGCGCACCAGAAGGCCGAAAAGACCTATAACAAATTCAGGAAGCCTCATCTGTATAAAATCAACGATCTTGTCTGGTGTAAAACACACCCTCTGAGCTCCGCCATAGACAAGCGAGCTGCTAAATTGATGCCTCGATGGTCAGGTCCCTTCCGGATCATTGATTTTCTTACTCCAGTTACCGTTGCGCTTTCTTTCGCCAATTCACCTCGTTTTGTTAAAAAAGCACACGTCGAGCAACTCAAACCTCATCATATAAATTAAATATTAACAAAATTTCTGTAACCTTCTCCTTTACGATTTAATTTTCTTTCTGATCTTTTTTGGCCCGCATAAATTGTCATCTGGTAGTCTTCTTTCTGTGCACTGCAGAACATAACAAAATACGGAACCAAGCCGTATTTCCTCTAAGCCAAATGCGCATCTGTATGTTTGGGCATCGGTGGGCTGAGCTCTCCTAGAGCCCCTCCGTGCCGTAATCTGTATAGATGTTTGCAGGCGAAGAGATATTGATTTTCCCTGTCCAGTGATATATCTCACTGTTTCCCGGACTTGACGCTTTTCAACCCATAGTCTGATCAACTATGAGTTTTCACTTTACGGCAATGGCCGCTACATGTACCTGACATGTTTCCCTATCTAGACATATCTTAACATCGAGCACTCCGCGGGTGTAATCGATGCGACGAGAATATAGAGAGCGTCATGAACTCTTCTGTTTCTTCGTCACCATAACGTCTTCGGACGAGGACATAGTGAGTCCATTTCCTTAATAGTTAAGTTTGGTGTATTTGTTCTTTGTTGTTTATCTTGGTGAAGGTATACTGACCGGTTCTGTCGAACTACATATAGATAATGTGGCACTCGCTATGCATGTTAGTCTTAAGTTTTTTTTTTTTGTTTATCTCGAGGTCTAAAACACCTGTCTGAGAGAAATTTTTTTTTTACCCCTTCAAGCACACTCTCTCTCTCCTTTTTCTAAATTTTGCGGGAGGCCCTTCTGGCCCCTTTTCTTTTCCACTCTAACTCCGTCTTTCGGGGGGGGGAGAGCTGTAGCATTCAAATTCAAAAATCACATCTGCAAAATAATTTCATTAACTCGTTTTCCACATATACTACTTCCGTCGCTTGACAGATGCTGCCACCCGGCGAGATTGTCCAAAACTAATCATCGTATGACATCGGAGGGCAAAGTACAACGGCAAGACAGCCTATCTGCTCTAATACCCGCTGGCTAGTCTACCTGTAGTCACTCACAATGCCTGACATTCTTACATAGTTACGTTAGATATAATAAATTTTTTTCTTGGTTCTCAAAATTTCTGCTTCAGTTTTCAACGATGTTAATATACAGTTTGTGCGATTTAGTCTAAAATGTCAAATAAATTTTCGTTTTCACGACGCAAGCTCACGTGGACTGCGACAGGATTTTCCAGGTACTCAGCCTTACAGATTTTATCATATTTTAAATTTTTGTTAATGCTTTAAAATAATTTATTAATTATCATGTATACTTTAAAATATGTATTTCATGTTTTATTTAATATTCAATGTTCTTTTGAAACTGAATGATTATAAAAATTTACTTTTTTAAAACATACTTTACAAAACCTTGAAAAGGCACATTTTGAGTTTTGAACAATTATGTGAAATAGGTGCAAACTAATGTTGAACTTTAAATGATCAAAATATCTTATTGAACATGTCAAATATAAAACAATTGGAGAAATCTGTTCTAAATCAGAAAATTTCGTTTTACAGACTTTTGCAGATCTTTGCAAGTCTTATACAAGCTTTGTTTCAAACAAAATTAAATATATATAAATAGATTTATAATCATCTAAGAAGCTTTTAAGTACCATCTTAACGAATTTCTGTTATACAATCAATTTTCTTTAATTTTGACAAATAACCAGATATTTACTTTAATAATGAACATTAATGCTACAACATGTCTGATTTTGTACAGACGCTAAAAAACATGTTTTTTGCTATAGCTAATATGCTGGTAGAAGAAATACAGCTAAAGATCTAAACATGTTTCGTCCTGTTAACAAAACACGTTTTGTTCAACATAGCTTCAGAGTTTCACGTGCACAAAAGTGATGTTACAAAAAAACTGACTTTATAGAACTTTAATTAAACTCATATTGTATATGTGCCTAAATTTACTTCAACGAATATGTTTTTCTTAAAAACTATTTTTTTTTTTTAGACGTAGACTTGTGTAATTAATTATAAAATATAAAAAAAAATTATTGGGTGGAGCCTGCATGCAAACTTTCGGTCCTAACAACCTCCAAGAGGTTATTTTCTAAATTAACACAAAAATTGACGTCAATTTAAAAATTTTAATATTCAAAATTTTCATTTCTTTTTTTTTAAAAATATAAACTTCTCATTTTATAATAAATTCTTTTATCTAAAACATATATATTTATTGGCCAATATAGCATTTAAGAAATTTATCAAATAAGTAATATTATGTAACTGTTTTAAAAAACTATCATCTCATCTGGAGGAATGTGAAAATTACAAGATTTTAGATCTACAATGAACATTCTACAACTCTACTGGGATAATCCAAGGGCCTTGTGCATTAGACTACTACAACTAATATTTTTCTGAAATATTGCTGATTTATGTAATTCTATACTACAGTCATTCCCGTATTTGTGGGAAAAAACTCTGTCGTGCCTCATAAAATTCTGGTCAGCTATTTGTTGTACATTGATGAAAATTCAAATTTAAGGTAATTATTATGAACTTTAAAAATTATTATATTATTTAATATATTTTACCTAGAATAAATTGTTATTGGAGTTTTTACTGAATTATACAAAAATAATTTCAAAACTGTGATACTGATAAAATTGTTATTGTTATTATAAATTATTTTAATTTTCAAGAATATTAAAAGTGATTTCAAATAAAATAATATGAATTTGTAATATTTAATAAGTATATAAAATTGGGTATAATTTGGGCATAAAGCTACTTAAAAATTTACATAATTTTTTTTAAATAAATATATATAACTTTAATATTTCTTATAAAGTAATTACAGTACAAATATTGTATGATTATAAGTGGCACATGCATTTGGTTGAGTCTGTTGTGGTTTGAAGGAGCATTTTAATAGTGTATCCGAATATTTCTATTTATAATTAATTTGAGCTATATTTTCATGCTTTAAAGTTCTTGCATTGTGGACGCCTTGAATTTTCAGGCCAATCACATATTGTCATTTCTTGATGCCATACTGTTCCTAACTTGCAAGTAAATTCAAGAGGCTCTCCATAGACACACTGGTAATACTGAAAAAGAATTAAATATTATATTTCAATTAAATTAAGTAAATCAATATTTTACAAATGATAAAGTAGTATATATATATATATATATATATATATATATATATATATATATATATGAATCGGTATTATCATAGATGAAAATATATACACATTGATATAGGAATAAATAAATTTTACCTATCATATATGTATACATTTTTGTACGGTAATTATTAATAATTAGTTGATGTACTCGCTCTTCGATAGAGTTATGTAGGTACTTAATATTAGGTTCATTATTTAATATTTGATGTCACAGCTTAAGTTAATAGATTCAAGTATTTTATTTATAGGTTAATAAAATTAAATGACAGTATTACCCAAGAAATATCACTTGGGGTTGGTCATACATCATTGTGGGGAGTTTTATTTGAACATGCCCAATTACCTTTTGCAGTCTTATTCAGGGAATTTTATTTGTGTAAATCTCCTTTGTAACAGTGTGAAAAGTCAGATCTTAATATTAACTTATTTAAAAGACGCGGTTAATCCATAGAGATAAAAGATTCAAATAATAATTTAAACAAGTAAACTCATTTATAAAGAAAAAATAGATTTTCAAGGCTAAAAACCAATAAAAATGTTTAGTATTAGTACAATACAAATATTTGCGAGTGTTTAATTTCTTTATATGTGAATTTTGATTTTATGTGATGATGTATATAAAATAACTATGGCAGTGAATATGTAACCGGAAGGAACGCTTTCGGAAGTGAGATTTGCCTCATGGCAACAAGTTAGTTGGAGTCCACCGCTTGAATGGACAAGTTGTGTTTTAAAAAAGTCTTAAGAAGGAGCTTGGAGAGTAATGATGTATTTTGTCGAGTTGAGTAAGAAATTCAGAGACTTTAGTGAAAGGAACGGACATAGTGTGATGTAATAATTTGATATGTAGGAAAATAGAATATGTGAAGAGTTTAATCGTTGGTCGATTAAGGGTGAGAGTGCGTTAAAACTCTGTTTGAACAGTTAAATTGGTTAGACGTGTTCACGCGAATAGACAATAGACAATTAGCGTGTGTTATAGCAATTCGGTCGGCAAATGAACAGTTACAAATTGTAGAATGGACTAATGTGTAAACAGATTTTCTTTTTATAAACATTCGTGAGGTGCAAATACAATTTCGCCACGGACACAACGACGGCATTTTTAGGACGCTGCAGGAACATCATTGAATTATGTACAATATGACTATGGTCTGGTAACTAGTGTTAAATAACACATTATATTTACTCTGTTATTGTATAGAAATTTACAATGTTTAATATTTTAATTTTTTATTATATAAATTTGATATATAAAGGATAGCAATTTCTTTTCATGTAAAGGAATAATAAATGTCTGATGACATATTCATTCTTATTAAAAGAACGTAAAATTCATATAAAAAAATAAAAAGCAGATGTTTTCAATTTGTTTTTATTCATAAGATCAATTTTGGTTGCAACTTAGAGTCAATTTTAAATTCAAAGAATAAAAGATTAGTTCTCCTTCTGAGAAGATAAAAAGTAATTTAACTAAGATGATAGCTATAGTTGTTTTCATGATATATGTCTCTATAACAAATGCTAATGTATAAAAACTTACTTGTCTTTAATAAATTTATGTCAAATTTCAGCTTCAAAGTGTTCTCATTTGCAATACCAAATTCACTGTAAGTACACCGAAAAAAGAGCCTGCGACCCTAGAGATTTTTTTGTTAATAACGAAAATTAAATTCTTTTCCTTTTTCAAAATTGATGTTAAAACATCTGGCGCCCTTAAGTCGAGCAAATTAATAAATTAATAAAATAAATAATTAACTATCACCACATTTTTAATTTACCACAAATGGCGCCCAACGTGGGGCATTTTTTGGTCGAAAATACAGTGATTTTGGTAATGGGAACACTTAAAATCAAGGTAAGGACTCTCTCTATCATAATAAGAAAGATTCTCTAAAAATTTTGTGTTGGTTAAGTAATAGATTCTGTTGTGTTAAGTAAAATAAATTTAAATGGATACAGTAATAATAATCGTTAATAATAGTGAACAGGTTAGGATGATGATTTTGGTAACTAAAATTTAAATTTAAAACTAAAGACTAATAATAATAATAATTAAAATGGAGGGTACTAATAATAATAATCTAAAGGATGAACAGGTTAGTGTAATTGAACAGGTTAGGATAGGTAAGAGTGGGGAAAATAATGATCAAAATAAGAAAATGGAGAGTATGTTTGAGCAATTGATGAGTAAATTTGATCAGAAATTTAATCATAGTAGGTTAGAAACAAAACAAAATAATGTAGATTTGAAGCAAGATTTAAATAATAAATTTGACCAAGTTAGATTGGAAACAAAACAAGAAAGTTTAGAGTTAAGACGAGATTTAAAACAAGAATTCAATATTAGATTTGAACAAAACAATCTAGAATTTAAAGAAATAAGTAACAAGTTTGATCAAAACAAGATAGAAATCAATGCTAAACTGGAGGTTTTTAATGTTAGACTTGAACAAAATAATGTTAAATTAGATAAGATAGATAATGACTTGAAACAGAGTAAATTAGAGCTAAGACAAGATAATTTAGATTTAAAAGAAGCAATGTGTAAAAAATTTGAAGAAATGAGGGTTGAATTAAAACCATATTATGTAAAATTAGAACGGAATCCTAAAATGGAAATTAATGTAATGAAAACTAATAATAAAGTAGAATTTGAATTAAGCTATTGTGAGAAAAAAGTAGAATTTGAACAGATTAATAGTGTAGAAGGTGTTTTGGTAGAAGATATTGGTAACATAGATAACAATTTAGATCAAGCAGTAGCTGAAGTAGAAATTAACAGTTTTAATGAAATAAATAACATGTCAAATGATTTGATAATAATAGAGGACAATTGTGTGAATGACTGTGTTCAAGAAATTGCTAAAAAGATAAATAATAGGCTAACATGTAACAAGGTATATCTAGAAACAGCAAATAACGTTGAAATTAATATGTCTAGTGGGGTAGGAATAGGTATAAGTAATTCAAAAAACAAAGTAAAAGTAAATAATCTAATAACAAAGGTATCAGCTGTTTATCTTAAAAAACGAGTGTACCATGAGACTGTAGATTTTGAAAAATACACGATGTTAGAATTTAGAAATGTTTTTAGAATACAAGAACAAGAAATTAAAAGTTTTTGTGAAAAATCTAACTTTAAATATAATTTTGAAAATGAAAATGTAGAGATAGTAAAGGAAGGCTTTGTGATGATATACAAAAATGGTGGGGTTAGAATTCCTAAACTAACAGATGTTGAAATTAGGTCAGTAGATTCTAAGATGTTTGAGAGAAAGAGAAATGTAGGTATGTCTGTAAGAGAGAAAGGAAAAGTTGTTTTGTCAATACTTCCAGACAATAACAAAGGGGAATCTTTTGTTGAGGAAGGGTCATTTGCAAGACCTAGCCTAGAACAGATCTCTAAGCCAGAAGTAGTATTTAACATTAAAAGGGTGTTAAAAAATTTAATCATGTACTTTAAAATCTTTCACCAATCGGGAAATCATCGCAAAAAATAGATAATTCATAATTGTTGTAATCAATTGAAATTTGGAACGACTGATATAAATGTAAAGACATTTTTATAAATAAACGGACTTGATTTTGAAAAATAATTAATAAAAAGTAGTTAAGATTCTGTTAATAAGTAGTTTTAAATTTGAATAATGTATAGTCTATAATTTGAAATAACAATGATATGTGTACTAGAAAATAATAAGCCAAGTTAAAAGATTAAGAGTTTAGTTTTAGAAAACGTTTAGGTATTTGCTAAGTGAAAGACGCTAAGGTTTATATCAGTAAATAACCGAGTGTTGTTTATTCCAACATAAATAATTATGAAATGTGACATAGATAAGGAAGTTGGTTCGAAGCAAAGATTCAGTGTAGTGTTGAAGAAATAATATTCAATATTAAGTAGGTGGATTCAATGTTGAATATTCAATAATGACGAGAGAGTTGAGATTCATCTGCAGACCGTATTGGAGCTAAAAAGATTTCATAGCCGACTCTTATCAGTAGTAAACAGATAAAGAATTGCATCATACAGAGGGGAAAGTTGTTTATCTCTCAACTAAGCCTAAAATTCCTTTGCGTATAGCACTGAGACTGAGATACAGGGTGTTACTAAAATACTGTGCTGGAAAATAGAAAACCTTTGGTTTATAATTCTAAATTAACTTGCGTTTTCAAATAAAAATTACTTAAATAAAGGATAATTGGTTTTAAATAAAGTAAATAAAAATAAAAGTTGATTACTTGAATAACTTTTATAGAATTAAATGTAAAATTTCTAAGTAAAGAACTTAGAATGAATTTTAAAAATAAAATTTTCTTTTTGAATTTGAATAATAACATCTAGAAAGGATTACATAAACAGAAAATCGACGATGCTAGTAATAAGATTGGTAAAAATAAACATTATTTCAACTTCGGATGATACGATTTGAATGAAATTTTTTATGAATTTTAAAATTTTCTTCGTGTAAATGCATTTAAGGAGTACATGAACACATTGGGAGGAGGTAGGAGTTTATGTAGTAAAAAAGGAATTGTTTTACTTGTAAAAAATGAGGCAATTTCGGGACTGCACGAAGAGGCGTGTTATGAGTTTGGAGTGTGTGGTGGGCGGTATTTCGAATCGAGTAGGGATATCGCATTTCAACCACTGCATATTTTAGGGTCATAACATGTTGGTTTCGTGTAAGAGTCCAGAGTGTAACTAGAATTGTACATGTAAAATATTAGACCATCAGAAGGATAGGAAGGTGAGAAAGGAGTCGGAAATGCATAAAATAAACAAAAAATTCATAAAAAATAATATAAAAAAGGTATAATAAATAAAAAACAAAATAAAAATGGAACGTTGGAGGGTTTTATTGATCGACGTTCGGCAGGGTTTTATCATAAGCATAGAGGAGTATAATTCAATTACTGTGACTATGATGAACCCCGGTCGAGTTTTGAAAAATAAAATTAAAAAAAAAAAAAAAAAAAAAAAATTGTCATACGACTCATGTAAATGAAATATAGTTAAAATTTTGACAATTTTGTGAAGTTTAAAGAACAGAGAGTTCTTAGTTTGTATTAAGAAATACAACGGTGTAGCAGAAGAAATTCAAGAGAGAACCTAGAGTTCTTGAGTATATTGTAAAATATAAAATTTGGTAGGCGAACTGTCTTTCGAGGCAGGATGTAGCTATGTTCGAGAAGTGATATGATCAGGGCCTAAGATATCATTTCTAGAAGGTAGTGATTTAGGGTTAATTGGAAAACCTATCAAAAAAATCCAACGTAGTTGTTTAAAGTTCTGTCACATGTAATTTTGGGCAAAAAAACATAAACAATGACTTATGTTTGTAAGTGTCATAAACTTTCATAGATATAAGGAAAAGTTTTTTTTTTGAGTCTACTCTAACAAGTAAAAACAGATGTTGAAGGAATTAGTCAAGGAACGATAGGACAATGCTTTCATGGTGAAAGGAGGGGGTTTGTTAAGAAACAAAGCCTAGAAATAAATCGGACGTGACAAAAGGAGAGTTTTTATGACATGAAACGGAAGGTTTTATAAAATTGTAAAAATGTTGATTAGCTGATTAGAATAGGTAATTAGATGTTAAATTGTAAAACGATAAGTTGTATGTTTGATGTTATAAATATTAAGAATTATTTAATAATAAAATGATAAAAAGTTGTTAGTCTTAAGTGATTTATGGTGTGGAAAATTAAAAAATAATTGGTTAAAGTTTGAGAATTTATGTGAGTTTTGCCAAGACAGATAATAATTAAGTTTTTTAAGTTTTTTGATGTTAAATAATGAATAAAGGAGGTTAAGTTTTTGTTTTTTAAAGGAAGGAGTAATAAATTAACAATGATAAGAGAGATTTTGATGAAATTTATAAATGAAATAAATAATTAACGATTTTTAATAAATAATGTTTGAATTTAAAACAATAGATGATTGTGAGAAGTTATTTGATAAAGGTGGCTAAAGATTTTGATGAAATAAGGTGTTAGCTGGGAAAGCAATGTAAATTTTATTATTTTTTGAAGTTTTTTTTATTTAAGTAATTGATGACTAAGGAGATTTTAATGAAGTAATTTAAATGAGAGAATTTTTGAGTTTTTATAAGAAGATGATGGCTTTACAGAAGTATTGAGTAAAGTGGTATTTAAAATGAAGTTGTTCTGTTAAGAAACTTTTATAAGAAGAATAGTTAAGTTGCATTGATGGTTAATTTTTAAGTTTTAAGAGGTTTTTTGAGTACTACGAGGATATAAAGGAAATATGCGACGATTTTAATGAAATAAAGGGAGATTTGAAGAATTCTACGAATAAACGACGACTATTATGATTTTTTAAAGGAAGCTACGTTGAGATAAAGAGATTATTTATATAAATGATGTAGGTAACCTGCGTGGGCTACACAAATATAGATGATAAAGAGGTTTTTTGAGGATTAGTGCAACTTTAATTATTAAAACATGAAAGATTCAAGATGGAAGGAATTTTTTAAGATGAGGTACTGAGAGATAATACAATTGTAAAGAGGTAATTTTGAAATAAATAGATGAGTTTTGTAAGTAAGTTTATTTTTTCTGATAATAATGATGTTATATTTTGAATTTTAGTTGAAGAAAAGAGTTTTTTGTAATTGTAAAATCAGTAGTTAACATGTTATCCCAGCGAGACAAAGAGTAATTAAGAATTTGATAAAGAATAAATAATTATTGGATTTAAACTAAAATAAATAATAATGTAAAGTCTGAATTGAAAAGTTTTAAGGTGAATTGAAGTAATTTTGAGTAATAAGTAAATAATTTTGTAATGGTGTTAAATGATAATGAGAAGTTTTAATTGTATTAAGTTGAAGGAATTATTCAGATGAATATTTAGAGTCAAAGGTAGATTTATAAAAGATGTAGAAATTTCGTCTTGGCAGAAAAGTAAAGTGTGGGAAAGGAAATGCTGGATGGCAGGAAAATATACAGACGGCTGTCTGGAAGATAAGATTTTGAGTGACGGGATCCTGTCAACAAAAAAATGTTGATGGGAAAGTTTCAGTCAACTGCTGTTGAAAAAGAAACTGATGTAGGGTTTTCTTTATATAAATAGAGATAAGGTTTAGCGCTAATGGAATTATATTTAGTTTTGATGAGTTATGATAACTAGATAAATAGTTAAAATAATGAAATAGGATTTTTAGCAAATAGATTTTTATTTTCATGTAAAAAGAGAATCTTTCTTAAATTAAGTATACTAGGGATACTTATTTTCTTTTATGAAGTCCTTAGCTTCTGAAATAAAAAGTTTTGAAAATCTATTGAAAAATTATATTTTTTTTCTCGATTTGAAATTTATAAATATAGAAAGATTTGTGTTACAATACTTGTATTATAATACAAATCTTTGTGGGGTTTTTGTAACAGTGTGAAAAGTCAGATCTTAATATTAACTTATTTAAAAGACGCGGTTAATCCATAGAGATAAAAGATTCAAATAATAATTTAAACAAGTAAACTCATTTATAAAGAAAAAATAGATTTTCAAGGCTAAAAACCAATAAAAATGTTTAGTATTAGTACAATACAAATATTTGCGAGTGTTTAATTTCTTTATATGTGAATTTTGATTTTATGTGATGATGTATATAAAATAACTATGGCAGTGAATATGTAACCGGAAGGAACGCTTTCGGAAGTGAGATTTGCCTCATGGCAACAAGTTAGTTGGAGTCCACCGCTTGAATGGACAAGTTGTGTTTTAAAAAAGTCTTAAGAAGGAGCTTGGAGAGTAATGATGTATTTTGTCGAGTTGAGTAAGAAATTCAGAGACTTTAGTGAAAGGAACGGACATAGTGTGATGTAATAATTTGATATGTAGGAAAATAGAATATGTGAAGAGTTTAATCGTTGGTCGATTAAGGGTGAGAGTGCGTTAAAACTCTGTTTGAACAGTTAAATTGGTTAGACGTGTTCACGCGAATAGACAATAGACAATTAGCGTGTGTTATAGCAATTCGGTCGGCAAATGAACAGTTACAAATTGTAGAATGGACTAATGTGTAAACAGATTTTCTTTTTATAAACATTCGTGAGGTGCAAATACAATTTCGCCACGGACACAACGACGGCATTTTTAGGACGCTGCAGGAACATCATTGAATTATGTACAATATGACTATGGTCTGGTAACTAGTGTTAAATAACACATTATATTTACTCTGTTATTGTATAGAAATTTACAATGTTTAATATTTTAATTTTTTATTATATAAATTTGATATATAAAGGATAGCAATTTCTTTTTATGTAAAGGAATAATAAATGTCTGATGACATATTCATTCTTATTAAAAGAACGTAAAATTCATATAAAAAAATAAAAAGCAGATGTTTTCAATTTGTTTTTATTCATAAGATCAATTTTGGTTGCAACTTAGAGTCAATTTTAAATTCAAAGAATAAAAGATTAGTTCTCCTTCTGAGAAGATAAAAAGTAATTTAACTAAGATGATAGCTATAGTTGTTTTCATGATATATGTCTCTATAACAAATGCTAATGTATAAAAACTTACTTGTCTTTAATAAATTTATGTCAAATTTCAGCTTCAAAGTGTTCTCATTTGCAATACCAAATTCACTGTAAGTACACCGAAAAAAGAGCCTGCGACCCTAGAGATTTTTTTGTTAATAACGAAAATTAAATTCTTTTCCTTTTTCAAAATTGATGTTAAAACATCTGGCGCCCTTAAGTCGAGCAAATTAATAAATTAATAAAATAAATAATTAACTATCACCACATTTTTAATTTACCACACCTTGTCTACTATCAACACTATCAGTTTGGAAATTTTTATGTTTAAGGATACTTGTAAATAGATAAGTGAGATTTAATTAAACTATATCACAGTCCCTGCTGGTCTGTGTGACTTTACATTTTATACCATATTTGTAGTGCTAGATATAAAATATCATTTTAACATAAATTTCAAGTAAATTGGTTTATCTTAAAAACTTAATAGGGCTGTTTAGGTTTAATCTATTTAGGTGTAAATTACAAAAGGTCTAGAGTCCTATAATTTAACACAGAGTATATGCTATAGTGCATCCCCAAATAACAGAAAACATGTCTAGTTCTATTTAAGCTATATTTTAGAATATTACAATAAACTATATAGTACATTATTTCTGCTAGAAAGTGTGGTAGAAAAATGTACACATATTAACTATATTTTAGGGGCACTTATGATAAATTTATTATAAAAGGTTTCATTAAAATCGGCTCAGATCATCAAATGTATTGTTTGACATTATAAAGAGGCAAATTGACCTATAACAAACATTATTATAAAATATATGGATCTCACAAATACTGAAAATAATAAGAAACATTAAATTAAGATTTACAGGAAACCAACGCAAATAGATCACACTTTACACAATCGCTTTGTTCATAGAGCATCCACAATACCTATGAATCAACACTACTTCAGGAAATATAGATCATAAAACAAATAGCCAAATCAAATGGATGTGAACCCAAAATGATTGACAGGTTAACACAGACGTTAGTTGGAATTCAAAAATACAGATAAACACACTTGAAAATAAAAAAGAAATTCATAACTATGAACTATAACCACATTCTTAATTCGTTAACAATATTTTTTATCGAATATGAAACAATTTGGGTAACTTTCTTAATACCAAATGCAGTATTTATGTACAATGAAACATAAAGTGTTTTAAAAAGTACAAAATTCGAATTACACCAAAAACTCGGTATAATATTAAATGTAACCAATCAAACTGACAATGTCTACATTTTTGTAATAGAAGAATGTTAACATTGTTCTTCCCGAATTATATTGTTCAGTATTATCAAAGAATTACTATAGTGCAAACACTATTTCTTAGTAACTGGGTAATACAATGTGTTCTGCTGTACAAGACATAAATTCAAGATAGTTGATATATGGAAAAACAAGAAGTTATTAATTTTTTTGTTAGAAAGCATGTTGAGCCACCTTAAGTCAATATTTTACTGAATTTGATGAAAATAAACAAAAATTGTGACTGTATTCAATAAAATCAACAATAAAAATTATGGTCTGATTTTTTTGACTAATAAACTTATATTTTTGAGGCATTATTGTTTTTGCTATCAAATTCATCCTTAACCCTTTGCGCTCGAAGACGGTATTTATAGTTTGTCCTCGTCGCTCGTATGGCCAGCTGTACTGGCCGTCGCCATTTGCGTGTCAGGTCGTATTCATTTTTGCTATAATGTCCTCACAACTCGTATGTCCAGCAGTACTGGCCAAGATAGAATACGTCTATCGCTCGAATGGCCAGTACCACTGGCCACTTGACAAATATGATAATTTCTAATATTTTATTTGTGTTATAATGTCTGGTGAGTACTGAAACCTATCGGACAACTCTTGAACTAAATAATCACATTTTCATTTTTTTCGCGGTAATTTTATACGAGTAAATTAGTTCAGTGAATGACATTGCAGTGTGTATGTGATTTAACTGTCTTACATTTTATGTTGTTAACCAGCTGTAAAGTGTTTTTATTTTGTAAATATTTGTAAATAGTATTAGTAAGTATAAATAAAACAATTTTAATTGATCTTTACTTGTTCATTAAATGTGAAGTAGTTTATGTATGAATATAACATGACTGTAAAGTCCTACTTTATAACAACTTATTTAGTTATGTGTGTTAAAAATATACATATAAAAGTTAAATTTCCCAAACGTATGTTTATCTTAGTATTAGTAACTATAAATTTAAAAAATTTAATTGAACTTTACTTTTTCTTTATACAATAATTACTATGAGTGTGCAAATAACACAGAAGTCATTTAAAAATAATTCTGAGCTGGCGAGGAAAACAACAAATATGGCTGCCGAGTTGTCAATGACAGTAGCGCGGCCAGCTGTACTGGTCATCCGAGCGGCGAGGACAAATTTCGACAAAACAAATGTGAGCTGTCTACAACCTTGGCGTGGCCAATGCTACTGGCCATTCGAGTGCAAAGGGTTAATTATTATAACACAAACTTACCCTTTTTTTTGCTCTTATGTGACTTGTTTTTTAATATACATGGTTATCTTAAAAGAATTGTGGGGTTTTGAACATGATTTAAATGAAAACAGAACATTTACTTACAACTGATGTTGTTATTTATCTAAATCGTCAACTGAAACAGTTTTTTTACATAACTAATAAATTTCTATATGTGCGCCATTAGTTGCTCGGCAAATGATCAATCGATAATCAAGTTCTGCCCAAACATTAGTTAACATGTTTTTGTTAACGGTTGTCATTGCTTCATTAATCCTGTTCCTTAACTGATTTAGGTCACAATTTTTTTCTAGATAAACAATGTTTTTGATGTACCCCCACAAGAAGAAATCGCAAGGTTCAGGTCTGGACTAAGGAGTGTATAGGTCCTTACCAGCCTATCCATCAATGTCCAAACTTTTGGTTAATGCACATTGCACTGAAATAATTACAGATTTCAATTCAGCCAGCAACAAAACACACTTTCAAAACCAAGTAATAATGGTTGTGAAATTAATGTTTATTTTGCTTGATATCTCAAAATGTTTTTTAGGAGTCATTATTAGTAGGGATTTCATTGGCTAGGATTTCACCATAAGCAATGTATTCATGAACAATTCCACCTGGTCATGTTTCAAATGTTAAAATTAGGAAATAAATTGTATAAATAAGCTTACCTTGTTACATGCTGGATGGGCTTTAAAGCCATCATCAGAACAGTCTACTGAAGGTGGTACTTCATTTTCACCAGCATTGTTTTCTGAAACGGATTCTATGTCAACATCAATTTCCTCCGTAGTTGTGCTACTATATTTAGAAGTAGTAGTTCTTACAGGTTTAGATGCAGTAGTTCCAGAAGGTTTGGAAGAAGGTTCTTCATCACAAGCACATTCACTTGGTTTTTCAGTTGTTGGCTTACCATGTGCTGGTTTTCTAGTTGGCTTTTCATATACCGGTTTCTCAATATGTGGTTTTTCACTAGTTGGACGACTTGGTTTAACTGCTATTGGTCTTGTAGTTGTTGGCTTTGGTTTGGGTTTTGGTTGTGGCTTATAAGCTGGAGTTGGTCTTTTAGTTGTGGGTTTTTGCATTTCATCATCTGCAGATGAGGTTGTACTTTTAGGCCGAGACCATTCTGGCTGGAAAAGAGTAAAATAAGCTATCAGTTATAAAATCTATTAATACTGGCTATTTTTCCTTTCTATTATTTAAGAAAATTAATATTTGTTTTCTCTACTGTGGAATAATTGAAACAGAAATCTTAGTAATAGTTACCACATATTTTATTGTGCATGTGTTTTTTTTTTATTTATTAATTTTTTTTTTTAAGCTTTTGGTACCAAAAGTACAGTCAGTATTTAAAGGACTGAAATCATTTGTGAATTGATAAAAAAATATTATTGATGTTAGTGATAAGTTTTGTTTTCCCCAATCTTTAATAAAAGCTTTGGAAAGCAATAACAAATATTGGATTACTATTGCCAATAAAAAAACTTGAGCTATGGAGCTATTCAAGCCCTGTTATTGACATTTGTCTAAAATTATTAATGGATTTGCACAGAAGATTTACCTTTGTCTGTAATAGATATGTATGTAATAGGTATGTATTGTTCAAGTTTAAAAAAATAATAAATGGAGCTTAGCTAAAGTTTTTTTCATTTTTTAGTATCTGCTATTAATAAATGACAAGTAAAAATTAATATTACATAATGTATACAAGTCTGGAAAAAAAAAGGTGTAGAGATGAAGACAGCTTTGGACAAATTTTAAATATACTAACCCAGATAAATTTTCCTTAGTTTCCTTAGTTAACCATACAGGTGTGACAAAGTGTTTTACTCAAAAGATAAAATTTAGGGCCCTGATAGACTTAGGAAACATGCTTACAGACTCCGATGTTTACTGCATCACAGGAAAATTTTCAAGAAACTGTTTGAGACCTTATATTATGCGAGGAAGTATTGTTTTTTTAAATGCTGGAAACTATACAGATTGTTAAGTGCAATTAATGATAACACAAAAATTATTGTTATTAAAATTTTGTGTGTATTTCAAAATAAGTATGTGCTTCAAAAGTATAATTAGACATTTTAAAGTTTTTTACAGCAGACGAAAATTTACTCAATCCAATGTTAAATGAATTTTAATAGCGAAAGGTGATTTAAAACTTTTAAATGCTGTAGTGACTATTTATAACCGATTCTTTTATTATTTCAATTTATTTGAATTGATGGTAATACTTTCTGCTTTGAGATAAGTACTTACTGTATTTCTTTGTTTGCAATAAGCAAAATTATGGAGTATAATGTCGTGCTGCTGAAATGAATAGTTTTTTCGGAGATGGGTTCTAATGAATTTCTATTAAATATTTCACTCTTCTTTATAACATAATTGAAAAATATTTCTGTGTGACATATATTCAAAAATAATAAGCAGACTAGTATTAAACAAAATTTTTAAGAAATATGAAGGTAAACTTATTGATTCATAAAAATCTTTATATAATATTACTGAGAATAATTTATAACATGTATGTAACTGTTGTGAGAAAATTAACTTGATCATGAATCAACTTCACTCTATTAAATTTCGTTATTTTCAAGAAAATAAGCTGTAAGAATTTATTCATCAAATGCAATAAATAGTATTTTGTAGGATAAACGAGTAGTAAAAATACAATAGCATTGAAAAGACATTGAAATAAATGGCTCAGAGGTAAATAATTTTGAAAGTGGAGAGTATACTGAATGTCACTGAAATAAATTTCTGACAATGATCAGAGATATTTATCAAAGAGATAGAATCAACAACCAGAGGGTGCAAAAAAAAAAATATATATATATGGACAGCTCTCATGCTTGACAGACAATGTTAAAACCAAACAGGTCCAGATGAAGACTGGCCGTATGAAAGCAGTGAAGATTGCTATAGACCGATTTATATAGATCAAAAGCGAATTATATTATTAGATTATTATATTATTAGATTATATTATTATAGATTAAAATATAATTATTCTAAAAATATGTACTTACTCTTGGTGTTGTAGTTACAGTAGGCTCTGGCACTTTATAATTCATCATGTTCTTATGTAATACTTTAACCAAAGCGTTAACTGGTCCACAAAGGCCGTTAAAATCATCCATATCAATAGCCCAAGTCATTGCACCCAAGTAACCTTTGGATTTAATCCAGTCCATTTTGATCTGTAAGCTTTTTTCATTTTCATAACCAATCCATTGAGTTCCTGAAATTAGTAAAAATTATGTTATTTAAATCATATTCAATCATGACAATATATATTTTTATTATGGTCGCCCATTTCCTTGAGTATGTAAATTTGTTAACTGTGGTGCAGTTACAAAATGATATGAACTAAGTACTAAATTTAAAAAAAAAGTTTGCCTTTGTTTTACTGTGTTTGATTTCTAAGGGTCACTGTCCTTATTCTGAGAGGTTTAAGAATTAACATACTTGTCGTTATCTTTAGCTTATCTGAGTATGCATTATTAAAGGTTTACTTAGCACAATACAGTACTCATTGTGTGTTCAATATTTGTAAATATTCTCATTGCGCTTCTATTAATATAAACATTAAATTATGTTTGGCTATAACTGAAAATTTTATCCTACTTCCATAACTTGAGAAACATAAAATTTGGTAAAATTTATAAAATCTAGTAGAATTTCAATTATTACAATGTGCTACTTATGTTCTATATAAAAATATCTTTACAATTTTGTTTATACAAATTATTATATAACTTATTATAATTTATATATAAAAACTCAAACAAAAACTAAATATAATTTTTTTAACAATATTTTTGTTTTTGGAAATAATACAATTATTTTTTTAATCTCCAGACTTTTGTAATATAAACGTTTGTTTAAACATGGAAGTTTTTAAAATATATGTCAAAAACAGGTTTTATTTATAGCAGAAATAGTCAAAGATACAATAAAAACAATATAACTATATATAAAAAAAAATCTGTTTTAAATTTTTTGAAGTGAAAATTTGTTTGGAGTGTTTAAAACACCCAGTGTGTAACAGTGTGAAAAGTCAGATCTTAATATTAACTCATTTAAAAGACGCGGTTAAACCATAGAGATAAAAGATTCAAATAATAATTTAAAACTAGTAAACTCATTTATAAAGAAAAAATAGATTTTCAAGGCTAAAAATAAATAAACATGTTTAGTATTAGTACAACATAAACATTTGTGAATGTTTAATTTCTTTATATGTGAATTTTGATTTTATGCGGTGATATATGTAAAATAACTATGGCAGTGAAAATGTGAAAAAAATTTGTGATAGTTCAATCATAAGGGTGTTGTTGTTAATTATTAATAGTGAAGCTATTTGAAAATATAAAAATTATTCTTTTGAACTTGAAGAGTTCCACTAAGTAGTTATTTATTAATTTACTCGACTTATGGGCGCCAGATGTGTTAACATCAATTTAGAAAAAAGAAGTTAATTATTGTTATTAAATTTCTCAGGGGTGAGTCCTTTTACCAGTGTACTTCACAGTGATTTTGGTTTCAGAATGAAAACACTTGTAGCTGAAATATTAACATGGATTTATTAAAAAAAAACAAAGAATGAGCACATATATATAATCATGATACATTTCATACCACTTATATTTAAAATCTATATGCTTTTAAATCTTTCAATATATTTTGCCTTGAAGAGGCTTAAATTCTTTCTTAAAACTTTATATTAATAGTTGCAACTCAAAACAAAAATATTTCTTTATAGTGAGCGTTTTATGTTCTCACATAACAAAGATTGATTATGTTAAAATGAAATTAAACATTCTAAATTTACAAATTATTACACAAAAATTATTCATTAAGACTATATAAAAAAGGTTCATAGAAAAAGTTCTTTTATATAAAAATGTCTATGATTCTATGTTACCGGAAAACCGATCCAGCAGATTGAACATGTGCTCGTACTGGAATTCGTTCATTTGTGTTGTAATCACCTTGTAGATTGGATTTGTATAATCGATGCTCAATTGTCCTTTCACGTACATAATGTTGCACAATAAATATATCACTTTATTCAAAAGATGTTGTCCAATATCTCATCAATTTCTACATACGTCTTACCACGTTTACGAATGTCTCTAGTCTCATTAAATCATTTCTATCAATGTTTTTTAAAACTTCCTTTAGACAAAATGTTTCTCACTGACTCTAAATTCATAGTTGGACTCTATATTAACAATATCTATTACATTTTAGAAAAGTTTCTCTCGATCAAATTATGTCTGATTACTTCAGAAATACAACCTGTCTATCCAACCGCTGGACTTAGACTCCCTAAAAAACACATCTTGTCACTCCAAACGCTGGACTTAGACTAACTTGAAACCACGAGATCTCTCACTTCCCAAAGTGTTCTTTCCGGTCACATTTTCACTGCCATAGTTATTTTACATATATCACCGCATAAAATCAAAATTCACATATAAAGAAATTAAACATTCACAAATGTTTATGTTGTACTAATACTAAACATGTTTATTTATTTTTAGCCTTGAAAATCTATTTTTTCTTTATAAATGAGTTTACTAGTTTTAAATTATTATTTGAATCTTTTATCTCTATGGTTTAACCGTGTCTTTTAAATGAGTTAATATTAAGATCTGACTTTTCACACTGTTACAAGTGTGGGACTTAGTGTCGGAAAAACCAGTGCGGGTACTTAAGGATTAAATTTGTAAAATTGGTTTTTATGGTATTAAAAACAAATATTAAAATTGTTTAAACATCTAATAAATATTCCTAATATTTCAGTTTAAATATGGAATTTTGTTCAAAGTGGTATAATAAACTCCTACAAATAAATTGCAAACATTTTCCGCACATTTAAGCTTTCTAATGACAAATTTGATATACAATACTTGTAACTAAGACAAATTCTTAATAGAAATAACTCGTCCAAATATTCATAAACCGACTAATTATTTCCCCTATATTTTAAAAATGATATGAGAGTTTTTGGCATTTTTTTGGTTATACTTTTGAAAAAATATAGAACTTTAGATTGAGATCTATTGAATACATTTAACATCTAAATTATTCAAAAAATGTAGTAACTTTGAAGTTTTTAATACACAATCCAACTTTTGTGTAATGATAATATTGATTAATACATTTAGATACAATACTGACTATATGTTTCAATAGATAAGCTATAGTTTAACTTCCAGTGAAGGTTATAATCATCTTCTCTCCGTGAGATATATGTATTTAAAGAATATCTCTGAAACTGAAATATAACTCTGTATAATTTACCTTTGTATGTATAAGGACAGAAACCAGCATCGTCCCATTTTACTGTCCAGCCAGAATCTTCTTCCTGCAATTCACTGCAGATCTGAACCATAAAAATAAATCAGATTCACTTCAGCAAACATTTTTTTCAAATAACAGGTGTTTATATAACCACCAGAATTGTATATATACATTAAAATATATTTAGAAATCTGAGAATTGTAAAGTAATCTTCACATAATTAAGATATTGCATTGATGGATAATTTTTAAATATAATCATAATCACATTTAAATCACATTTAAAATTTTCACATATAAATACACCTCTAAACAAAATTTTTAAATAAAAAAATTATTAGAAGCTTGGGCAATGAAGTCCCTGAAAACATTAATCTTTAGTGAATTACAATTTTGGGAGGGGAGCAATAATTTCAAATGATTTTTTTTATTTCAAAATTTGTAGGTTTCTTCAAAACAATAAACTACCGTATATCCTAAGTAACTTTTTAGATACTTCAAATTTACACCTTATACTAAGGTTATAAAGTAGATTTTCAGTGTTTATTATATTTCAGTATGGTTTTGATCCAGTCAGACTTACAGAAACTAAAGAAAGCTGAACCAAATAAAATATAAATTATATGCTTATTTAATTCCACAAAACAGCTTTAATTGCGACATATGTTTCGCCGTTAGGCATTTTCAAGCAACTAAATTGAAAACAAAACAAGTCTAAACTAAAAATGTGAGACAAAAGGAAAGGTTAGAAGAGTAAAGGGGTTGAGAAATGACAAAAGAAAGGTCAATGATCTAACCTGTGGGATGGAAGTGGGGGTGTTTTAGAAAACAAAGGTTACATAATAGGTCTCAATAGTGGTGATGAGTTAAGATGTATTTGTTCATTTAAGTTGGAAGTATATGGTTTTTTTTAAATTGATCTATTGATTTCTAAACATTCCAGGTTATTGAGTTTCCTACTTTTTTGTTCCATATGCAGAAGTTTAACGTTTAACTTAGGATCAAAATTATGTCCTGTGTCTAATAAATGATTTGCAAAATTTGAGTTAGATTTGCCATACTTCCAACTATCTCTCTTATCCTTATTGTTAATTATTATTACATAACCTTATTGTTAATAACAATAAGGATAAGAGAGATAGTTTAGAAAATAGTGGTGTATATAAAATTTCTTGTAATGATTGCAATTGTGAATACATAGGTCAATCCGGAAGGTCAGTTAAGAATAGAGTTAAAGAACATGTACACAGTTGGAAGTATGGCAAATCTAACTCAAATTTTGCAAATCATTTATTAGACACAGGACATAATTTTGATCCTAAGTTAAACGTTAAACTTCTGCATATGGAACAAAAAAGTAGGAAACTCAATAACCTGGAATGTTTAGAAATCAATAGATCAATTTTAAAAAATCATACTTCCAACTTAAATGAACAAATACATCTTAACTCATCACCACTATTGAGACCTATTATGTAACTTTTGTTTTCTAAAACACCCCCACTTCCATCCCACAGGTTAGATCATTGACATTTCTTTTGTCATTTCTCAACCCCTTTACTCTTCTAACCTTTCCTTTTGTCTCACATTTTTAGTTTAGACTTGTTTTGTTTTCAATTTAGTTGCTTGAAAATGCCTAACGGCGAAACATATGTCGCAATTAAAGCTGTTTTGTGGAATTAAATAATCATCTCATTATTTCCATTATCATGGTATTCCATCATGTACCGACTGTTGTAACATTAAATTATATGCTTATTTGTAAACAATTATAGTTTGTGCTTGATAAACATTCATTGGAGTGTCAATTGGTGGTAATATATCAAGTGTCACTAAATCCAATGTAAAAGTTTTAATTAGTTAGGAAATGTCTCTATTCTACCTTTAATATAGTTAGTGAATTTTCAATGAAATAATTGCAGACTACACTGACTAATTGGTTTCTAGATTTGTTTAATTGAAAATTAATTCTAAAGATATGATTCTTTCAAGAAATCAGCATAATTATGTGTTCCATCAGTGTGATTAATTTATCAACATGACCTTTACAAATGAAGCAGATGTTGAAAGGAGTGCCAATGCTTTGTTTTTTGTCCCAATAATTGTACTTACCTCATAGTATGATATGAACCCTTTAGCTCTGGTATAGTTCCCAGGCTTTCCACCTCCTGCTTCTTTATTGATATAACTGCCCAGATTATAATTTGTGTTTCCAGCACTCAGTGTAAAAGAGCGGCCATAAAAAGGTACACCAACCACTAACTTCTTCGGTGAACAACCATAATCCACCCAAAGTTGTAATCCATCATTCTAAAAAAACAAAATAGGATTTCACTGGATATAAAGCTCAGTTTTAAATTTGTATGTACATATGTAATAAAAATACTTTATGTGTGAATATTTTGTCATGGGTTTCTTTTTTTATTGTATTTTAAAATTATATTTTGTGATATTCATTTGACTCTCTATTTCGATAGTCCTGATTGTATAAAAGAAGTTTTTGGAATGTACATATGTGTTTGTATCTGTATATCTCTACATCTGCCAGTGTTTGTCTCTCTGTCTTTGAACACTACTTTCTAACTAAATAATTTGAATAAATTTTATTCATTTTTTAGTTTTGGCATATCTTTGGACTTCTTCTAAATTTGTTTATTGCCTTTGAATTTTGAGACTACCATGAAGAAAATATACAATAATAAAACACAATTTTTTATTTTGTAACATCCACTTTTTATTAGTCTAGCCGACCAATGGTTTCACCTGCTAAGGCATTGACAAGGTTGTATTACAGACTGAAGAAAAATGAAAAACAGAGAACCTTAAAAACTAGATGGTGGGAGTTAGGATACAATGAATGGAAGGGTGGGGAAATACCCCGTCATTTAGTTTTAAATGACCAGTTAGATTTGTATATTTCTCCCTTAGTAAAACCTTTAAAAGTTATCTGTACCTAAAACAATTAACTGGTTTTCCCATTCTGTATTGTTCCTATGGTCATTACCCAGGCCGAGTATTTCCCCACCCTTCCATTCATTGTATCCTAACTCCCACCATCTAGTTTTTAAGGTTGTCTATTTTTCATTTTTCTCAGTTTGTAATACAGCCTCATCAATGCCTTAGCAGGCGAAACCATTGGTTGGCTAGACCAGTGGTTCTCAAACTGTGGTACGCGTACCCCCAAGGGGTACGCGAAAATTTTCAGGGGGTACGCGGGGTAGGTTCAAAAACTGAACATCTGGAATAAGTCTATGCAAGGTAGTATTTCTGATATTTTCTATGTTGAAAACAAAACAAACGCAATGATTAAAAAAATATCACTCTGGGAAAATGAAATAGAAAACAACAACTGCAATACTTTTGAGAGATTGAACTCATTTTTGCAACGAAATGAAAAGTGCATATCTGATTTTGCTGACCTCAAACTACAAATTGGACATCACCTCAGTTCATTAAAGGCCAGTATAAGAGAATACTTCCCACCCACAGACAAGAAGTTGGATTGGATCCGAGACCCTTTTTTGTTTGATGCTATTGGAACCACAAGCAACCTGACAACATTTCAGAAAGAACAAATGATTGAACTATCATGTGATCTGACACTAAAAACTAAATTTGAGAGTGCTACGTTATTAGACTTTTGGATCGGTGTTAGAAATGAATACCAAGAACTTGCAAGTACTGCACTTAAAATTCTTATTGGCTTTTCCACTACCTACTGATGTGAAAGAGGGTTTTCTAGCTTAACATACCTAAAAAATAAGTACAGAAACAAACTTAATGATGAGGACGATTTAAGGTTATATTTATCAAAACTAGAGCCCAACATTGATGAACTATGTAAAAAGAAACAAGCTCATCCTTCTCATTAATGTTTTGTAATGTGTTTTAAATATATTGTGTTTATTATGTAAAAACGTGTTTTTAATTTAACACACCACCTTTTCAATAACGAAGGGGTACGCAGAAATTTAATACTTCACTAAGGGGTACAGTCTTTGAAAAAGATTGAGAACCCCTGGGCTAGACTAATAAAAAGTGGATGTTACAAAATAAAAAAATGTGTTTTATTATCTTTAAACATGGAATTCCACCAAGAACCTTCGGTCTCAACAGTAATGAAAAATATACAATATTAAGTATTTTATGGTTTAGACATTTTCTTAAATCTTAATATTCACAGATGTATTTCTTACCACCACTTCAAAACTTCAAATTGTATGGGACATATTAGGTTTAAGAAAAAAATAATCATTTACCCTGCTAAAGAAGTTCATACATCTTAACTTACCAATGAAATGTGATAGGTACCTGAGCCTAAAAAAATAATTTTGAAATGATATCTCTTTGTCACATGTGGAATGTTCTACAGCTCAAACACATGAACCAATTTTATTCAAATTTTATATGTTGGTTTATTTTGGCTATAATCTCGATATTTATCTTATAACACAAAATTTCGAGGGTAGCCACCATAATAAAAAAGAAAAAATTATGATTTTCTCATGATCGCTTCAAACAAGTTTAAATCAATTTTGTTTAAGTGCAGTCTCCAAGGACAGAAATAAATTTATTGGTTGCCAAATTTCTAAAAGTTACATTTTGGTCATGAGGCTGACTTCAAATAAAATACCAGTTTCATTCAAATCATATTGAAATATGAAGGTTAATGGCCTAAAGGAGTGTGCAAAATTGCACGTAAAAAATATTATGGTTCAAGAATAGTTGCCAAAAAAAAAAATGAACCTCGACCTGATTCATTAAAAGCTCAATTAATAAAATATGATTTATCCTGATGAAGCGTTTATGACACAAGTGAAGCAAGTTTAGACACTATTTAAATATATAAATATTTTTCAAAGGCAGTGTCCGTGGTTTATTTTCACTTTATGACCTATAACTACTGAAATGATATTTTTGGTGACAAATAATTTTGGATAATGTCTATGTGGCTTTGAAAACAGGTGAGTGAGAAAATTTGTGTAATGTTTTTTCACTATTTATTAAAATATGGATAAACATATTTATTCAGTATCTTACAGCTTTTCTATTGAAGCAGTGCAAATAAAATGTTTACACTTTCAAACTGTTTTTCTTGTACATATTTGCAAAATAAAATTACAATAATAAAAATCATAATGTGACTAATAATAATTGATACTTTATAATAAAATAGACTTACAACGTTCAGCGTTTCATAAGCATATTGGTCATGAGGCCTACGATACAATGGACTGTGAACATCTGCAAAGCCAGCCCAATTTCCTCTTAAGTCATATGCCATCACATGTATAGCATCTACTAACCTGAAAATTAATTTCTGATAAAATATAAGTAGTTTAATTTAATATATACATAATATATAGCTACTATACAAACATAAATCAATTTTTCTATGTGTTGTATATGGTAATTTTTATGTCCTATTTATCTCCTTGAAAAAAATTTCAATTTTTTCCAAAATTGGAAGGACGTCTATCTCATAAAGATAGATCTAAGTTAAATTTTTTAATTAGCAAATTCCTTTAATAAGTTTCTCAATAACCTTTCAAAATCTTTGAAAAAATTATTTCTCCATTACCTTTGACATTTCAAAAATTTTGATTTCACAATTTAAATAAGATATTTTAAATTATTTCACAATTTTATATTAAATAAGATACTATATAAGAGAAGGTGGTTTACCATTAGGGAAGCAGTAGTAAGGTACTGCTTCAGAAAATTTGTGTACATGTTGCAAATATTATCTCCTATTGGCCACCATAATGAATTAATGGTAAAATATAAAATCTTTTTTAACCTTTAAAAGAACGAAAAAATAATAAGGTTGGTCTTGGATTGATAGCTAATTCATAGCTAGTACTATTAGACAAGAAAATTGGAATATTCTTTACAGCCAAGAAATTAGAACAGTACAAAGAGGGTAGGTTTAAAATTTAAGTAGCAATGCCCTACCATCACAAAGGACTTTTGAACCACAGTACCATGGTGAGTTTCTTAAAAATTGAAGCTTTGAACTTTGGTTGTGTTGTTTACAATCCTCATTAATCTTACGGGCCCAAATTATAGAAACAGAACTAAATTAAAAATCCATTCTTTTTTGAAAGTACTGATGTTACATAAATGTAGTAAATATTATGAGTTCAATAAATTAAAAGTCAATACAATTTATTTTTAAACTTATGTATGTATAATCAGATGTTCAATTTGAACTAAAAACTTGAACATAAATTAAGTTTCATTAATGTAGATGAATATCAATTTTCATGTAATTTAGGACCAACTTTATTAAATCTCACTCGCGAAAGAATTCTAATCATACATAATTTCATTGCGATGAATGGAGAAACAATACAAACAAAAAACATGATCATTACTGTATTAGTCAACTAAAAGTATGATATGATAACAAACTAATTAATTTATAACATTATTTTAATATTGTATTTAGTGTTACATTTTTTTTAAATATCTGGTAAGACTATGTAGACTGAGTACTTATGATTAAATGGCTAAAATTGTGTGAACTTTGGTATTTAAAATTTCAATGATATCAGAGGCAATTTTATACTGTATACAAATGTTGGGTTCTTGTTATATAGACCCGATTTATTGTAGATTGAACTGGAATTAATTAAAATAATACTGAAATTTTAGTATTACACATTTATATTATATATATATATATATATATATATATATATATATATATATATATATATATATATATATATATAGACACATAATAAACCAACTTAACATATTTATGTTGATTCTTGCTACTACAAAATTCGAATAGGTTGGGTTAAGTCAGGTTATGTTATTAATTTATTCAATTTGTCGTATGTAATTATTCAGTAAAACTGTGACGCCTCCTGCTCTTTGTGGCTGAAAAATCCCTCTAGATGGATCCAGAAATTTATAGCTGGCAGGTTGAGTGATCACGTCGACAGAAAAATCTGTCAGGATGGACCGACGATCATGATTTGAGGCACAAAGTCAAGAACAATAAATCAGAATTACATTTTATTTTAAAATGTTACTATAAAAAAATTGATTTAACATATATCTTTACAATTATTTAAATTTAAATCTTTAGAGAAGAAAACCTACGACCCCTCATTTGAAAAAAATATAAATTTTGAAAAATAAAAGCCATGGCTGTCAGGAGCTATCCACTTGTGCCAGCACCAGGAAGGGACTGTGACGCTCCATCTTCCTTTAGCGTCTCTCCCCCTTTCTGTCCACTATGTGATTCCTGCTCACAAACTACAAGTCAAACTTTTTTGGAATCTGTTCCAATGTTGCTAATTTATTAAATTATGTTATTTCCTTTTTCTATTATTTGGTTTTTGTTTAAACCCTACTATTCTACAAAACTAACATAAGTTAATAAATAAATCAACAAAATAACAACACAAACAGCTATTAAATACAAGTAATGATTCACATAAGAGTATTGCAGAAATACTGACCTCGTAGTGGCGCAGTATAGACCAGATGAATGGACGAACTTGAAAGGATTGCAGTGGGACAAACAAAAGTCACAGTTATGTTATTTTTGTTTGTTATGGTACTAGACAGATGACAGAGCCTAAAAATATTCATAAAAGGCTTTTTTGAGTTTTGAACTTACAAAAAAAGAGGTGGTCCATATAGATCAGATGTACCAAATATTGATTTTTGTATAAATAGCCTGAAACATTATTTCATATTCTAAATAATTCCCTCAGGAGCTCACTTATAGGATTACGGGTGTGATAATCCTGAGGTATCCTAGCTGAATCTACTCCTTTCTTCATGTAATCTTGAGTTAGATGCCTCTCGTCTTTCCTATCAAGTCTCCCTTGATTAACTTTTGTTCTCTTATGATCCTGACACTAAGAGCATTTGAAGGCTAGAGGTTTCCGTTTTATGCTCTCTTTTTAAGGAGATAACAACCACAAAGTTTTTTGTTTTTAAACAACAAGAAATACAAATTAAAAAACCTAAAGTTTATTAATGAAAGAATATATTTCTAAGTTAATCAAAGTTAAATAATATCTTAGTGACTTACTCGCACAATTCAGGAACATGGTATCCTTCATTCAGTCGGAACTTTGCAAGAGGTACAGCCATTGTGATTTCCCATCCCTTACCTTCTCTATCAAATGCTCTTCTTAATTCTTCAACAAAATAAAAGAAGACATCTTTGTCAGAGAAACTTCCTCCTCGATCAGCTGCTCCAGGGTACTCCCAGTCTAAGTCAAATCCATCAAACTGGTACTTGTACATGAATTCTGAAACAAAACAACCCCACGTTTTTCATGATTTTTGAAAGGGAAGTTCCTAATAGACTTAATCAATATGTTTGTATATTATCTTTTGTCGTCAAATTTACTAGTTAAATTTAAGTTTTCCCAAAATTTTTTTACATTTTGAAATTAAAGTTTAACCCATGTGTTATCTACAAATTTCTGAAATGAAAAAAATGTTCAGAAATATACTGTGATATACCTTAATAATATACAGGTATAACATACTTGTACTGTCTAAAAACAACATTCCTTGGAGGTACAGTAAAACATTCGAGGGTAGTGACATTCCTCAAACCGGTTCTTATAATTATACGGTTAAGTTCTTATAATTATATTTAATTTTGTTACTTTTTTGCCATCGGTTATGAGGAAAGTACAAAGACGTTCATAAAATTTTTTCAATCAGTTAGGCTCTCAGAAGAATTGTAAAATGTATATTTTAATGTGAAATATGATATGTGTGCATGTGAACAGATTATAATTTTTAAATGGGTAATATGATTTTCACTAAATTAAAATCATTGTGAGTCTACAAATTTGTATAGCTGACAAATATAATCTAAAATTGATTAACAAATATAAGATGTTTTAATTTTTGACCAGCAAATTATTGTTTTGAATTTTACTAGACAGTACAGTACAAGTAATGATTTAGAATAGAGTCTACAGTCTTTAGTGAGAGAAAAGAAAAGAAAACTACTTTTGTAGGCAATTGAGATATAGTCTAAAATTAAAGTAAATTATTAAAGTTAACAATCACACTAACATTTTCAAATTTTTATTAAAATTATTCATTTATTTTATCCATAGCTTTGTAGGAAAAAATCTCAGAAACTAATAACTAAACAATGATGTTTCTCGTGTCAAATAGTCTACATTTTTTGTCCTTATGTTGTAAAATCATTATAGAAAAATGGTTGTTGGATGAAAATTAAGTCTTATGAATTTTACATTTATTTATTCAAGTTGTCTATATTTAGAAGTGGATCTAAGATAGGTCACTTTAATGAGTAAGTGCATAGCAATCACGAAGGTCCAGCTGGATCTACACCTTTTTTCATGTAGTTTTGGGTTAAAACACTCTCTCTCATCTTTTCTATCAAGTCTCTCTGTCCAATTCTTGTTCTCTTCCGACGCTGACACAAATAGAGTATTCAAAGACTAGGGGTCTTTTATGTACAGTATCTTATATTCTTTTCTTAACTGTTTTAAAATGATGTTAATTAAGAGGTTTTTTTTTGCATTTAAACAACAAGAAATATATAATGTAGAAAAATTATTAATGGCTCAAAGACTAAACTGACAAATCTACTCCACAGAGAATAAACAATAATTTTGTAAACTATAGTCTTACCTTCACAGGCTTCGTAAATATTAGACATTGGTATCTTATATTTTTGGAAATTAATTAATTTTAAGTTTTAAATATATCTCCATAAGCACAACGTTTAATGTCCACAGCAACCATAAACAAATTTTACAACTCAAGTAAATTTGTTTACATCTTTTTATACTTAAAAAATTAAAATAGTTGTTTTTGGCTGATTAGCTTTTATAAATTTGTGAGCTTATTTTTGAGGTTATGTTTACACCATTCCTAAAATTGAATGTACAAACCTTTTTCACTGTGCCAGCTAATTTTTAAAATTAAATGAATAAAGGGTTTACAAATCAAATATTTTATAGACATTTTACTGTCTATTTAAATTAATGTTTTCCATAATGATTATGTTAAAATTTAGTTTTGAGTGGTATAAATTCAAAATAAGTAGAAACACTGCAAATAACCTTAACATGTGAATATTTTCTAAGTGTAAACACTGACCAAAAAACTGTACTATATAACCTACTTAGAAAGCGAACCGGGAAAGTGTGTTTCCTAGAGACCCAAAATTTCTTTTATCAGCCTAGGGACCCTCTTAGGAGATTGTATAATGAGACTGGAACTGACAAGATATCTTTACTTACCTACAACACTCTTAATAAATGAATCTCTTCTCTCCTTCATAGACACAAGTCCAGAGTATTTTCTTCCCCCCTCACCCCATCCTCCAACTGCTACAGAAGTCTTTATTCCAGGATATTTATCTTTCAGACTTGTAAAGTTTTTAAAACCATTTTTTTCAACATCCACCTTTAACAAATTTATTAGAATTTTACTTTTAATAATGTTAAATTTAGTAGACATAGATATAAGGAATTTATTTGATATTTTATTTGTTATTCTAACTTGGAAGATTAGTTAACAAAATAGAGTTGACAAATATCAACTTACAAAACTTATTTCAAATATCTGATCAATAAATAAAATAACCTCAATAAATGTTATATTAAATTACCTCTGGATCCAAGATTAGCACCTCCCAAGTTACATTACTAACTCCAATAAAGGAATAAATTATATGTGTACAGAACTCTCCAGGAATATCATCAATTGTATAACGGCCAATACCAGGTCGATATATTGCCCAATTACTGAAGTAGCAAACTACTCTAGAGTCATCTGTAAAATAAATACAAAATTTAATATGTTTCAAGTTCATAAAATTTACAAAATAAATTTTGCCTTGTAGTAAATAAAACTTGAAAGAAAAACTTTGACTGAAAGTATAAAGCAAGCAAATCACTTCAATCTGTGAGAATGAATACCTGGGTTAAGAAAAGTCAAAGAACTCATGGAAAATTATAAATGGAAAACGTCAAGAACATTCATGTATGAAAATAAGTTTAAAACATTGACAGGGCATTGTAGACGACTCAAAAGGATTGAATTAAAGAATCATAGTACCTGCAGATTCTCTCAAGAGAGGATGAAGACCCCACATTTTCAATGTGGTGGAGTGATGCACAAAAGGGCTAAAACCCTGAAGTGGTAGCAAATTGATGTAGAGGAAAAACCCAACCTTTGACTCCCTTCATGTCCTGCAATTCCTAAGGGAGTTGGGGCTGGAGGGGATTCTATAGACAGGAATTCCCTAGTTGAGTATAAGTATGGGAGGGGGTGTTACATTGCATAATAGACCTCTTAAGGATGCAGAGTAATAGATTTGATCTATAAATAAATATTGACATTGACTTGTGAGATAATGATAGATAGACTAAACTATTAAATTGCAGTTTTTAATGGTTATCCAAAAGAAATAATAGCTAATATAATAAAGAAAGTGATAATTTTAAAAAAAATTAGGAATTGAGAAGAACTCTGGAGGCAGTATGCCTCGACAACGATGAGTTAAAACTGCATTTGCTCCCTCAATCTCAAATATTGTAAAAAATCACTAAGAAAATATGCAAATTTAAATGTAGCAATGTCAGCCGAGAATAATCTTTGTAAAATTTTTGGAAATCCAAAAGATAAAATTCAAGAACAAGATAAATCAAGAATATATTGTATAATTTGTGAAATATATCGGAAAAAATTATAGGCTAAACAAAACGAAATGTCAAACAGAATAAAAGCAAAAGAACACTAGGCCCACTTCAAGTAGGCCTAATAACAGGCTTGATAAATCAGCTATGGCTAAACATTATAACTGAAAAGGCACATTTCACTAGGGATGGTGTCAAGAACTTGCGCAACGAACACACTTGGGCAGAAATCAATCCCAATTCAACTGTGGAAAGCAACTTTTAGCACAGATTTAGTGTGAATCTGCGGTGTTGTTTGGCTTAATTCACAATCAACTGATCGGACCATTCATTCATATTACCCTGGACGCTTAATTTCTGAAGTCTACTTATAATTTCTTCAAGAAGGATTGCCACAGTTACTGGAAGAAGTTCCTATTGCTTTGAGATACCAAGTGTACTTCCAGTAGGATGGTGTGCCTCCTCATTTTTTAACAAGCCTTTTCCACCCACTTAATATAAATCAGCATTTCTCTCAGCAGTGTATCGGTCGTGGAGATCTACACTCCTGACCTCCATGTTCACCAGATTTAACACCATTATATTATTGTGTGTGGAGATGAATGAAAAGTATTGTGTAAGAGAAAAAAGAGGTTTTAATTGCCCAAAATATGGATATGGCTGCGTCAATGAGGACAATCCAGCAAAACTAAAAAGAGCAACTAAAGCTTACAGAGAAATGTATTGAAATTGAAAATTTATTGTAAATTATAGTATTTATGTGCTTGGATTAATTTTGGTCTGTGTTGTATCTCATAAACTCAAATTTGTCTATCTTGTTTTAAATAAATATTGAGCTTGACTTGTGAGATAATAATAGATAAAAAAAAAACTCGAACACAAGCATCTCACAAAAAAATATGTTTACTTAATCAAACACGTTTCAATGACAAAGTCGTCATCCTCAGTGATACATGAGCTTCAATAACAAAACTATAACATAAGTTTTTTTGAATATAACTTGTTTTTATTTTACATTAATTGTATTTACATCAATCTAGTCAAGCATAAATCCTATACAAGTTTTATTGAAAATTATGATGCATTTATTACCATTTAACAAAGTTATTCTACGCCAAATTTAAATAGGAACTTTTTAAATAGTGTTATTTGATGCATAAGGCCTAAATAAAAATTAACAGAATTCAAAAATGTTTTGTTTTTAGTCTATTTTTAGGTGTTGTAGACAATTACCAAGAAATTCAATTTTAGTTTTTGTCCATAACACGGTTATCTTTTGAGCTACAGAAAAAAAAAATTAACATTTTGTTTATCATTAAAATACGAAAATATTTTGTCTCTTGTAACTTTTTTATAACGGTTTTCGAGATATGTTAAGTTAAAAAGTTTAAACTTTCACCATTAAGAAAATATTTTAAATAAAGTCTTTGTTTCTTGACTCTTATTAAAACAGTTAAATAAAATGTAGTGTCCACTATATTTTTAATAAAATCTAATCAATGAATTATTTATTGATTCGTCTTCATCGATTTTTATAATAAATTTCGTCCATTTTCAAAACTATTTGTATTTGTTTAAGATATTATATAAACAGGTACTATAATTGATTAAAAATTTTAACTTTTAATGTGGGTTGTGTGTCCTTAATTATTATTATAACATGGACAAAATTGCTTAAAGATTAAAAAAATGAAACAAGAGGAGAACGAAACAGATTGTCAAACCTCTCTAATAACAATGGCCGACCGAATCACTTCAATTATTTAGAGATTTAATTTAGGGTTGGTGTATTAAAGAAATTATTTTTGTTCAAAATATCTTTATATCTTTAAAGCGGGAGGTAAAAACCTTACGCCTAAAAAATATGACAATTTGTCTTAAGTTTTGTTACGAATTTTGAAACGTTGAGTTCGAATTTATTATCTGTTTGTAATGAAATAGTCTTCGGATGTTTAAAATATACACAATTTTAGCGTTTTATGTTTATTGACAGATTTGCGTTAAACTGGAAGTATTTGTTTTTGAAGGCGTTCAATTTGACAGAGGTTTCGTAACCATTTCGAAAGTCATATATTATATAGGCCTAGTATATTGGTTATAATTAAGCATATTAACACTTCGTAATTATTCTTTGTTCTTGTGTGTGGACATCTTATGTGATGTGAAAAAACATCGATGTAGAGTTTTGTTGTGGATAACCTGAGTTAAAAGAAGTTTATCTGTTTGTCTATATTTTGTGAAGTGCTTTATAAAGCAAATATGTGGGCATAGTCTGGCCATATCTTGAAACTTTTATTTATTTTTGGGGGTAGCCACCATTAAAAACGACAAAATTACGATTTTCTTAATAAAATCAACACAATCGAATTAGATAAATTTTATCTTCTAAAGACCCAATCAAAAGTACTGTACTGGTAAAAATCCAATTCTTGAGTTCTTTATAAAAAAAAAAAAAAAAAAAAAAAAAAAAAACCTTTGGGGCTGTTATAAAAGACATAATATCTTAAAATTGGATCAAGTGAATTCGTACAAATTTTAGTGAAATGTGAAGATTAATCACCCAAATTTGTGTGTAAAATTTTATAAAACCTATGCATAAAATATTGCACATACTAACTCTCTATCACACAAACTTTCTAATATGTTGTAAAAATATTAACAAAGATTGTCAAATAATAATTCAGTGATTGTCTACTTTACAGCAGGCCCTAATCTCATATTACTTTATTGACATACATAATTAACTATCGAATTTAGTAAAATGTGCATATAACTTATATTAAAACACCTTTTCACATACACTCTAACTAGGAAATATATTTTTATAAATCAAATATTTTAGGTTTATCTTAACACATCGAGTTTTTAAAGACAGCCATTAACTTCTTCGGAATTATTTTCTTTGTTCCTTATTTGCAACAGTTGTAAATTCTGATTAAAAAAAATTAAAATTATGACCCGTTTTTCATCTTACCTGAAGCTTGCGAAGTGCCGGTAGTTGTAGACAAAAGAAACACTGCACTCCCCAACAACCAGAGACACCAGGAGCCCATCTAGACTACAACTTATCTACAAATGAAAACATAAATTTCTTAATTTTGCACAGATACTTCATATATATTTTCTATAAAGACTAAATTACAAGCAAGTTATTGTTGTCATTAGAATTACTTGTGCATACAAATGTAACTCGGCACTGTTATAATACAACCTAACTGTCTTTTTTAAAAGATGGTAAGTGGTGTGGCTTAGTTGATAGAGGTTAGCGTCTAGTTCCCTATAGTTCAGGTTTCACCCGTAAAAGGTTTATCACCAGTTACTGACTGCGTTGTCTTGTGTGTTACGGAACGGTCAGATTGTACGCCGATTCAGATAATTGGTGGGAGTTGTCCCAAATCTGATTGAGCTGGTCAGATTAGAAGTGGAAAACTCTGTTCACCAGCCAGCTACAGTCATGAAGATGTCAGGTAAAAACGCTGTGGGTTTGTTAATAGCATTGAAATTAAAATCAGAATGAACAGCGATTAATTAAATTAATTAGATAAGAAGTGAGCTTGGTGAATACTATCATAGTTTTCCACAGTTAAATAAAATGAAAGCGTGCGGTTTACTGAACATATGAGAAGGAATGTTAATACCAAATAGTGAGATTTACAAAAACTTTATTTTTTCCTAGTTGTTTACAGGTGGAAAATCTCTCAGTCAAGTTAAAATAAAGGCCGCTAGCCCTCGAATACTATAATAGCGTGTAGGTTGAAAAATAACAGTACAGTAGCCTCAGACTAGGAATGTGTCTGGTGTAAGGGGTGTGTCCTCCCTTCTACTTGCTGCCCTAGCCTGACTTGACGGTACAACCCATTCCAAGAAAACTAGGTACACAAATTACTGCTTAGCTACATTTAATTTCTAAAGTTACAACTTCGTGACAAACTTTTGTAAACGTTTTATTCTTATTTACACCAATAAAAGAAACAAAAGTAGGGGCCGCGTTTACACAGAATCATTTGAGGTCTATATATTTTTTTTATTGGGGTTGTACCTCTGCAAGAGGAGACCTGATAGGAAAGATGAAATAAAGCAATTGACCCAAAATTACACGAAAAGAGATGTAGATTCAGCAAGATCCTCTTGGGATCGCCACACCTGAACTCACTATAGGAGCATCTGAGATTATGCAAACCTAAATCTAAGTGCCATAACAGCTCCAAGTAAAGGTATTACGTATATGAAAAATCTCGCAAAATTATACACATATTACATACTTGTACTATGTAAAACTAACTATATGCGAGCCCTATACAAAATAAATATTAAATTTTCACAAAAAGCGCCTCCGGTGTAATAAATGCACGCCGAAAGCAGATTGAGTCAGAAGAAGAAATCATTCCGGTAGAATGTCCGGTTTGAAGGCTAGCGCGTGCCTGCCGCCACTCTCACTATAGTCTCGTTATAGTCTGGCTGTGGCCAGTTATCCGACCGACGACGTGCACTCTGTATCTCCGTGTTAACTACCACAAGCAAATCTGTTAATATTATTTGTGCCACCCCCTCTTATAATTCACCAATAGTTATTTTTATGCAAATGGCGACCAATACTTTGTTGAGGTCCTTAGAGGCTACCTATTAGCAAAATTTGATCAAAATCGTATGTTTCGATGTTTATAACATCGGAATTTTATGTTTTTGTGTTTGATATTTGAAAGACGACAGACAGACAAGATTCCAAAACTACTTTATTGTTATCTGAGGACCTTCAAAAAGGACATATCTTCGAAAACCTCATCATCGATGACAACAACAATTTTAAACTCTGTATGGGTGAGAAAGTACAAAAATCCATGATTATTCCTACATAATAAATTCCTTCTTCTACAAAAAATCCCTGTTTTGTAATATTTATTTATAACGGGATAGATAGTTACTTGAGTTTCAAACAATCATGTCATTGCTGTAGGCTACTTACCTTGTTGTTATCCATTATATCAGTGATTGGAATGTCTGATTGGTTATTGAGTTGTGGTTTCAATTTAATTATATGTTAATCATTATTACTGTTCATACTATGAGATTTTCTCACTCTAAATATAGAAGGAAAGTATTAAAATAATAATAAAAAATTGATGATGAGATTTTCTTGGATATGTCCGGTTTAGTCCGCTGAATAAAGAGTGTATATTTTACAAAATGTCTGTCTGTCTGTGGGTTAGCACTTAGCTGTGTTATTGCTCCACAAAGCATCTATAGTTTCAAAATAGAAATTATTATTCAGAAACGAAACCTTAACCATAGTTATATAAGTATTTGAATACATATTAGCAATATTTAGAGTTTGATAAGTATTTTCTCGATTTATTGGTAGGCTATCTGTATCTAAAATTATTTTTAAAATACACTGAACAAAAATATGATTAAACAAATTACAACAGTTCATTCTTTTATAATTTTAAACTTCCTACATATAATGTTTACCTTTATATTTTATTTCTGCTTGACGAATGATTTAAGAGTGTTGAACATTTTTTTTAAAACCAATATAAAATTATTATTTAAAAAATTTAAAATGTTAAATGTAAAATTATATCTTATTAATTTTTTATAATTAAGCAAATTAGTAGTAATGCATAATAACAAACAGAATTATAAACTAAAAGAATATATGCAACATATTTAAAATTTCAAAATTATTAGTAAAAACATATTTATTAATTTAATTTAATTATTTTTTCAAGGACAAAAAATACAATTGTCAAGAGCTGATCTTTTACAAAAAGTGATGCAAGGAAGTTAAAAATTAAAGTTATTTGCCGAATGGTCAGTTGGTGTTTTTGTAAATAAAATAAGAAATTAGAGAACAAGAATAATTGCAGATTTAGTTGACTCCAACCTACTATTTAATCAAAAAACAAATTTTATCTGATTACGGTAATAAATATAGTCCAATTAATTATAACAAACTATTTAGTGGAGAAATAACAGATAATAATTGTAAATGTTCCATTAATTTGAATATTAAATCTAAGGAAGAAAATTTCTTAACATATTTTTTAAGTATTTGATTTCCTTGTGTAATTTAGAAAGAAACAAATATATGGTTGCTTTACTTATTTTAGTAATAAAAGTTTGTAAAAAAAAATATTATTATAATTATGCATTGTAGCCACTTTTACACTCATTCATTTCATTTTCATACTTCTTTGATTGAAACGTGTAAGTCTTTCCATTGTAAAAATTTATGCACAAAGTTTTGATAAATAGAATTATTCCGAAACAAGTCAACTGAAGACTGTACGAAAATAAAGCAAGGAATGTAGAAGAAAGAACATTTTCTTTATCTATTTAAAACACAAGCCGTTTTTATCTCTGATTTCCCCAGTAGCTCCCACGTAAATATTTTAATGAGCTAAGAAAAATATTATAGCTCTTTACAACAAATATTGTCACTCATTAGTTTTTTCAACTAAATTCATTTGAGTGTTTAACAAATTAGTAAAACTTTTCTTATGTGAGTGTATATAAAAACTTAGTTACCATAGCAACAAATAACAATACACATTTATAACAGCTGATTAGGTTCATAGCTTGTAAATTTAACATAAAAATAAGTTAGGCATATTATATAAATTTGTAAAATCTCATGATTTATCTTATGAGAATGGTAATTTCCCTTAAAACTAAATCATCATATGATTTTACCTAACAGCTGTTTTCTTATTTAACTTCGAGGTTATGATTACACCGTTGTTAAAAACAAATGTGCATGTTCTGCTGCAAAGGGCTAACTTGTATTAATATAATTTAATATAGATATTTAATTTTAACTATCATTCAATTCAATTATAAAATTGTTAAATCAATGTAAAAAATCAAGTATTTCTAAAACAAATTACAGTTTTACAATTTAAAATATTAATTTTTTAAATTGTAGGAAACGCTCAGTTACACTATCTTGACTAGGTTATCTATCCTACCTGTGTTGCTGACTGTAGACAGCGCCTAACTGAACCTGTAAAGTCACTACCATGATCTTCCTCTACACAGGGTCAGGATGTCATCGACCTCGACCTTCCTTGGTCCAAGACTGGTTGTCCTCCGCCTCCCATCCCTTCAAAATCAAGTCAACAACCCCACGAATGTTGATTTTTGTTTGTAGTAACGGTTACTGTAACAACAAACGGGTTTCTGGAGCTGTCTCCCATTTATTTGTCTTCTCTTGACACTTTTGTTTTTATTTTTATGTTAATCAGATGATTTGATCTCCCCTCTAGTTCTGAGAAGCTGAACTATCTTACGCTGAGGTGTGTTTCAATTAATTTTGTCGTATTACTTAAGGAAATAACAATGTGAGAGAGGAAATTCAAATCTGACCTGTATTAGTACATTTGAAATCACTTGTGTATCTATGTTCGCAGTTAAAGTTGGTTCAGTTAATGCTTTTTAACAACTATATACGTTTTCTGTTGTCTTAACGCTTTTGTCTTAAGATCTCATAAAATTTTTTTAAAAATATATTGTTAAAGTAAAATATAAAAGGTCGGAATTGTAATTTATATACGAGGCCAAGTTTTCCGATAGATATAGAAAAAAGAGAGAAAGGAAGTGGGTGCCAATTATTTGTTCAAGGTTTCAATAATCATGAAAGTATAGAGTTTATTAGATGTAATAAAATGTAACAAAAATGGAATAAAATTGTCGTAGGTATTAATGTAACAGAAAAAATTATTGTTTTGTTTGTATTTAAATTCAAATGTAAGTATATATGTTGATATTATGTTACTTGAATGCGAAATTTTGAAAGTGTATTTCACCTTAAAATTGAATTAGTTTTATTGTTTCTAAAGTACAATGAGTTAATGCAGACCAAATTCTTTGTTTTTGTTTAAGTCCCAAACAGGCAATGTCTAAAGGACCTCTATATTTACTCCTGGTATATAAACTATCATAAGTTTGTATTTGTTTGTTTGAAATTTAAATTCATTATAATTCCATATGTATTTCATATTGCTTTTGTATTGCATACTATGAATATATTTTTAACCGAAAAAGTTATTGCCTTCAAAGTTTATATTTGGTGCCAAGTTCATCGAGACAAAAAAGTTATTTTTTCAATTCCGGATTTTTCTCTTATTTATTATGAAAGAAAACAAAATATAAACAGTCGTTGTCATATACTAAAACGAAAATTTCAACTAAACCCAAAATTGCAAAGTCTATAACTAGGTCACCGATGGAAGGAATAGAATAGTGAAAACAGCATGAAAATCGGTTCAACTGTGCTGGGAATAGGATGTAATACTTATAAATATCAAGACATACTCCAATTTTAGATAGAATAAAACTTAAATACAAGATCTGACAAAAATTACGTTCACTTAATCAAACGCGTTTCAACGACAAAGTCGTCATCCTCAGTGATACATGAGCTACAATAACTTTCACTACATGAGCTAAACTATAGGGCCTAACTCTTAATTAAGTAAACGTAATATTTTTTGAGGTCTTGTGTTCAAGTTTTATTCTATCTAATATTATATCACGAGTCAAATTCAATATTTATTTATACTCCAATTTTGTTTTATGGATTTTCACTTAGACTGAAACAAAAGTTAGTCTATTTTCTCTATTTATTTATTTTTAAATGTTGTCTTGACAGACGGTAAAATTCGTGATAATTTAATTTAATTTGATGTTTCCACAAGTATTGCTCTTTTCGAGCTTCATCTTTGTCATTTAAAAATAGAATAGAATGCCTTTTTTGGGAGATGATTTTTAACAATTCCAAATTTATTTCTGTCTAGGGAAGCTGTATAACTTGGGCGGAAGAATGCGAGGTTATCTCGCCGCAGTTGGAACTAGTTAACTGTCCAGATTACGACGATTCAAGCCTGGTTGCGTTGCGTTTTTTCGTGTCACCTTTTCCCTCCGTCTTCATTAATCTAACGGGCTTAAAGACGTTAAGAAATAATAAAAAATAAAGATTTTGTCAACAAGGATAACAACTTATTTCAGATAATTCTAAACCAGATATAAGAATATTTTAAATAAAAATCTGATACAAATAATAAGTGTCTTCATCTTTGTCACTTAAAAATAAAATAGAATACTTTTTTGAGATATAACTTTAAACAGAATTCCAAATTTGTTATTTTCTACTATATTTTTTTTCTGGTAGAGAAGTCTACTTATACATTTTAAAGCTATATAAAAAACATTACCCAGGAAACGGTTTTAATTTATGAAAATCAAGTTGCAAATTATTTCTTGTCGTGACTCAAAACTATATAGACTTGCAAAAATGGCTTTAGAATCTCTAAAGTCTACCTGTATATACTTTTATGTAATATGCATAAAAGTATATGAGTATATATATATATATATATATATATATATTATAAAACCATATACGTATGATAAGCAAATGCTGCGTCAAAAAACGACATAACAAGAGGAATAATTTAGGTATTGTTGATGTGATAATCAATTTTGAGATCCCCTAAGTCCCAAAAAAGTTTTTGAAATTATGTCTGTCTGTAAGTATTTACAGTGCTCTACAGCACAAACGCGTGGACCGATTGTAATAAAATTTGGTATGTGTGTATATATTGGGGCGCTTTTTTGATAGCTTAAAATTTGGGGATAGCTGCCATAAAGAAAAAATCACAATATGAGGATTTTCTCAAATCGGCTTTAACGATTTGTTTCAAGTGTAACTTCTTAGGACACAAATAAAACGTATTGATCTCTATCTCAAAAAATCCCTGTTCGTGTATTATCACAAAAAAAACCAAAAAAATGGCTGTTATAAAATACTTAATTTCTCAAAATCGGTTTTACCCTATTTGTTCAAACTTTAATAAAATATGAAAATGAATTACTCAAACCAGTGTGAAAAATCGCAATTAAAAATTATTACGGTTCAGAATAAACAAAAATGAACCTTGACACCGTCATTAAAAGTTGATTTCAATTGAATACGATTTACACTGAAGATGTGTTTATGGCACAAGTGAAGCAAGATAAGGCTCTCATTTAAATATATATTAAAATTATTTCAAATACGGGGTCAATTTTTCGTTTTAATTTTTTATTGACAACTACCGAACTGAAATTTTTACTGATGATTAATTTACATTCGTTTTTATTTGGTTTTGGGATGGGTGAGCGAGAAGGTTTGGCAAAGTTTTTATGCTATTTTTTATTAATGCGTGAATTTCAAGTTTGCAAACTCTGGTTAAGTGGTTGGAGAATTTTGGTAGGGATGTCAATAAAAATACAATTGTAATAAAAGAAATAAAATAAGTTTGCGTCATAAAAAAACACTTTTTGGCTTTATTAGTCTTTATAAATAACGTCTTTAATATACACGATTTTCATAAATTAAACTACTAATTTTGATTTGTTTATAGTATGAACAAAACTGTTACTTGAATGAAGATAAACAAGAATCGTTTAAAAACTTTCAATTTTATTACGTAGTTTTGTTTTATAACTATTTTAAAGCTTCTATGCGACAGCAAAAAGCTGTTGTCTTCGTTAACTATGGCAGAGTAGTTTGTTGCACATGCCTCAATAAATAAGGACAAAGTGACTCCATATTTATATTCTCTTTTATTGGGCTAACGCTTTTTTGACAGACTCATTAATTCTATATCTAATATCTCACTGGAAACAATCCACTCAACATAGTTTGGTCAGTGTACATGTACGTGATTTGCATATGGTAAAAATGTCAAACAAAATGTATCAGCCACGGTGAGGCCGTACACAACTATCATCACCATCACTCAAATTTGTAAATTTGACTTGTATCTCATACATATCTGATTTGTATAGTATCACCATCAGTCAAACAAGTATACCTCATACAAGTCTGATATTTACAGTACCCTCAAGGTAGGAATGTGTCTGGGGTGGAGAGGAAAAGAGGGGCACCCACACTTAGTTTGTTGAGTTTACTTTCAACGGTACAATCCCAATAAAATAATATATAGACCTCAAATGCTTCTGTGTAAACGCGTATCCTACTTTCGTTTCTTTTATCGGTGTAAATAAGAATGAAACGTTTACAAAAGTCTGTCACGAAGTTGTAACTTTTGGAATTAAATGTAGCTAAACAGTAAATTGTGTACCTAGTTTTCTAGGTATGGGTTTTACCGTCAAGTCAGACTAGGGAAGCAAGTAGAAGGGAGGATTGCCCCTTACACCAGACACAATCCTAGTCTGAGGCTACTGTAGTCATACTTTAATGATTTCCGAGAAATATACCCTTAGGGTCCATTATACCTGAACCACTCAGATGTTTAATTCCACCATAGTTTAATCAGTCAAAGAAGGACAATTAATTGTGAATCTACCCCAAGACAAAACGCCGCTGTCAGCCTATAACTGTTAGTTAAAGACTACATTGCCACAAAGAAGATTAACTATTCAAGTCTACTAGCTTCACTTTCACTATGTCCTTACGGTAGAAGGTCTATTATATTCTAAACAGCTGTGACATATTCCAATGCCATTTGAATTCCGTCTTGTTAGCTATGCTAACACCGTAACCACGGTCACGTGCGGCATTGGTCATCTTCGTGCGTTCTTGAAAGGATAAACTTCCTTGTCTCTTTCCAAATTCTTATTTGGTGAGTTTGTACTTTATAATTGTCAAGTATTAATACATTAGTGCAACTAATTGTAGAATTACTGATTCTATTATTATTTTTCCCTTTTAGAAATTAAAACGTATAAATTAGTGCTAAATATTATTCAAGGTGTCAACATCATGAAATAGCCAGTTTTATCAGTGTAAATTAAAAGTGTTTTTTCGTTCTTCTCAGTATTATTCCTAGGGGAAATTAGATTGATATTTACAAAGTTTTTGAGCATTTTATGCCTATTTAATTTTTGGGGTTTAAAAACTATGGTATAAAATGAAAAGTTATCACATTCTATGATGAAATTTTAAATATCGCCTATACATTTTGAAAAACGAGATATTAAAAGAAATAATACTATTTTTTTTTTAAATGTAAATTCTGCATCTTAAAAAAGAGCACCAGGAGCATAAAAAAAACGCACCAAGTATTACCACCTGGATTTAAAAACTAATAAAGACGGTATGAAACTATTTACATGACTAAAATAATGGAAGTTATTATTTGTTTACAATTTTTTTCAAAAGAAGTGTTACGAAACTCACTTTGACAAACTTCAAAGTAAACCAGGGTGGGATTTTTACGACAATTTTGCAAAGTCATTAGATTTTCTTCTTTTAAGCCACGTTTGGTATAAATTAGCAAAGATTTTACTCCTTCTTTATTGTGGGATTTCGTTTTACATGTCTTGAATTTATTCAATTTAGACAAAAAGAACATGGTTTTATTATCCCGATAAAATACTGGGTATGCCATGGGGTACCAATTATTTCTAGAAATATATAAAAATATTATCCAAAGATCATCTTCTTTGGAAAAAATCCTAGTTGTCAAACTTAACACAGCATCTGTATAAAGATATCAGAGCCAAAATTAAATGTGCAACATTGGTGTGCATTATTATTTTCACTTTACCTTAAAACAATAATAAATTGAAAATTGAAACAGGCCTTTTATATGATCCTAACAACTGATTTGAATTATGTTAATTTCCAAACCAATACTCTCAATAACTATGAGTGTTATTACAGATATTTTAAAGATAAATAATAAACATCATTTTTGGGGTTTGAGCATAAGCTTTTATGATTTATTCGCAAAAGAAAAATATGAAATGAATTTTATAACAATGGGTCAAACAAATTAGAGAAGCTATTAAGATATAAGATTAAACACATTTCCACCACTTAGAATCTAAACTACTAAGAAGGCTCGAATTTTTATTTGTACATATTTTCATTTAATATGAAAATAATTATATATTATAATTATATATTCTATGTAGTAACCTACTCGAAATTCGTTAAAATCAGCAAAAGAAAAGCTAAAAGATTTGTGATGTCATAAAATTAATAATTTATAATAATCATGAAATAGATTATAATAGACCCATTCATTCATCAATTAAGAAGGTTTTGTAAATAATAATAATGTAATCATATCACCTAGTAATTATTCACAAATTGTATTAATATCCATAAAACATCATTCAGTTCTAAATATTGTAAAATAGTACAAGATACCCCTGTAATTAAACATTCAATAGCGTGAATACTATAAAAAGGAACACCTCCAAGCAAAGAAGAACTTTCGTTTCTGCTTCAACAATCAAATTTTAAGTGGTACTGTACAGGGCCGGATTTAGCATTTTGGCGCCCCTAGGTCCAATAATTTTTTCCGCCCCCTAGTCTGGTTAAAGTTATTTCTCCAAAAACCTTTATTAAAAAATTATATAAAGCCTATGTTGTAACGAAGTTGAATGTTGAAAAATAGTTTAACTTTACCAACAATTATTTGTTCCAATGAACTTCAAAATCAGCATGATTTTTTTGTAATCAATTCAAAAAATATGTTACAGTAAGTTATGGCTATTTATTTTTATTTCTAGATATTTTTTTTCTCTTGGCCGTGCGCCCCCTGGGAGCTTGCGCCCATAGGCCCGGGCCTTCAGGGCCTATTGGGAAATCCGGCCCTGTACTGTACAAGCAGCTACTAAATAACTTCCAGACGGACAGGACTAGTTTATTCAGTTCTTAATCTCTTCAATAATAATTTACAATTAACGATTCTAGTTTTCTTAAGAAAATTCTAATTTGTTCAAAGAAGGAAAACTTAATATTATTCAGTCTCCAGTATTCCAAATTTATATCTGTGACAGTTATATATAAAAGAAAAAACAACCATCATCATTGTTAAACCTTTACAACTCAAATTTATAACACCTCACTTTAGAACCACAGTGTGTAATTTCTATCAATTTCAAACGTCAAACAGTTCTTTCATCTTTGTTTTATTGATTGTATCTATTTATCAAAAGAATTCATAACACAAGGTCAAATAATTTAATAATTGTATTTAAGCATCTTGTCCTATGTATATATTTTAAACCCTGCTTAGAACCTGATTTTATCGTTTTAGTAATTGTTAGTGTTTCTTTTTCTTTTTTTTTTTAAATTAAATATATAACCATCTTTTATTACAGGATTAACCCTAATTATAAGTTACTTTCCAAATTCGAAATTCTTGTTGTTAGCCGAGGCATATTATCAAAGCACAATTCCACCGATAGGCGGAAGATTAAGGTAGTTCCACAAAACTAAAAAAGAAAATATTACGAGATTAGAATTTAACAATTTTCTTAAACAACAGAAAAGAAAAAATACGAAGTTTGTATAAAATAATATAATGAAATAAAAAATGTATCAAAGAACAAAAATTACAAACTCAACATAAATAGGAAACAATTTTCGATTTTCGAATATTCCGGCTAAGGGAATAAATCTGTTCCATTGTTTATCAAAGATTAAGGCTTTAAGCGGTTAGTTATTGATTGTCAAGACTAAATAAATTAGAGCTTAGACTTCATCTCCCAGGTTGTTGAACTGAACCTGTTTTAAAGTTCTTCATGTCGTTTTAATGGTAACTATGGTAACACTGATAGTATCTTAAGTTTATTGAATGAATAAGTTCCCGGAGGTGAATAGGAAACCGTTAAGAAGACTGACTACAATAATTGTAATGTAAGAGCATGGTTTAAATTTGTAAGCTTTGCACACAATAATAGTTACACAGAATAAAAATAAATAATTATGTTTGATTTTTCTTCTTCTCTTATATCTGTATGTAATATCTAAAAATTACGTGAAAAAATTTAGTTTTAAATTTTAAAAGAAAATAAAGACCGAGATCATGAACATGGACTTCCAATGTCCATCTGTGCTTTAAGCCTAATTGGTTTTACAGATTTAGCTGAAATTTGGTGTTTATTTATTTTGTTTCCTTAAGCGTTATTTTTGCTTCTAACGGTTAACCTACAAATATCCTCTAATTTTACAGATTTCGCCGTAGGGTAGGAAAAAATATTTGGTTACTCATAAGTCAAGTAGAATGGGAAAATGTTTACTTTCGTCAGTAGATTGAAAAATCCACTTTAAAATAAAAGAGAGAATAATATGTAACCAATAATAAAGCGTTACCATAGTGATCAGTTTAACTAGTTATGTGCTATAATTAACATGTGATTTTATTTTCTCACATATTTGTAGCGGAGGGAAAGTTATGTGATTAGTAACAAAATCAATGTCAAGTGTTTTGCTTTTGCTTGTCTTGATCCCTGAGTCCAAAAAGAGATTTTTGGAATGATGTCTGTCTGCCTGGCGTCTGTTGTCTGTTGTATGTGCGGTACGTACAGCCCAAACGAGTGAACCAATTTTAGCCAAACTTGGTATGTGTGCATAATTTTACCATATATCGCGACTTTTTTCTTTTCAGTGATAACTTATAATTTGGAGTAGCCGCCATGAAAAACACAAAATTACGATTTTATCCAAATCCGTTCCAACGATTTCGATCAAATTTTGTTCACGTGTAGCCTCTAAAAACCAAACAAAACATATCTGTCGCCATCTCTCTAAAAATAACCGGTTCTTGAGTTATCTTTAAAAAATCAGTCATGGGGCTCTGGTGATTTTGTGAAATATGAATATTAGTAACCCAAAATGGTGCAAAATCGCAAGTAAAAATATAATAGGCCTACTGTTCAGGAATCAAAAACGTGTATAATCCAAAAACAAACAGGAACTTAAACCGCCAATAAAGTAACTATTTAAATCAAATACGATTTACACCGAGGACGTCGTAATGGCACGAGCGAAGCAGTTTTTAAATACTGTATACTCAGACCTACGTACCCACGCTGTATGTCATAAAAGTAGCCACGCTTATGAAGCGTATGATTTGATAAAACTCGTCAGATGTAGTCTAGAAGTTGGAGACTTATGTTCAGATCGAAGAGGTGTTTCATTCTGATGGAGAATATTCACTTCTTCTATAAAATATACTCAAGTCCTTATTTACAAGAAGATCTCTCATAGGAAATACACCCAAAAAAGGAAAGTGAAATCTAGGGGGTTCTAATTTATTTTTATTTTGGATTATACGGATAAAAGCCTTCTAAATTACCTGCAAGGGACATTACTTTGCAAATTACCTACTATGCATTTATATTGTTTGTATTGTCCCACATTTAGAAAAAATATAGCGGTAACAAACAAATGACCTTGGAATAGTTAAGGAGCAAAAACTATCAAGCTGAAAATTTTTATTTTTGGAAATATTACGTGTAGGAAAAAAACGAAGTTATTCTGATTTCTAATATGTAAGTTTATTTGACGAAGAAATTAATATATTGGTACTAGGCCGCTTAAAAGCCTTCTACTTTATAAAATTAACTATCCCTACGAACTCTAAATCGTGAGGTTTTAACACGCTTGACTTTTTTATTATTTATTTTTGGCGATATTGAGGAAGTTATTGCATCATTTATTTTTTGATCAGCTGTTATAAATTTATTATTATCATATTTCGAGCTTATGTTAATGACAATATAGCTCAGCAGTATTGTAGATATTCACAGTTACGAGATGTTATCAACCTTCTCAAGGGATGACGGGCGTTTGTTGTGTTTTGATGCCCAAGATGCTAACGTAGACACCTCAATCGTGCTTTTGTGTTATAGTACACTCCTCTAAATATTTGCTCTTCTACATTCCAATGAATAATGAAAAACACTTTGGCAAATATTCAAACAGAACTGCATCCATCATTAGAATGAACTGGAAAAGGGCACGGTTTGTTAGCCCGATTATATTCGTTCCAAGAAATAAATTTTCGAACTAATTTAACTGTTGTATTTGAATACCGTTAATACAGAGGTGGTCAAAGAGTAACCGAATTACCAACAAAAAACTAAAAATTATTTTCCCTAGCGATATTTGTTTTAGTTCAACATTTTAAAATTTCTGAATCTTCACTCTAATACAAAGATTCATTACTCATAAAGTCTAAAATAATAAGATCAGGATCAGTAACATTATCAGAATTCGAAAATGTTCTATTTTTAGGCTAATTTTGGTTGTTTTATACAATTACCAAGAAATTAAATTTGTAGTTTTATGACGTTAACTTGGTTATCATTTGACCTACAGAAAAAAGAATACTATTTTGTTTTGTCGTTAAAAGAAGACAATTTGTATCACTTAAAATTTTTTGTAAAGTTAACAGTTTTAAACCGCCCAATTTTGAATAATGAAAGTCTTTGTTTTTGGTATATTTGTAAAACACAACCTATAAAATGTGTACAACCTGAACTCAATATATTATTTATTACAGTTACAAAAATAATACGCCGCGTAAAAGGTAAACTAAGTGTTTTCGGACAAGAAGATTTTATAAATTTTTACCAGTAGAACACCTCCTGTCAGTTTCTTCGTGAATCACCCCATGTTTTATGCAAATTTTTTAAGTTCCAAACCTTCCTTCCGAAATTTAAGTGGGACCAGTGTTGTTATCTCATGTAAAATTAAATGCTAACTTTATTCAAACACAATCATTTGTAACGAGATTCAAAGTTAACAGTAGAGGGAAAAGGATACTCCTGGTTCAGGGGGATTCAAGGGGATGATAGGTCCCTCCCCCAAAATGTTAACCCTTTTCCCACCCCTTTTGGGGTTTCAATCCCACCACCCCTGCCCCCCAAAAAGTCCAACCACCACCCCAATCCCCACCCCTTTTCACCACATCCTGTACATCCAGCTAGTAACCCCCAGGAGTGTCAAAGTGTACATCCATCTCGGGATTACCAATATAGATTCAGTTAAATCGATTTCAAAACGTAGACTTCTATGATTATGAGATTCCAATGTGACATTAAATTTGCAGAGAGGCCAGTTGTTAAATCAAATACCATCAGGTAATAACCTTTTTGAAAAACATTGTACTTACATTTATTGCCACTTATAGCATTGTTTAAACTCTGCTGTCTTGTTTCTGATGAACTCAATTACCAATAGCTATTTACGTACTGCGCTGTCTCTCACAGATGTAGACTTTTATTTATTACAACTTCTAATTGGCTCTTACACAGTTTCCATTCCAGTCTGTTTTCCCCTTAAATCACTGTTTAACCTAAAACAAAATTACAACAGTAGATTTAAATTGTAAAGTCCTTTATAAATAAGTGCTAAACACTTACATTATCTTCATTAATTTTAGGTAAATTACTAACAAAAAATGAAAGTTTCTTTGTTCAACAATTAAAATTAGGCGCATTTCAACTTAAAGTTTAAACTAGATTTAAGGGTAAATTATATTGTTACCAACATGGTATGTTAGAGTTGATTGTAAGACAGTAAATTAAAATGAAGAGAATTAACAGCTAACAATAAACATGACATTAAATATACACCAATTGTCCCCCACCACCACTACAGAGACTCCTTTATTAGGGTGTGTCAAAAGGGAATATTGTCTCATAAAGTTAGAGAAGTTGTGAGACTGTCGTGACTAAAATTAACCAAATGGAAATTTAGCTTTAAAGTCGTCTAAAGCGATCAAAGTAAGTATATAGACCTAATTAGTACTGTTTAGATCTTCTTGTGAGTCTATGTTTCATTGATCTACAAATGTGTAAGTTGTTTCAGTGGTTCTAGAATTAAAATAAACAGTTAGTTATTTAATCTTTGACTTTGTATTGGGTCAAATTGGTAGTGCGTCAATTTTTTGAAGATGACAACGGTATTATTGAAATGTCCAAAAAGAACTAAATGAAACTTAATTTTGTGTAATAAGTGTTACTCCGTTTGTTGTGAATTGAGTTACTTTGATAATTGATTGAGAGTTCAACTGCTAGTAGCCGTTGTGAAAAAAAGTAAGGATGCCACGCAAACTTAAGTTCATTTTAAACAGAAGAGGTTACCGATTTAATTTAATCGGTTTATTTATTATTTAGATTTAACTTCTTTCAGAGTACATTCAGTTACAAATATGTTGTATTTTATTTTGTGATGTTTTCAAGGGCGTAATAGAGCAGCCCCACACTTGCCAACCAAACGTGAAACTTATTATAGAGAAACTGTAGTTTATGTATTTAGATAAGTTTGTAAGAACATCACAATCAACAAAATGTTAATTGTTAATTCATATAATGTGAAGTGTGGAGTATTTAAGTAAATTAAAACTTTTTTCGAGGAAATACTCTGACCAAAAATTACCTGTTCGAATGTATTAATTAAAAATTAAACATTTATATACATTATATATATATATATATATTTATCATTATATATGGAAAACTGGTCTTTTTATTTTATAAAATACAAGTTTTTATTTGTATAAAGTACAACAATGTGTGATACGAATATTTTCTCATGTTATTAAGTTTTCCCTTCACGGGTTTAGGCTTATTTGTGCTTTCGTTTTTGTGTTTTATGTGGAAATAAAATAATTTTGTTGCTATAACAACTAAAAACTAAAACTCCATGGCGCAATAGCCCGTGAAGAGTCTGATAGATGACTTTAGTTTGGTAATATGGTTAGCACATTGAAAATCCCGTCGCCGTTGTTCTAACCTTCTTAACCAGAGGTCGCTACTAATTGTAGCTTCCAAATTTTCCTCTCGAAGATGGGACAACTCAGTAAAGTTTGAGTTTCCTTAGGGATTGAACTCGGAACCTCTCCTGAAGCCAGAGTGCTAACCACTAGATCAGCTCTGTATAACTCGGTATAACACTAGACAGCTAGACAACTCGGCGATAATAAACGTAGCTTATTTTAATATTATTCGTTGGCCTTCTACAGCTTGTCCAGTTTGAATTGTGGTTAACTAGGTTCCAAATTTAGTAAGTAACTAGTAAGTAACTTTAAGTAACTTAAGTAACTTTAGTAACTTAAGTACAGTACTTTAAGTAACTAGTAAGTTCCTCTAAAGTAAGGAAAGAGAACAAGAGATGGAAAAGAAACCTTCACTCACTATTCTTGCGATTTGGTTCTGGTGGGCTTATGAGTACATCAAATTTAATTAGCAACGTCCCTGAAGAGTCGAACTTTATACTTTTTTAAGGTAATTCCGTTTGTTTTCATCTTGGAGTGTTGGGATTCTTATTAATGCATAATAAAATATTCAAATTCTTATCAAGTTTCAGTGTGTTATTTTGATCAGGTTTTAATTGAGTTAAGTTGAACTAAAATATAGAAATAAATAAGGGAAATGGACAAAACGTTTGAATAGCAGCCATTGTAACATTTCTAGACAAATTTTCCCTGAATTCATAGACTTAATATTAAGTTAACTTCTATGGCCAATGTCTTACTTATATTCAGAAGATGATGTCAGACACAATTACTACAATTGAAGAATACCGTTTTGGAAATTTTCATCTTCAGTAGCACTACAGCCGAAATCGAGCTCTAGCCTCCTCAATTTTCTACCTCCAGCCATCATAATATTCTTCCTCCTTTGATCTCCAACTCATAATATGAACGTACAAGATTTTTAATTAGACACGATTTCGAGTAAATATATTCTCTTTGGAAATATAAAATCCATGTGTATAATCCATCCTAACCGCCTAGATAACAGAAATAGATAACAGAAAGAAGATGTTTCGTGGTTATATGGTAATAATGTACGGGGATTATAGTTTTGTAGATCCTAAGTTTGCTCTTCCTGTGGTTATTCATAGCTTGAAAATAGACAACAGAAAAAAGAAAGTCCCATATCTTGTACTCATTTTGGATTTTTTTTTTCCATTTTATCATAATCATCTGTTATATTTATCACTAGGTAGATGAAATTGGTAATTATCTCGAAGTTACATATTATCATAAATTATGTTTATTGTTTTTTAAAATTTTACTTAAGCATTTGACTTTTCTTAATTTATTTTTAAACCTAGTTCACTGGATACTTTTTGAAATTACCAAAAATATCTAAAATCATCCATTAAAAAAAAATTTGGTCACATTTTGTGAGATAGCCGCGTTTAGGCCTATCTTATATTATTTGTGATAAATGAGTAACTTCTGATATTATTACTTTGGTAATTGGTAAGTAGCCTAATAATAATACTATTATTAAAGCAAAAAGTGCAATTTGTTTTTGTTTTTATTTTTTGTAAATTTTTTAGAGATAATATTGCTGTAAAATAATAATAATTAATAATAAAATTAATTTAAAAAAATAAATTAAATACACAAAAAATAAAAATTGTTTATAATTTGACGTTACGAAATAATCCATCCTTAGCCGCATTTAGAGTCTTGTAGTGCTTTCAATCTTCCAGCATGAGGAGGCATCATTGCGTGCAGGTTACTTTAGTACCGTCGCGGCTGAATAAACTAGACTTCATAGTCGATCAATGAGATTACGAATTACGACAAACTACTGACCCGATTATACTAACGAAGTACTGCTATTTACAAATTGAAACATTTTAATCTCTGTGGGGAAATTTGTATTAAATTGTTTTTCATCAACCGTTTAACTTGATTAACAGTACCGTATTTAATATATTCTGTGCAGACTGTACAACATTTATCCATTTGTATTTCAATTACCTTTGAAAACACTTAAACTTTCTTACGTTCTAACAAACTACCTTCTTAAAGTTGTGTTAAAAAACGTTATGAAATAGGTTTGTTGAGAATAATTAGGCCTACTTTGAGTTTGATAGCACTTTAACAGAAGTATGAAAATCTTTTTTCATATAACTTATAATAGTATTGAGAATACAAAATAAAACACTTACTTTATCTAAGTCTATCATCAGGTGTCATTTAATGATGGGGATTTTTAATTTTCGTTTACTTTGACTGTCACAGTACTTTTTGGTATTCTTCAAGTTACCGGTGAACATTCATTTTATTTTACTTTCAATTTGTGGTTTGGGTCATTAAAAGCTACATTTTATACGTTAAAAAAAATTTATCGAAATTCCTTCTCTCAATTGAAGTTATTTTACATTGTAAGACAGTGTTTGTGGTTTTTTTATTTGTTGAACCAATAACTTAATATCGGCATATTTGTGGCCAATAATCGGTCCTTAGATCCGATTTTTAGTATGGCCAAAAACGACCACTTGATAATTTTGGTCTTAATCGGTTTAAATATATACACACACTTTTAAAATTTTTAATAAATATATTGCATTATACAGACGGCAAATGGGCACAATTCCAAACATTACATATTTAAAAAATTTTTTTATTCATAGTACTTGAAGCCTGTTCAAAATAATTGTTGACGTGGCCTATCTCTAGTTTTATGAAAATCATTTATCTACGATTTGAAAAAAATCAATTTCGAGTCAGAAAGAGAAAAGAACGATATCTCCCTATTCGTTAATTTGTTGTTTTAATTTTTATCTTACTATATTAGGGCAAATTTGTAGTGACTTAAATTTTTGAAAATTAATCTCTGTGTGCAGACCGAAAGATAGTTGGAAATTAAATATTAACAAAATATTTGCTTGGACCCAGGGATGCTTAAAACAGGTTTTGAAATTTATTAAAAAATCTTTCGCAGGTATATTCATATTTAGACGTGGCATGTGTATAAAATAATGAAACCTTTTCAATTGAATCTTTTGATTTTTAAAGTTTGTAAAGCAATATTAAACATTACGTTTAATTATACGTAATAGCTTATACGCGCGCGCACGCATACACCACCCCCCACACATATATATACATAAAGGGTACACGATAAACAATAAAGGTTTCGATACTACTTTTTACCTTGTCCAGAGTGCAGACAAATTGTCTGTAATGCTCTCTAATACAGTCATGTACTAAATTCAATTAGGCCTATATGTTTTTATTGTACTGCAGATATTCGAACAGGCATTTTTTTATTCATTACATTGCATATAACCTGTTAAAAAATAACTGTAATTTTTAATTTGATTAGACCAAAATAAAATCAAACAAGATGTAAGATTCAAAATTTCTGCCAATGAGTTAATACTAGTATTAAAAATTATACATCCTGACTCCGAATGTCACTCAGTACTTCTACTGAGTGGTGTTAAAATTAATATAAAGGCATCGATCAAGTTAATATTAAATATATACTTGATATAACTCATTTAAACAGTAACAACAATTTATTGTGTTTTTTTAAATTGCAATAATAATAATCCATCTGATATAATAGTGATTTACAATAAAATGATTATAACAGGATCAGCTGTCAGCACTTTCCTTAAAATTTTTAATGTCATCAAAACTTTAAGTAATACATTTTGTTGTATCACATCCTAGTAACGTCTTGAAGCACCTTTGTCGCATAGGAAACACTTTTGTAAAGATTTCAGCCAGTTTGTTCTCAGATGAGATGTCGGGTACTTATTGCTTGTAGCTTCCCGTACAAAATTGTGTCTTGCATCAATACGTTTCTTCCTTATTGTTTTCTGTGTGGCTTCATGTAAAATTACAGGTTTTTCTGAAGTTCTAGTTATTGATAAGATATGAAACATATGATGCCAGTTCCAAATATTCAGATTACAAATACAGATGAAAACATATCTTCGGTTTTACTTACGAATTGTTCTTTATTCTGCCTTGATTTTTTACAAACATAATTTTTGAAATTGCATGACCAAATAAAACATCTATTTATTTATTAATTGTGTGATACGAATCTGGTATAGCTGATAAAAGTTGAGATAAAAATTCATCTCCTTGAATATTACCTCCAATATTCCTACAGTTTGTTAAAATTCCAATAAAAACAAATTCCGTGGAACAAGTACCTATGTACTTCAGATTTCATAATTTTCTTCTCAACATTACCTGAGTTACAATATCAGTTTTCAAGTATTCGTTAAGTCTGTTCTCGTTTACCAGTTGCAGAACATTTTCTGCAGACTTTGGTAAACCACCGCTAATTCTTCAGATACAGAACAAATTTTGTTTGTTTTGTTTTTAGTCTTCCAAATAATTGAAATATTGACGATCACAAATTGTTAACATAAACATACATTTTATATTAAAGAATATTGAAACATTTTTTGTTATTGAATTTCCTGCCCCCTCATCTTCTTTTTCATAACCCCGCTACAGGAATTCTAAGGGACTCTCTGATTAAGTATTGAATCCTTATATTACCATCAAAATCAAACACTATGTTGGCGCACCGTCAACATGTGAGCAAAAATTAGTATTGTCTAGTTCAACAAGACTAAATTTTAATTTTGAAGGTGAAACGCAAAGTTAGAATTTGGTTTTAGTTGCTAAAACGAGAATATAGTCAGTTAATAAGCACTGACGCCCTTTATTAGGAAATCAAAAAAAGGATTAACAATTTTTTTTTACCATAAGGTTTCTAGTAAGAAAACTCTTATTGACAAAAGAAGTTTTGAACCCCATTTTGGATAAACAGCTTAGTTGCGTTAAATTTAATATCTAGAACTAGCGGGGTTAGTTTCAGTTTCTAATGGGTTCGGTTATACCTCGAATGTGGCAATCCCGAGGTCATAGCTGGATTTACACCTTTCTTCATATAGTCTTGGGTTAGATCTTTCCCATCAGGTCTCTCTTGACCAAATATTGTTTTCACCAATCTTGACGCTGTTAGATTATTCGATGGCTAGAGGTCTTTATATTTCTTTTCTTTTTCTTCGGCAATAATGACCGAGAGGTTTTCCGTCTTTAAACAACAAAGGTCAACCCAACCTTTTCAAATCATCACTCGTGACTAAACGTTGATCTTCCAGTGATCCTGAGGAGAAACAAATACCATTTCATTGGAAAACAACTTCATCATCAAGAATGAAAAAAGCTCATCAAACCAAGTTTAAATTGCTGTTTTTTTATGTAAGTGTAATTTGAAGAATGGATTCCAGAAAGCACAACAGTGAAACTATCTTTATTATAAGGAAGTTTTGACAATGCTGTGAGAAAAAAAATCAGAAAAAACCGTGGAAAAAATTGTTTCACTCTTTAACAGAGCAATGCGCATGCTCACACAGCGCTTTCTGGCCAACAAACACATTACTACACTGTAACATCCTCCACATTTGCCATCATGTGACAGGAATTATTTCCCGTAATATGTTTTGAGTCAGTTGATGCAGTAAAAAAAGAAAACAACAGATAAGTTATGTTAAAACTGCTGACACTGGAAAACAAGACTCCATCTGCGTGTAAGTAAGAATGTGGACTATATTGAAGGAGTCAAACGATAGCTTTTTCCTTGTTTTTTAAAGGCGAAATACCTATCGGTCATTATCACCTTATAAAAAAAGGGGGAAATGACCATAAGATAAACACCCTAGACCTCGAACACTCTAATATCATAAGGCTCGGAAGATATTACAAGAGTTGCTCACGTGTCTTAGACTTGTAAAACATAAGTAAAAGTGAGTTGTTACATTAGTCTCGTTATTTAATGAACACCTTGTATATTTTTATTACAATATGTATTTGATGTTTATCATATTTTACTGAAACCTTTCTGTTTTTATCTGACATTATGCGCTAGTAGTGGTTTACATTTCATTTATCAAGTGAGAATAAAATCAGAACATAGAATTAAAACTACAATCAGGATATTCATCATCTGCATAAATACATGACTAGAGAGTGGGCAATTTTATACAAAAATCTTATGGGGTTTTGTTTTTACTGATACCTCCTAAACAAATTTGTTGGAGACATAGCGACTCGTACGTTTTTTGAATCCATGTACTTGAAAAAGGTTTAATAAAAATCGTATGCGCTGATTTTGAGAAAGATGGATTTTGTGTTTTTTTTTACTTATTACACACTCTTAAATTTTGAGTTATTAAACAAATGAAATATTTAATAAATAAACAATACAGTAATAAATTTTAAAAACCCAAAATTTGTCCACTTACTACATTTGATCAAAACTGGCCCATCTGTTTATGATGTAGGGTAGCCTACAATATATATTATAAACAATCATTATTCCAAAAATCATTGTTTTTAACTCTAATACGTTATCTCAAAACATATAATTTCGTAAGAAAACAATTCTAATATTTTGTATACCATCTCAAAACCCTCATTATGCTTTATGCTGCTTATAATATGAGAAAGTAAATATCGTATTCTTGATGTAGGCTATACTGTATTTATTTTGTTACTAAATATTCACTAAACCCTTTGATTGACGACCCAATATTTAACGTCATTGAATTTCTATAAACATGGTGGTTTATCTGATTTTCCTTGGCAAATAATAATGAATTCAATTTTATTACATCTGTACTATATTTACCGACCCATGACAGGATAAGTTTAATACAGTTGAATATCGAGCGAGCGCAGGTCTAGCTAGAGTACCATGTTGCGCCTTCATTCTGTGAAATAGGCAAGTCCTTAGAACAGGTGTCTGACTGGAACAAGCCTAGTAAGTCATTCCATTTCCGTTTTACCATGCACTTCCTGTTTTGCATATCACGCACCTTCACCTTAACTTTAATATCCACAGAATACACGGCACTCGGAGACAATGAGTGGGCGGGGCCTAACAGTTATTCAACCAATCACTTTCTTGAAAACTTTGCTATTTGTATTTTCAATTGCATTGTTAGAAATACATAGCGGTGCAACTGGGATTACTGAATGTTCTCATTCTTAAAATTTAATTAATACAATTTTTAAATTAGGAATAAATGTATTTATTTATTGTGTTCATATTCTAAAGTATTTGTTTGATATGTAATGTATGTGTAATATTTATACTCATTTTTCAATATCTGAAACAAAGAAAAAAAACCATTGCTAGTTGTCTATGAAACGAAAAACCGTTATTTAAATATTATTGAGAATGTCATGATTTTGGTTAAATGTATCTTTGAACGGCCGCCTATAAATTGAAGTATTATGTTAACGTTTTACTGAGTAATAAATTATTGATTATGACTGGCGGAAAATTCTGTAAAATAGACTATGTTTAACATTGGGAATGCTGGAAACGTTTTAAGAATTCTAGAATATGAGAATTACCGATTACATACTATCTGCATTTAAAAACAAATAATTTACGCATTAATTCATATCATGGGGGTGGGGTGTAGCCCCCCTGCCCCTTGTCACGTTAAAAACAATAATAATTGTAAACCTAAATAATATAGTTTTACTTTATTTTGTATAATATGTAGCATGGAGAAAGTTATGTGAAAATCAATGTTGAGATTTTAGCAGATATATTTGTTTGTAGGTCTCTTGAGTTCACAAAAGTGGTTTTAGGAATGATGTCTGCCTGTCTATCTGTCATAGGTCCAGTTCTCTATAAACCAAACACGCTTACCAATTTAAATCAAATCTTGTATGTGGGGATATTTTAGCCTTATCTCGGAATTTTTCCTTTTTTTGGTAAGTTTAAATTTGGTGGTAGCTGGTTTATTAAAACGTTTTGTTAATTAAAACGTTTGTTAACTGCTGAACTAAGATTTTTGGTGACGATTAATTTCGTTTGTATTTCGTTTTGGGTAAATGAGAAAGTTTATTCACTGTTTTTGCACCATTGGTTTTAATAAGTTTAGTAAAAGAGGTTAAGTTAGATTATTGAAATTCAATGTATTTTCAACCTTCTTTTAATTGAAATTATTTTTATTGTATTCTATGTTATGATATTTTATAAATTGGTACCTTTTGTACCGATAATACCTTTGTACCGGTAATTGAAATCTTTGTAACTGTTTCTAGTCAATAGTTGAGCATAAATTGCACCAAGACAATTGCTTATTCTAATCTAGGTTAAAGTCAAGATATGTTCAGCATGATCGGCAGATGGTTATTGATCAATCAGTTTATTTGTATATTATGATTGTAAGAGGTGTTTTATCCTGTATCAGACTGACTTCTTTTAAGTAAAGAAAATTAGGTTAATTATTTACGTTCTCATACTAGTAGGCCTACAGTGAAAGTTAATAATTGAAGGATCAAAAAATTGGTATAAAATTGTTTTCTGGAGATATCCCTTTTGAGAATAAAGTGGTTTTGCAAATAATGTCTGTCTGCCGTTTGTCTCTACTCCAAAACTTGTGGAATGATTTTAATCAAATTTTGTATGTTGGCATATTTTGGTCAATCTTGAAACTTTTTTCCAATTTTTTCGAAAAATTAAATATGAAGGTAAACAAATTTTTTACAAAACAGCTCTATCGATTTTGATAAAATTTTGTTCAATATAGCCTCATCTCAACAGGTCGTCATCTCTTCAAAAATCTCGGTTAGTGAATTCGACAAAAAACGCCCAAAAACGGCCTTGGGGCTGTTATAAAATACTTAATTTCTCAAAATCGACTCTACAGATTTCGTTCAAATTTCAGTAAAATGTGAAGATTAATAACCCAAACCCGTGTGAAAGTAGCAAATAAAAATATATTACGGTGCAAGAATAATTGTAGAGAATAAAAAAATTGTCACGTAATGTTTGATTTTAATCAAATACAATTTACGCTGGACGGCTTGTTTATAACAAGCGTTACATGTAGGCCTTTATATATATTAATATTTGTTTTTACGACGGCCTCCATGATGGTTCAGTTTCACTTTTTGATTGACCACTATCGAACTGATAAGCGACGATTAGTTTTGATTCGTTTTTATTTGGTTTTGAGGATATATGAGAGAAAGATATTGTGTACAATGTTTTTGAATCATTTATATTTTATTAAATTAATTTCATTTTGGTATTTAATTTTAAGTAGAAAATTATTCGTAGTTTCCTGCTACAGTTAGGGCATGTTTTATAACCTATTTACTTAGTGTTGTACTACACAATTTAGGATTTGTATAATTAATAAAGGGATTTTTTAAATTAATAATTTGCAGAATATCTCAATTTTGTAATTAAAGAACTCATCTTATAGTATCAGTTAGTAGAGATCTGTTTTTCAAAACTGATTATACATGACCTATTAATAGCATTTCAATTGTTTTGAAAATGTATAAATACCAAGAAATATAGGCCTAGATAAGATATCCATAACTCGAAAAACAATTTAAATATGATGTTAACCATTATCTTGTACATAAAAGTTTACTTAGAAGTGGAAGTGAGGTTAATTTTCAGTCCTTGGTTTAGAAGAGGAAAATATGTTTGCGGTAGTAAAATTTCAACAAACAGCTGTTTTTGTAGGTATGTGTAAACACTATTTATTGGCATGCAATGCGTACTTTGAACCATGACCTATGCATGCACAGTTTTATTAACTTCGTAAGTTGGAGAGTTTCCAACTTTAGGCACGCCAATTGAAATTTTAGTGCATCTGCATTATTGGCATATTGTAATGTTTGTTGAGGTGTAATAATGCGGTTTTAAAGGTCAAATCACAGTCATAATTAAGAAAGTAATCTCAAAATTTGTTTTGTTTTCATAGTTCGATATTTTAATAAAGGTTTGCTCCTACTTATCTAGAGCAAGCTTTATACCCTCCTAAAAAGAATAATAGAAAACACAATTTTCAGACAATTTAATATTTGTTAATGAGAACTGAAATTATAAACATAACTTATATTAAAAACTTCACCACTTATTCTTTTTATTAATTATTCTTATTCTTATTCTTATTAATTATACTTATTCTTCACCACTTATTCAATTTGAATTACTTTACCAACCGTTCTTTTACTTGAACCATTATCTGTGTGAAGTGAAGGTTTTAATAATGTTCACTAAACTGATTACAGATAGCGCAGTCATGAATGTGCCTATTAAGGAGAAATATTACACCAAAAGAGGGACCCCCTTCCTTTCAATGGCCTGTTACGCCACTGATTTTAAATAATAAATAGATAACCCATCTCCATGGTCTGAAGTTCAATAATTAGAGTTTCTAGTGCCAATAATTAATTAGTCTATCTAACCACCCAGTCCGTTAACTTAAAAAAAAAAAAAGTTTCTACATATCCCTAAACTTTTAGGCATTAGTAACAACCAGTGTGGGTGGATGCTCAGACTCCTTCCACAGTAGCGCATTCTGAATTTGAACACACAAAACTACAACTCACATTAAAACTTCTTAGATATAAATTCAATGGTTCTAGTTAATTTATTGAAATCCAATCTTTTGGGATCTTAGGCATACTTTCTTTATATCTGTTTGAAACTTAGTCTTTAGTGAAATCACCTTAGAACGTTCGAAAACGCTGATTTTTTAAAAATACAATCTGGAATGCGACTAAAACTTCAATTTAATATTCCTCCGTCTTCCATTTATTCCACGTTACAGTATTAAAGTTGGAAGGTAAGACGCAACACCATCAACCGAGCTCGGACCTGTTCATGCTTTGACTGTTCACTAGAACTAACTGCAGCGACATAAGTGTACGGCCGGCGTATATGCCGCCGAATAAAACGTCTTACGACCAAACGTTTTATTGGACGGTGTCTGTGCAATCCGTTTAACACGGGGTGACCGCATACTCTCTCAAACATGTCATCAGACGTTTTTTCTGCGGCTGGCGAAAGTATCAAAAGTTTTCGTCTTAAAACACTATTAATGATAAAACACTATTAAACAACTCGATCTGCGCTTGCGCGGCGGAGTTACGTGTTTATACTTGTTCTGTAATTGATGGTTTGTTTCTGTACTCTTCTCGTATTAATTATAGGAGATAATCAAGAGTAGCAACACTCATTCTACAATAATTGTAGAAGTTTGCTGGGGTGATTTTTTACTGATAGGGTGAACACAATTTACCCTATCTTGATCTTTATGTAGAAATAGAGTTACCATAATTTATGAAGACCAGATCTGGAGAAAGGAAAGCGAGGGGTCCCCCGATTAAAAAAATAATAACCACTGAAATCTGCGTTTTTTAGCTATCGTGCGACTTGAAAATTTTCATAAAACTTAGCTTGTGTTTAGGTGCATTTTTAATTACCAAATGTGTAAAGCTTAAATAAATGACAAATATATAATGACGTCAAATTTTCTAATTCATTTTAATTTTTAATTTTCATGAAATATGTACATACAAAAGACAAGAAGTCATATATTCAACTTTTTCTTAGTCAATACTTGGTCCATTGATAGGTTCTTCATTTTGTCTTATTTCATACTTTTCAGATGAACAAATGTTCCTCAGAAAAGTCTTCTCATTTTTTATTTTGTCGTGGAATTCCGAGTATGACTTAACAGATTTTGCTTTAATATTAATAAGCTCTTTTACAACAGAGTTAATCTTTATCTTTTAGCTGTCCAAATAGACCCCATCATTGAAAAAAATACGCTCAGCAGGAACCGAAGTACCAGGCACTTGGCGAATTCTACTGTTTAAAACTATTCAATAAGAAGACGCTGCTTCTAGAAAGTGCTTCTAATATTTCTTTCCATTTCTAGGAGTAAGCTTGTTTCCCATTAGTTAAATTTCAAAATTGTGACAAAAGTTCAAAAATAAGGTAATTTGAAACGGTTTTTTATCAGTTAATTTTTATCTAGGGCTCATTTGAGCCTCTAATACCACATTTTGAATAGAACACCAAAAAAGTGAATACTTTCGCCATTATTTGAAATGTACGTCTTTAATTAAACAATTATTGAATAATAAAATTGTTTTAACTTACTTATAAACTTTAAGTTATTTTGAACCAGGACCCAATGTTCAACTCTTAAAGGAATTATTTATTAGAGGAATTAGTCCTAGAAGTGTTGGTATTTTAAAGTGTCGAACGTTTTCATGAAGGGAATAAGAATGTTTCGAAATAGATTTGCTTCTATATTGCATACCTAACCCCTGACATAAATACAGTCACTGAGCAAGAGAATTATGTCCATTGATTATTCTCTATTCAATTAAATTAGTCGAGGATTTTTAAATAGGAATTCACAACGAAAATGGGGAAAGAATTTATTGCGAAATTGAAGTTAAGTTAATCAAATACGGGGGGGGGGGATTTTTATTTGATTGTAATTATTAAAAAAAATTAATTATAACTAATACAATCAATTAAAAATATAAATATATGCAGTTAATATAACTTTATTCTTACTATTTCATATCTTCTTTTGACAAAGAAGCGGGTTTTAAGATTCCGTGACGCGTTGTAAGATTTGCCGGGTGTGGAGAAGCACACCCTGCTCAAAAAGTTTCTTTGACAGTCCAATTAGTTGCATATCCTCACGAAAGATGTCGCACTGTTCGCATCACCTGGAAAATGTAATATAGGCCAATATAAATAAACTTTCAACCTCAGATTCAGAGACCTGCGTGATTCAACCGAATATTTTGCTGCAAACTTCATTTATAAATCACGCAAAACGGCCGACAATATTTCTGCAAAATCTTGATTGTAGCCTTTGTGTTTTGAAATAGAGCATAAATTCTAAAACAGATTTATGCTAATGGGAAAATATAGGTTATGAGATTATTTAGCTTGTTCCATCAATGTAGGGACTATGGTACCATCACCATTATTACATGAGGTAAATTTACCCCTGATATACCAGAAAAAAATTTACAATATTTGTTAAAAATTATACTCGCCAATCTCACGATAGGTAAATGTTCACTAATTAATTAATGTTCAACAATTTTTATAAATTATTGAATAATATAGATATATTTTCCCCTTTTGATTGTTTACAAATCTAATAAAAACATGAAATAGTATGTGTTTAAAAAAACTTATTATTTAGTGTTTTAAACCATCTACAGTAGCCTCAGACTAGGATTGTGTCTGGTATAAGGGGCGTGTCCTCCATTCTACTTGCTTCCCTAGCCTGACTTGACGGTACAACCCATTCCAAGAACACTAGGTACATAAATGACTGCTTAGCTACATTTAATTCCTAAAGTTACAACTTCGTGACAGACTTTTGTAAACGTTCTATTCATATTTACACCGATAATAGAAACGAAAGTAGGGTACGCGTTTACACAGAAGCATTTGAGGTCTATATTTTTTTATTGGCGTTGTACCGCTGAAAGTAAAAGCAACAAAGTGTGGGGGGCCTCTTTTACTCTCCACCCCAGACACATTCCTACCTTGAGGATGCTGTACATCGTCCTCTTCACGCAAGTCTGATGCACCGCTGTGTTCCGCACATTTTTTAGCTTCAAGATAGTTAAATCAATAGATTTAATTGCCTATATTCATAATAATGCATTATAAATTTTAATAGAAAATACCATGATTTAATTTAGTTTAAATTAAAAACAACTAGTCACTGGCGGTATACTGTGACTGAAGCCGTTTGCAGTTCCAGCTTCCACCGAGCTATCAACACAAACAGGATAATAAATAATTATATTATTACTGTTTTTGAAATGCTAAGTTAAACAATGAATAACGTATTGAACTTTCATAATCATAATCTTAAAATCTTGATGCATAAACTTTTAACTAACTGGAAGGTTCTAGAAATTCATGAATTCAGTTTATTATTTGAAAGACATTATACAGAAATATTTAGTTGTCATAGTAACTAAAATAAACAGTTAACCAACAAAACTTTCTCACTCACATGTATAAAACAACTAAACCGCTCCCAAGGAAAACGTATTACTATCGTCTCGAAAATTTCTTGTCAGGTGTTATAAGATACAGAGGAGAAAAGTAATTATAACGCCGAAATAGATGCCCATAAAACAGGGGTGCATTCAAGAGTTACGGGTGGGATGTTTTAACAAAACAAGAATAACAATTTTTAGTCAAAATTTAAAAATCTGTGTTCTTAGTATATAACTAGACTACGGAGGATCATAGGTTACCGAAAATGTACAGATATCTCCTGTCTGGACTGAAAAGTACGACTTACTTTACTTTATCCAATGCCAGACCTTGGCATCTCTGCTCTGCCATTCTCCGCCTAGCCTCCCAGTAGAGACAATGCTGATCTCGCTCTTCCACATCTTGCAGGGCTGTGCAGTTCTTGGCCATCCATCTTGTGACGGTTGCACAGAGGGCAAATTTCTGAGGCTACTAATCCTATTTTACATAAGTGGGCTTGCAGGTAGTCATGGCCCGTAAGCATTCTGAATTTGGCAACATCTTCCACTCTGTGGTATCAGCACTGTGTGGTCCAGGCCTTCCCATAACTTTCCGGCACTCGTTTCTTTTCGGCTTTCCATTGATGGTTGGCTCAATAAGGCTTCTGGCTGTCAATAGGGATATGGGATTACCAGGCTGTGGCAAGGTGTGACTGAAAAGTTGATTGGTGTCTTAACAACAACAAAAATACAGCTATTGGGCAAAATTCAAAAATCAGTTTCATTAGTGCACGAGTAGACCATGAAAAAATTAATAACGAAAACCCGTATAAAATAGTTTCTTCCATTTAGCCCTTAGAGGTTGTGTTAAACTTTTGAACGTTTTATATACATTTTAGGTTTTTAAGTATTTGATTTTAGTAAGATTTGAAGTGAAAAAAAACCATATTTTTGTTTCACAGTTTTAAGTGTACACCACGATATATTATAAAATTGAACATAATGTGAAAGAACATTTAATACGTAGAACATGAACCAAAAAAATTACTCAAGCAATTTGTATGCAACTTTGGTGAAATGTAAGGGTTAATTACTTGCCAAACCATTCTAACAACCGGAATAAAAAGAAAATTAACTGTTTTCGAAAAGTTTTGAAAATGTAAACTTACGTTTCGATTGTACTGGGAATGTAGCCTATAAATTCCTAGAGTTTGTTATCTTCAACATTAACAAAGTATTTGAAACAATAAAACATCTGTACTACATTTTGTTTCTAAAGTTATTGGATAACAATGCGTTGTTCCTTTTACTGATATTGTCTATAAAGATATTTGGCATCATTTTTGTATAAAACTAAAACTAACAAGTAACACGCGAAGTTTCGAAATTATGGATCAACCCTCGTTATCGAGGGAAATAAATCACAAAATTAAGAGCCTAGGAATCTAAGACTCGTAGTTTAATGTTTTAGTATTCTAGGTTTTATCATCTGACAACGTGAGTTGATCCATAATTTCGAAACGTCGCATAAAAACTTGACCTGTATAGGCAAATGATGGTATATGTCCCAATAAACTATACTAATAATCTTATACACTTATTAAATCAATTTAATTCAAAATATATTTTTATTTAAAGCTCTTCTTTTTTTTAATGTCCAAAGTAAATACGATAATTAAATTTTTTTTTAATTGTTAATGAAATTAATCGAGATCTTTATAAGACATATTTTCACCAAGTTAAAAAAAATTCGAAACTTTTCCAAAATATGGGAAAGAAACATACACACAGAATCTTGCTCGCTGCAGTTCGGACTTGTAAACCGTCAAAAGCCGTACAGATCAAGCCCGATTGCTTGCATTTGGATTTCCATAACCTTACTCTTAAGTCTATAAATGTTTAAAAACTATAACGTTGGAAAACAGACGTTTTTTACACATTTTAAATCTTCATAAATAACCTAAAAGATAAAAAACCGGTATATATATATTGTAGGAATATATAACCAAATGGTTATTTACTCATTTGAGTAATTATTTCTATACAAATAGATAGTTAAAAAATAAAGTATATCCTATGTTGAAATATTATCGTTATATTATTTTGATCACAAAATAGATCTTGAGACAAAGAAGATGCATAAAATGACACTTAATACGATTTAACAAAGGTAATTTTAAATAATATGATAATATTAAAACTAAAGATATTTTATGGTATGTTTAAATAAAACATCATCTTAAATTTAGTCGATGAGGTAACCGAGGCTTGGTCATCAATTGAACCTAACTCATATTATCGTAGAGTTACCGAACTAGAATTTTGAGGTGGTTTATGAATACCTTTTAATGTAAAACATTCATAAAAAATTTAATTGTGTTCATTTATCAATGTCGTTTGTTGATGAACGGTATCTATTCAAATAATCACAGTTATATATACCTCGTAATTACCACCCCCGAAATCTTAAAGATATAAACTATATATTTATTACGATCTAAACAACTATATTCATTCATCAAACATTAAATAACAGGTAGAATGTTACAAAAATGTGAAATAAAAAAGTAATTTAAATATATGAACACAAAGTGCCATGCACCATAATCGTATGCACCTACTTACTATGAGAGATGATTACATCAGTAAAAATACCTCATGGACTATACCATTTTTAAGTTATCATCCAAAAGAGAAAGGATAGTGACTGGTCTCCAATAATACTGACGGATCTCGCACTAACTTCGGTGCAGGTATGGAAAAACAATCAAGGAAAATATAAGTAGAGCTTTGGGAGAAACTGTATTCCAAGCAGAAGTCATGACAATATTGGAATGAGCACAACTGTGCCTAGCTAAAGGACCAATGAGTATATCATTATCAGGTCGGACAGTCAGGCTGCTATAAAGTCTGTAAGCTCACACAAACACTACTCATCACTAGTGTAGGATTGTCACCAAGCTTTAGACTCAAATAAAACTCATTTGGATACCACGTCGCAGAGGATACGAAGAAAACGAAAAGGCAGATAAACTGGAAAAAATAAAACCAAGAGATCCTTCATAGGACCTGAACCTGTATGCAGAGTAACTAAAGCCATAGCAAAAGATAGTCTTTAACAATCGCTAAACTCAGAAACGATGGACAAAATACTCCACGGGAAAACTATATGAATTAAGGTCCAACCAGATATGAAACTCTCTAAATTCGTCACTTCACAAAGTAAACGAAATCTGAGGAAAATATTAAGCTTTTTATCAGGCCATGGCGCTTTCAAGAAGCATCTTAACACCATGGGATTATGTCAAGGAAACTTGAAATGAAGATTGTGTAATCAACACCTTGAAACTGCAAAACATATACTTCGAAAATGCGAAGCATTAGGACTTAGGAGACAACTGATCTTCGGCCCAGATGCGACCGTTGAAGCAACAAGCAACCTGGCTAGGAAAATCGTGACCCTAACCAAAGTAATAGACATAAGCTAGTTACGAAAATTTAAGAAGTTCACACAAATTTTTATAGACTGAAGTGTCTAGGGGGTAAAATTAGCCTCTGTTTATAATAATAATAAAAATAATAATTGTTTAATAGGATCAATTATACAGATGATCGTCTTATTTTTATTCTGGGAGAGCTCTAAATAGCTTATATTCTATTAGAAAATTCTTATAACCTATTGACCTTCAAAAGTTTGCATAAGTTTCACAAGTTTGCAGCTATTACAGCTGTTTAGTTTATGTTAGTATATCCTATTTATAACGATGGTAACGAGCTGTTTTATAATTTATTTACAAACGAGAGTATCGGTAATTTTTATAGATTTAATACAAACGTTGATTAATTAATTCGTATAAACGAAGTAACAGCTGATGACCTCGACCTCAGCTGATGTTTTTAGGTCCTAGGACTAAAAATAATACTTTAGCATCTCAACGCATGTATTGAAAACAGCTGTTTTTGAAGCAGTATGACGAAAAAACGTTTTTATACTAAAGAAATGTACGCTAAAAAAATACACTAAAAACTGTACCTGAGCTTCAGAAATAAGCTCTTCTCTGAATTTCCACTTTTCTCTACACAAAAGTATGTTTCGTTATTTATATTTAGACATAAATTGAGCCTGCTCCATATAGAATACCTTATAGATAACAGACATGCGATCAAATATTGAACAGCCTACAAAACAAATGGAATATTGGACTTAGCATGCAACCATGCCCTGTCACTATTAAGATATGGCCTGTCAATCAAATAAGAAATGGTTTAGTTACCGACTTTCTTCTATGATATTGACTGAAATGCTCATTAGTAAACCATTTGAATAGACATCTTGAGATAAGCTGTCTATTTCTTCATAATTGATGATTTATTTTAAAGGTTTTGCATATTTACCAGTATAACTTTATAAAAATATTGTAACAGTCTATCATACCATATAGATGTTTATAGAATTTTGTACAACTTTATACAAATGTATCAATGTTTCCATTTTAATGAAAATTGAGAAAAATTGGGGAGTAACACGTAACAGGGAAAATTAAATTCTCAAACACTGCTCTAACAATTTTTCTCAATGTACTTATAACATTCGTGAATTTTGGGTGAGCATTGAGAGGGCTTGTAACTTCGTAATGTTGAAATAGAAAAAAAATCCCTGTCTGCTTCCTTTATCACTTCACCCATAAAACTTCTCTATTCTCTCCCCTCCTCAACGATTCTAACATCTCTGTTTCAAACTGATTTGATGGCGGAACCAGTATTTTGGTGGTGGTCTAGTTCAACATGTAACGAACTCTACTAGCTAGGGAACGGAGTGTCTTATGGACTCCAGACCTTTACCGATACAAATAAAATCATAAATCGTCCTACTTGCGGCTTAATTTCCGGTATGTCCAAAACCTCAGAGGCTCGCACCTAGGAGTAGGCCTACGGGCGTGATAATTATGAGTTATCCCAGCTGGATCTGGTCCTTTCTTCATCTAGTCTTGTGTAACATCCCTCTCTTTCGTTTTTATTTCAGGTCTCTCTTGACCAACTCTTGTTTTCTTCCGAATCTGACGCTATTACAGTATTCGAGGAGTAGTAGTCTCTTTTCTTATTCTTTATTTTCTGTTTTTGCTTAAGCGATAATGACCACAATGGTTTGTCTCCTTTAAACGACAAACATAAGTTATGTCCAAAATGGGTTTAGAGTCTTGGACCACTACTAACATATATAGTATCAAAATATATTTTGGCCGATCATCTTTTAGATTAGAAAGTTAATGTTTCGGTTGATAGGGAAACTTTTAGGTTGAAAATTCTTTTTCTAGACCATTTTGTTGGTTGGAAATTCGTTTATGTACCATCTTTTCAGTTGAAAATTCTTTTTATAGACCATTTTGTTGGTTGGTAATTCGTTTATAGACCATCTTTTCAGTTGAAAATTCTTTTTATAGACCATTTTGTTGGTTGGTAATTCGTTTATAGACCATCTTTTCTGTTGAAAATTCTGTTGTTTTTTTGACCGACCATATTTTAGTTTTCAAATTCGGTTGTTACATCAACTATGCGGTTGGAAATTCTGTTGCAATGGGTTGTAATTTCCAAGGAAAGTGAAACCACTATTTCTATCGTATTGTTTCGCCTAAATTTGTATCTAACATTAATTTAATTATTTTTCACAAATTTAATTATCGTATCAATAAATTATGAACGACTTTTCCTCTCTTAATCCGTTATAGAAAATGTCTCATCTAGAGACTTCTTTTTTAATTTTATCTTGACAATGCACAAATAACTGAGGGAGTAAATAAATATTTTATTCCATAAACAAATACCATAACAGAAAATCATAAAAAAGATTACAACTCCTTTCATTAATAATCTTTATTTAACAAAATTTAAATACATTTATTGAATTTAAATTTTAAAATACCGGTACCATCTTTTTACAATTTATTTCGTTCGTTTTAGGCCCATTAATGTAAACAAAAGTAATTAAAATGAAAATGGGGTGTGCAAGACAATAAAAATTAATGTTTACGAAAATCACAGTAAAAAAAAATCAAATTACACAAAATAAATAAAAGAAATAACAGACAAACAAACAAACAGACAAATAAAACAAAATAATATAAAATATCACCGATAATAAGGATTAATGATAGTAATAAATAAGTGGTGTAAGAACAGAAAATAAAACCGCTGTAATTCTTATCATAATAATAATTTAATCATTTTAAAACGCTTTTCAGATTAACCTATATTTTAAGTATATATGTAAAATTGATCAATAAATATTGTGCATCAGTATGGAATGTATTGTATGGAATGTATACTCTTCCTCTATTTGCTCTCATCTCAAACAAAACACAGTTTAAACTTATGTTTGCAAATATTAAAAAAAAATATGGTTAATATTACAAACAATTAACCATAATTAAAAACAATTACTAGATAAGTGGAAAATAGTAGTTTTCTAGATTAAATGAAAAAGTTTTGAAATTTGACAATAACAAAAGAGGCAGGGAATTTTATAAACAGAATTAAAGATAACATCATTACATACATTACATCTACGATATTGTACCACAAGACTAAATATTGAAGACGAAATCAGTTCTACGATTTGTGGTATTTAGTCTAAGTGAGTTATTTCATGTATTATTTATTTTGTTTAGAATATTATAACCCTCAGTATTATTATTGTAGCATGCTTCACACAATATGATAATTAAAGCAAACACAATTTCTTGATAGCTATAAAGTTATAAAGGTGTATTTTCTTCCTTTAAATTTGACTTGTCGTTTTAAAGTTTTGAATCGATTTTGGCTCCAAAAACTACTTTTCCTGACTGAGGAAGGCATCTATTCAATTTATGATAAAAAGTACTAATCTTAAGGTAAAATTCACATAAAAAACCCTTTTTAATTTGTCACTATAGAGAAAGTCGTGTTATGGGTCAAAACATCGAAGTTTAATATTTTGTGAATATATTCTTTTTGAGGACCCCTGAGTTCAAAATTGGTTTTTAAAAATTACGGCTGCCTGTCCTCTCTTTGTCTGTTTGTTTGGAGTCTGTCGTCTGCGCAGTATGGACTGATTTTAATCAAATTTGGGGTATGGGTTTATTTTGGCCATATTTGGAGCATTTTTTCATTCAAAAAGTAATGGGTCTTTATTTTATGTTTTCATTTTTTTTTTATTTAAGGCAATGATGACGAAAGGGTTTTTTGCTTTAAATAACAAGAAACCTGTGTGTTTTTTTTCAAATTTTTCTACTGTATAACTCAAAATTTGGTGGTAAAGAAAACAAAAAAATTACGAATTTCTCAAAATCGGTTTTAATTTTTTTATTCAAATTTTACAAATTCTAAACTCACTAAATACGTTTTAGTTAATATGTCGAAGATTAATAAAAATACACATTTATATTTGTATGTTATTTATACAATATATATTATATTGTATGAAATAAATCTTTCAAGAGTGAAAAAATAGTTAAAATAGCATATGTTTTTTAACATTATTGTTATTATTATTTATGAAGTGGATGTTTCTTGAATGGTCCTTGTCCAGTGACAAAGCTCAAGACTGCTCTGTTTACATTCGTTCACTGAGACAACGTATATTGATAATTTTTGATGTGGAGTGGAGCAATTTACCCTTCAAGGCTTCCCACCAACTGTTTGCCCACTGGCAGCTTGACTATATGTATGACCTGTCTATTTATTTTGTCTGTCTGACCTGGCTCTTTGGCCAGTCATCATGATACTCATTACAGTAACGCAAGTATATCTGCTTTAAATACTGTTACATGATTTCCCAAGTTATCCTAGGTTTACCCTTAGTTGATTTAATATAAACCCCTATGATAAATATAGTAAATGTATACTGTTGGGTCACTAACCGCCAATAGAGCTGAGCTTTAAATAGCTTTGTTGTTTATAACGAGATCATTGGAGTAAAACTCATTTTGGAAAATAATCATGTGCAAATAATTATTTATATATGAACATAATCTTCTTTATTTAAATACTAAAATTACTATTTTACATACATATAAATCAACAAACATTGACGAAAATCTGTCAACAAACTTCTGAATCCAGAAATTGTTTTTGAACTATAGTGTAGTTACTAACATTCTAAACCCTTGTGAAATCCAATGTTATGCCTAATTTAAAGTAAAATATACCCAACTAGAGTTGAAAATTTGAGAAATTCTTCTAAAAACCATATTTAGCTTTTAATGTGGAATTTCTCTGTAATGGGGGTTTAATTGTGGATTATTATGCTGTAATAAGTGTAATGTTATAAAATTTGTATTTAAAGTTCAACCTGGAATAAATGATCATGCACCCACATTAATTAATAAAAAAATTATATCATATCCATACAGCATTTATTTCATACCATTAGTAATTTCAATTAAGTAAAGATCGAAATTCGTATATTATTATAGTGTGAGTGGAAGTGAAATCAGTTTTAAAAAAAGAAGAAGAAGAACTACTGCTGTTGTTGTCAATGTTGGGAATATTAAAACAAATCAAATTCACAACCTCAAGGCATCTAGTTGTTTTTAAAAGGATCCAAGAAAGGGAATCATAAAGAACAAGTACATACGAGATAAGAAGGAAATCATCATTTGGCATGATTAAATTATCTGGGGAACAGCAAGTACCATAATCAATTTTAATTCATAACCATAAATAGTTTAATTCCCAAATATTCTTTCATTTCAGTGCAGTGGAAATTGAATTTGTTATTTGAATGTATCCTAAACAATTCATTGTGGTGTCTACAAAATAAAGAGACAAAAGCTATAAGTAGAGATTTTTTTTTAATACCAAGACTTTCATATCAAATAGATATAAAATAACTCATTGTCAATATTCTTTTATTCAATCCTGAGCTTAGTAACAAAATTCCTTAGATTTAATGTAGTTCATAAGTTGTAAGTCATGTTACTTTCAAAACCAATTTTGAATCATAAATACATTTGTTGGTTTAATATTTAGACCAATAAGTTCAAAACAATGTTAATTATATTTTAATTCTGGTATTAAAAGCCTACAGATTTCTTTATTACAAATCAATGCATTAAATTTAACAAAGTCATACTAGGCGGATTAATACAGTCCTAAAACAAAACAAAATTCGTTACATAAGTAAGGTAAGTTAATAAATTAGGGTAGTTTCAAATAACAAGATTAATTAGTTTTACTTAGCCTAACTATTGTTAGAGAATCAGTAGTTATTGTCTACGTTCACTAACAAATCTGTGTTGTCTATGTCATTAGCGAATGTAAACTTTAACTACAATTTTATTGTAATATCGGTCTAGGAAATTCGAAATTAAGAATCAATTAGGGAACGTTTAGAATTCAAATTTTGTCGTTACTAATAGTAACTTGCAATTTTTTATTGTTCGTCTTTCTTCGATTATTTTTACTATTTTAGTTTAGTAAGAAAACCACGTACTTGGACATGCTCGAACTTCATGTTTTCCCACAAATTGATGACATAGAAAGAGAAAAATATGTGATTTTTTAGCAAGATGGGGCGCCACCCTATGTTGGTACTTCTTGTTTGAAAGGTTCCTTGACTGTTGAATGGAAGGAATGGCCTGTTATGAGGCCACCAAGAGGCTTTGATCTGACTCCCATATAAGTTTTCTTCCGAAGTTACATTAAGAACAGTGTTTCAGGGACACACTCGTGGTGAGTACTGGTGTGGCAAACCTGAGAGCCTTAGCTAGATTTATTCCGTTATTCGTGTAGTCTCTTGGTAAATTATTCTCCTTCATCTTTTATATCAGGTCTCTTTTGACCAATTCTTGTTCTTTTCTAACACGGACGCTACTAGAGTATTCGTAGTTCTCTATTTTATGTTATTTTCTTCTTTTTAAGGTGATGATGACCAAATGGTTTTTTTTGGCTTTAAAAAATAGAACATTGCCTACGCTGAGAAAATCCTGAATCTACGTCATTAAAAAGAAAATCACTGCCACTATAGCGACTGTTTCTTTTGATTGAGGGTACGGTACCTGGGCGGAGATCGACTATCGCCGAAATTCCTAGGCGTTTACCTATCATCGAGAAGCTGGTCATAATGAAATTTACTAGATAACGTAAAAAAACATGATTATTTATTTTTTGTATATAAAAAATAAATAATTTTCCTGAACCATAAGCATAAATATTTTATCTCTAAATCGTAGATTTTTTCAATGACTTTCAATGACTAATAAAATCTTCACAGTGAGCACATGCGCTTTAGCGTTAGTTTATATACAAAATCTTAGATGCTTGGACGTTATAAAATAACATATTACCATTCATTGATTACTAATCATAGAAATTATAGCATTTTAATTTTCATTCATGGTGATGAAATCTGGTCGAGCATAATGTGTCCCTCTTCAGCTTTATGGAAACTTTTATTTATTTACAAACGTGGATTTTACATTTATTTTATTTTACACTTGACGTTTACACTCTCTATCACGACAGACTTATATAACATACAATAAATACTCCTAGCCCTCGAATACTCAATGTCGAAAGAGAACCTTTGGTTAAAAGAAAACATTAAAGCAAAGTAAAAGAAAGGGATCATACACAAGAGAATTTGAAAAAAGTGTAAATCCAGCTAGAGTCTATCGGGATTGCCAAACCCGTATTCACTATAATCAAACCCTTGAGGGCTATTTTTATATTAATAAAACTAGAGATGGACAGAAAGGTTTTGTTCCTTTTTGAAGTACCTACAGTACGCGGCGTTTAATGATCTATTTACAACGGTTATAGTAAACTAACTGTAGAACTATTAATATGAAATTCTATGAACAACTGTAGGCTATAGATAAAAATGTATTGGATTAAACTAACTAACCTGGTGGGATTGATATAAGAATCCGAATCGAGTTTGAAAATAATTTAATATTGACCACTATATAAAATGTATTAAGTGCTGTGCAGCAACCTGAGTTTATAATTAAATTGTTTTTTTGTGGCCGGGGGTGGTGGATCTTTAAGAGAGTTTGAGTTCGGAAGGAAATTTGGGTATGGGTGGGGATTAACCTGACACGTGCCCTCGACTTCTTAAAAACCCCAGCTCAGCCAGCCAGCTTTATGAGCGATGAAAACTATGTTATTAATTATAATACATAATAAACTAAATTATCTATGAATAATATTAAGGGAATGAATGACTCTATTTAAAACTAGTGGTCAAGAAAACAGTATTAGGCCAAAATGACCGTTAATTACTTATCACATATTTAATTAAATACGAAATTTGAAGACGCACGTCGACCCATCCTAAAATGGGATAATTAGCCATTATTTGGTGGGTGAACAATTTGTGGGGTATCTGAAGACTGAAGACACGCACTTCCTCCGGCTGGTGCACAACTGTCCTCTAGCCTTAATGTGAGATAAGCATTTTATCGAGGAAGAGGGTAAAACTGATTTGATGGAATACAATTCCCCTGCAATTTTGCATTCAAGCAACCCGCAAGAGAAAGGCTGTTAGAGTAGAAGTATCTCAGGGAAAAAAGGGAGGCGGTGCAAGGATTTCACCACAGCTAAATTAGTTTAGTTTATTTCTTTCATTATTTACAAGTAAAAACATTGAAATAAATATTGCGCTTACATTGGTGATATTTAACTTTAAAACAAACTATCAGTGAAATAATTCTAACTTTATTTTCTTCTTTACTATTGTAGGTGTCTGTTGCATTGTTTGGTAAGAACTGGCGATGCTCTGGTGTAATGTTGAATCGACAATGGGTGCTGTCAACAGGCTCCTGTATTTCTCAGTAAGTGTGAAGTTATTACTCAATCTATTTGTATGTTTTATTTTACCCTCATTCATGTAAAACTTGGCTATTTGTGCTATCACACATATGTTTTTAGAAGTAAAACAATGCCAATAAAACAATACATACTAATAGCAACTTTTAATTTTTCGTCTAAAGTAGTTTTTATTAAACGGGAAAAGAAGAGAAGCAGATAAAATAAACACAGCTATATTGCAATGACGTCAAAGTCGGAAGAGAACAAGAGTTGGTCAAGAGAGACCTGATAGGAAAGACGGAAGGAAGGATCTAATCCAAGACTACATGAAAGAAAAGATCCTTAGATAATGCCACGCCCATACGGACTAAAAGTGAGCCCATGAGAATAAAATAGATTTAATAATGTATACAATAACTAGTAAACTACAAACAAGTACAGTATTAAGAGCAAACCAGGATAGTTTCTAACAAAAATCGGCTTATTACCAATTAGTGATCAGATATTTAATGTCCTTTCACATGACTGTAAATGAAAACCCCTAAATTTATTCTTACGTTGTTGGATTCATATTTGTATTTTTCAAATTATTTTTGAACTGTAATTATCTTTTACGTGTGGTTCGACAAGGTATATTTGGATCATATTTTCACAAAGTTTGATAAGGGGATAATAGGACTTTTTATCTCAACATTATAGTTTGTGATGTAATAAGACATATTATTACATACATCAAGCAGAATGTATACTTGCGTGACAAGTTTTGTAATTATTTTTCAATTTTTTTACTAACATTTACGTTCTACGCTCTAAAATTGATAAAAAACTTAAACATACCGTCTCGTCTGTCTGTCTTTGTTGTCATGGTAACTATCATCAAAATTAAGACAGAGGCTGGTTTTTGGCGTAGAGGATTTTTAGACCCATACCTCTTTAATTTCAGAAAAATAAAATTACAACTACTTCTTATCCTGATAACCGCTTCAAATCTACAATACCAGCAAGAATTATCCACTATGAATGAAAAGTTACTGCTAAAATTTCTGAATTTCACTTTCAAAGAAAGTTTGTTATTTTCACAGTTAAGAGGTTCTATGGAGTGTAGTTAGTATGTACAATAGCGAAATTTAGTAAACCTACGAAATGGTTGGTTTACTTTGTACGTACCTCTTAAGAAGGTACGATGTTATTGATTGTGAGAAATTAAATTAACCATGAAGGCTTTTTATAATGAAATAACGAGCCATACACAATTTTAATATTCCATTACTTATCATAATTGTCCACTGCATACAAAATCAATCAATATAATTATTTTCACTAAGCGTAAATACATGCTTTAAATGTGTTTATTAATAGAATAACGAGTCGAAATTTTGTTTTGCTTTTAGGAAATACAAATGATCGAATGTATATTTTTATTTATGGTTAATATCGACTACGAGGGCCCAGAGTTACGAGAGAAAGGAGTGAAGGTCAATTATATAAAGTAAAAAGGAATTCCCGGTCAGGGCTGAGATTATTTTCACGGATGGTTCTAAACTGGATAATCATATCGGCCGTGAGTTAGAACAGAAATATTTGTTTCTCAGTTCGCAACGTTTTTATTGATGAAATTTAACAATATTTCAGACTCTTAAATATTATTACTTCTGATTGAGTCCCTATCTAATATCTTGAGATTCCAAAAGAGAGTAAGCTAAGGGTATCTACTCCCTCAACCTTATGTGTCTAAAGAGACTTTATTAGCTCCCGGTATATACCGAGTAATACCATCCGACTATGTGTCAGTGGGTACTAAAAAATACCCTCTTTCACCAGTGAGAGGAGGAATAAGGTCCAGTAGATGAAATAAAACGAAGGAAATAAAAAACAGGGTCATCCGTGGAAGTTATCTAACGTAAATCGTGGAGAGGAAGATGTTGCATAAAACAACGTCAAAAATACAAAAATGACAACGTTAAGAATAAATTTATGAGTTTTTAGTTGCAGTCATACGAGAGAACATTCTTCATGTGATCATGACCGATTAGTCTATTTACGTCGGGCATGGGTTCTAGTTTGTTTTTAATATTTTACTACTTATTATAATATAATACATATATTATTAAATCAATTTTTGTCTTTAAGAGCTACTGGATTACATAAACTCGCACACTGTTTTTCCACTTTGACACTGTGCTATAGCTGTTTTATCTCAACAGGAGGTACAAAATCAATTATGTCCTTGCACATTGTTAATAACATATAATTTTATTTTATGCCACGCCTAAATTTTATACCGACTTTGCATTTAACATTCCTATTTACAGTACCCTCGACTAGGAGTGTGTCTGGTGTAATGGGCGTGTCCTCCCTTCTACGTTCATCCCTAGCCTGACTTGACGGTACAACCCATTCCAAGAAAACTAGGTCCACAAATTCCTGCTTAGCTCTAATATGTCTTTAAGTGTTAATATTAATATCTCTTTAATATGCACCTTTCTGTACTTTTGTAAACTTTTTATTCTTATACACCGATAAAAGAAATGAAAGTAGGGTAGCCGTTTACACAGAAGCATTTGAGGTCTATATTTTTTTATTGGGATTGTACCGCTGAAAGCAAATGCAACAAACGAAGTGTGGGGCCCCTCTTTTTCTCTCCACCCTAGTCACATTCCTACCTTGAGGATTGTAACTCATGGTTTTTTTGATGTAATATATAAATTTTCCAAATCGCTAATGGTTTTTAACAGTCTTGCACAACCTTTATACTGACTATATTGCTGTTAAAATTTGTTATAATAATTTGGAATATGATCCTAATACTAATGATCGGTTTGCAACTTAACCTAACCTAACCTTATTGTCATTACTGTTGCAGGTCCTATTTACTGCCCTTGTAATATGTTATAGTTCTTGTTACATTTTGTTACATTTTATTTTTGTTATCTAATGTTGTTGATATTTATTTATGTTTTATGGTTTGTGGTTTTATATTTAGTGGTAACTTCCCCCCTTCGTTTTCAAGGTAATGGTGAGCAAAATCGGTGATTCACCTAAACGAATAACAATTTCGGGGTGGTTAAGGACTTAGTTACAAAAAGCGGCCATATTTAAATAAGAAAAACTTCATGCACGAATTATGTACGTATGACAGCAAATTTTGGTCAATATTATTTTCCTTCAATAAAATTACAGTCTTTTGTGCTATTCTACCACAAACTTTAAAATGTCCCATGTTATAAGATATTGAGTTTTCGTAGAAAAGAAGGTAAATAATGTTAATCAGTCATTATTTAACTTTAAACGAGTAGTTTTGAAACTTCTGAGTGGTAACATTCAGTTTTGTTATCGCTATGCTCTTTATCTTTTCCTCACCAGTTGTCGGTCAATTCTGTCTTGTCAGTGCTTTCACCAACATGGCTTTATTTAAATTAGTAATAGTAATTTACTAATAATAATATTTATAAAATATTAAATAAAAAATATAAATATATAATAAAAATATATTAATATAAATAATAATAAAATATTATTAAAATATTTTGAAACTTTAAGCTTTATTGCTTTATTTTATCCTTGAATTATGGAGTTTCAAAAAGAAATATTTGCTGTTGGATTAAAATTAAATAACCTAAAGTTGAACTTCACCTAACTCTTTCTGTTACAGAATGAAGACTGTAATTTTTCTAGTATTACAGAAACAATAATTTTTATTATTACCCTCCGGTATAATAAAAAAAACAATACCTCCGACCCTCTGGTATTCCGAAAAAAAATGGTATCCTTTCCTTCAACAATGGCTGCCAACCCTTCAGTCTACAGCGACATACCAAGCAAGAGAGGATGAATTCTTAAAAACATTAAATCCATTATTATGTAACTGTTTTGGTTTCACGTATTAAATAAGAACTAAAAATTTGTGAAAGATAAAGAAATCTTATTGATTGAATAAAGACCTGTTTTTTGACTGTATAAGTTTCTCTAGAAACCAGGTCTAGTACCCTGTGTATACATTTCCAATAACGTAATTATTTCAATGAATAAATTACTTTATAACTTAATTATTTACTATACAATAGTACAATAGAGTTTTTCTAAGTTTCTATGTTTGTACAATGTCTAGGATGAGGAACGTACCTTGGCGACACATCTTGTTTTCTATGCGGCCACATTTTACCTTTTGCCAGTTTATTTTCTAGATTTGTTGGCTTCCACTATCAAAATGATTTGATTAATCTAATCTCTAATCTTTGTAGGGACTCGCGTGGAATTTTCCTTCTATTAAGACCTCACAAACGCCTCAGAAGCATCCACTTGATGCAGAACCCTGGATACCACCTTAACTTAGAACTACACCTTCAGGAATATCACCATACATTTCACCATCGAAAAAAAATGTTAAGACAATGTGTACTGAGCAACAAATACAAGCTGCAAAACTTAAATATCCAAATTAAAACCGATCATTAGGTTTTTAATCCGTTTAAAGTCTAAAACGACCAATTACTTCAATAAATCGTTTTATAATTGATTTTCAACAAATTTTAGCAGTCATTGATACATATCTAACACGCTTAAATTGAAAAACATTTTTGCCAACATCTGTACTGACACCACAGATTAGTACTCTAATGCAATACGTAACGTTCACTTCTAGGAAAATTGTTTTTATAATTTTAAATCGAATTAACTTTTCTGTAGTTGGGAGATTTTTCAGAAAATAATTAGGAATAACGAAATGAATAAGTTCGTGTTTAAAAAACATAAACAATACTGTACGAAGGAAGAATATTTAAAACTACCGTTACTTATTAAGAGAATAAGAGTAAAAGATGACCTGAGTAAAATAGTCAGGCTAGTTGGGCAACAGATGGGTTAAATGTCGATCACAAAGTTCAAGTTCTTAAAGTGTAAATACAGGAACGGAATTATTTAATATAGACAAACACTCATGTAGACATTAATTAATAAATAGTTATAGAAAAAAATGGTTAAAATTTAAATAAAAAATTGGTAGGGTTTTTTTATCACTCTGAAGTATATATGCTGGCGTTCTACATTTTAAAATTTAAATTTGTGCATTTTACTCCATCTTTAATAGCAACCATAGATTTACTCTCACATTCGTCTCATGTACAAGGATAATACATTCGTCCTCAATCAGCATACAAATAAACTGTTCAAAACATTGCACAAACTTAATTATTAAATTAACTACAAATTATTTATTAGTTTTTTTTTATCTTGTTATTTTTAGTTTTAGCCATTAATCTAAACAATCTTCTCAAAATTTTAACGAAATTAGTAGAGCCAATTTTGTGAAATTACGTCTTGTGGTTTTTTTATAGGCCTATCGATAACTCACGAACAGGCATTTTTTGACAGGTGGTTACAAATACATTTTTGGGTGTCCTTAAAGGCTGCACTTGAGTAAAATTTGATCAAAATAATTGATTTGAGAAAATTGTAGTTTTGTGATTTTTCTTATAACAGCTGTCCCCAAATTTTAAATATTCAAAGAAATGAAAAAAAAAGAAGTCGAGATATGGACAAAATATACCCACAAACCAAATTTGATTAATATTGATCCTCACGTTTCGGGTGTGAACTTGCGACAAGGAGCAAAATAAAACAAAATAATTAAATATAACCTGAATTGAACTTTAATTGAAAATATAGAGTTAAAAGTCATTTGCTAGAGCTTATTCAGTGCAAAAGCTTCAACTATAGGCCTAATTGAATGTCTCTTGGGCAAACGCCCAAAAATCTATAACAATTTAGAAGGATTGTCAAAAAGACTTTGGGAATGCTTAAATATGTTTTAGAATGGCTGGTATCATAATTGGGATTCCCATACGATTAACACACATCCATTCACACAAAAATACGTCTTCAAGTGTAGCGACACGCTGCCCCTTTGAATCGTTACGCTAAATTGTTGTGCATATGTAAATATAATTTGTAATATCTAACTTATAATAAATGACGCACACTAGATACAACTTATAGGTTATATAAAATAAACCGTACAAAACAATTGTTGCACTAACTTTATCACTCACACATCCAAAATCTACTTAAAACTAAATAAAAACCGACCAAAACTATTCGTTTCCAAAAATATCAGGTCGGTCATAGTTGACAGTCAAAATTGTATATAAACCACGGGACGCCATCTTTCAAAAAAATATTTATATATTTAAATAGTTTTAAAACTTGTTTCGCTTCTCTCATCAACGCGTCCTCAATGTAAATTGTAATTGATTAAAATTGAGTTTTTAATGACGAAGTAAAGGTTCATTTTTGTTTTGTTTTTTTGCCAATTATTTTGGAATCGTAATATTATACTTCGTTACAAGGCCTATCGAAAATACTACTATTACGTTACTATTTCGTTGTACAGTAATAGTAGTGTTTTTTGTGCGAGCATGATAGTTGCTGTGCAAAGCGGAGCCGTGCGGGATTTTCAGTAACATAAGACATTTACTGGGCGAGTTACGTACGATACTTTTCATTACACTTCACAGAAAAGATAACTCATCACATCATTTTATTAAAGCAAACTTCCTTACAATTTGTATTGTTTTGGATGTTTAAGCCTTTCACCAACGTCGATCTTCTAAAACAATGTCCAGTATATTCTTCTGGATTTTTAAAGTTTAAATATTTTGTAATCTTATTAGAAACGGTAGCGATGGTATGGCTTCCTACGTGCTGCGAAAAATATTTTCCATTGCGATATATAATCAAAAATCTTCTGCTCTCCATATAAGGGTTTAATTACGATATAAATTGTAGGGTTGAAAACTACAATGTTTACAGTTATTTGAGGTTAATATTTTGTGTTTTTAGGAGACGCGAGTAACTTGACAAAACATTTTATTGGAACTGGAATACCTGCAGATTGTGCTTCCCAGTGATAAAACATGGAGGACACTCAACTACTACAAGTTGGTGGAAAAGCAACGGATACTGAATGCTGCGGCAAACCAGTAAGTGTTTGTATTGTTATCAAGAGATTGCATGATATTTCTTATTAAATCATTATTAACTGAGCTAAGCGAGGTGTTTTTAATTTGATCATTTGACATTTCGTCTGTAAGTTTGTGCATTTGTTACGTAGTTACAGCCAAACGCGTCTACCATTATTGCAATTTAGAAATACGGGTTTTGCAACTAACCAAACTATGTTTGTACAAGGATTAAAAAGAATATATTATTTTCCGGTTTATAAAGGCCGCCACACAAAACTGTTTACTCGGTCCGGGTTAAATCCCTCTCTTTCATTTTCCCAATCAACTCTTGTTTTCTTCCAACCCTGGCCCTCTTCGTTAATTTTGTTTTTCCTCTTCATTTTTTAAGGTTATGTTTACCTAGTGGTTTTTCGGCATAACAAAAATCCCAGAGTTGGGTTCTCCGACTAGAAATACAGTGGGCGATCCGAATTATTAGACATTATGGTGTGCAGGGGGCATAACGAGTACTCGAACAAAAAAAAACGCAATTAAAAATTGAAATTAGAATTGTTTTTTTAAACTTCTCGGTGGGAAGTTTTTAGTTGTCTAAAACATTAAATATATTCTTCACTTAATAGTTTTTTTTGGTTTTAATTTTTAGGGTTCGTAAGTAAAACCAAGTACTCAAAATTTCACACGCGTTGTAATTACAAAATTACAACTGGTAAGTTGTAACCAGTTTGCAGAGACAAGGCATCCTATATATTTCAAACTTTGCATTTATATTGTTCCACATAAAAATATAGCGGCAACAAAAAAAAAGACATTGAGATAGCTAAGGGGCAAAAACCATCGAAATGAATTTTTTTTTTTTTTTTTTTTTTTAAATATTATGTATAAGATATCAAATAAAACTATTTTTCTAATTAGAAATATGTAAGTTTATTTCACAAAAAAAAGTCGGCGCTAGACTTAATTTAAAGTATCAGATGTCATATCTCTACCCTAACTTGAACATGGCGTGACCTAAAAATATGAAAAAAAAAGAAAAAAGAAAAAATTTGGAATTTGGAATTTAAATTAAATTGCAATTTGAAATCGTATATTATAGTTTTTTTTTTTTAATGATGAATATAACTTAATTTAACCGTACAGTGAGAAATGAGTAGTGAAGGGGCTATAAGGTTTATGAGATGAAAGACAAAAAAATTTCAATATCAATTAAAAGATGGATTGCATTTTCTCTTTATTAGGATCCGTATATAAAACCAAGGACCCTTATAATTTCGCGCGCGTCTTCCTGTCTGCACAATTTAAACTGCCGCTTAAGAAAATTTGACTTTATAAAAATATCTGTTTCTAAGTCTTGTGACTTTTATCACAGATTCACCCTTTTATTATGAATTAAGGCCTATTCGAGTTTCATAGAGATACGAACATATTAAATAAATATACATTTATATAAAATATATAATGTGCCCTTGTTCGTGATTTTCTCTAAATCTTTCAGGTAAGTTATGAATTGTTATGAATCGAAATGGGTCTAAATACATTTCAGTGATGAGTGATATTTATAAAACTGTTTTACAGATACGGTAGTAAGAATTTAAGGGTTTATCTATGTGATCCCAAACAATGGTAAATCACAATGCAATGACAAGCCTTCCATAAAACATTTAAGTTTTAATTTTTCTATCTAAGGACGGTAGTTTTGTACAAGTGTGACATTTTTTATTGTTACTTCTTGATATTTTAACATTTTTTTTCATGTCACGCTCCATGCTTCGGCCACATTGGGTTTAAAATACCGATTTATTAAATGCATTAAAATCCAAGGCACAAGGTCTAGTTTTCATTGAATTACAGTACATGGTGGTACTTGTTGGCAAATTTTGTTTTTGCAAAGTAGGCTACTACACTTGAGATGAAATCATGAAAGGATTTAAGCTTTAACCTGTTTCCAAATATATTTTCACGTAATTATTTCCCACTATTCTGTCATTTTAACGTAAAAAAAAAAAAAATCTTTTCCATGATTCCAAAAAAAATTATAATAACAAAATTAAAATCTTATAAAGGTCATCATAAAACGGCACAGTTATTTTAAAATTTTAACTTACTTACTGTGGGGGGGGGGATAATGAGTGTATTGTTAAGGAGTAGTCCTGTGGATCAATAGATTACGCCAAATCTTTTTATTGATTAGTCGTTGCTGGACGAGGGTTAAAAGTGTATTTGTTACAATCGTCTTCTCTCTTCCTGCTACGATTTTTATATACAGAGTGTGTACGTTGTTGGTTTATGTATTCAAGGTCATTTGAAGTACAACACCTAATATAATAATAATAATTTAATAACCTTTAACTTCCTAATCTAATTTAAGAGTTGTCCTAGGGCATCGATATGACGCGTATCGCAAGTGTCGCGATACGATAAGTGATGTGTAAATTTATATATATATATATATATATATATATATATATATGTCCGTGTGTTTTTATGTTTTAAATTTTAATGTTGTTAACGATCTCAACTGAGTGAATAGAATTTTGAGGATGGAGCAGATGCTCTGAAACGTGTTAGTGTTTAAAAAAAAAAGAAGTCACCTTGCGGAAATCATATAAGGTAATTCAATTGTTAGCTTTCCTAACCTAACCTAACCTCTAACTATAATTGTACACATTCTTATTCTTCGCTATGAAAATGGTCAATTTTTTATCTGAAACTTCTTAATACTACCTTCATTTTGTAATATCTAATAACAAACTTGAAAAATCTGTTCTTTAAGAATTTATTTATATAAAAATAATCAGTTTTTAAAGATAAAAATTGTAGCCAATAGACAAAAATGATTTATTTTTTATATTAATGATTTATTTATAGACTATAGGTTATTTTCCGATTTTTTTTTACTTAAATAATTAACTTTTTAGTACAACAAAATAATGTATATAAATAATCTGAAAAAAATTGCCTAAGTTCCGGGTTAAAATGAACCATTTTTGTCTATTACAATTTAACTCTAAAAACTGATGACGTTTACATTTTGAATCTGAATTAATTTTTTTTAAATAGTTACGTGTACACATGATTAAACATAGTTTTTCAAGCCTGAGTTCAAAAGTAAACTTTAAAATATTATGTTTCTCCGATATCCAGCTTTTCGCGAAAAACTCTTTTTAAATACTATCAAAGGCACATTTAATGTTAAACAAATTTCAACTTTTTTTCTTTCTTATTTATAACATCAAAGATAGTTTATTAAATGTCACATGTCACTTTATTTTATTTAAATGTTGCCATATAATATATGAGTAGCATGATATGAGGCTATATTTATCTAACCTCTCAGCATCTTCACACAGTAGGGACACTTGAGTTCTATTTTCTATAAACAAAGTAATCGTAGATATTGTTGCCTAGCGACAGAACTCAGTGTCAGTGAAGCACCACCCACAAGTATTAAACTTTGAGTGAGACAACAGGCGTTCATTGGTGCTGCACACGATCAGTGAGTAAACTCAGTTTGGTGAAAGTATACAATCCGGGCGTTTCAATGTCTCGACTTTATTTAAAACTTCTACTCTTTTTTTGTTCTAATTAACTATTAAATGTTTCAAATTTATATTTAAATTAGTCACTGATATTGTTCAGTATAATAACAAAACAAAATTATTTCAACTTCAAAGTGGCTTTAAAATTTTTTTTTTAAATATAACGGTGCCTAAAAACATGTACACTCATCTTAAAAAAATTACGATTGTGTTTTTGTGTGTGCAAAATCTGTTATTTATTTATATTTTTTTATTAAACAAACAAATCCAGACTAGGTTTTATTTACGTGTGTCCAAAGTAGGAAACATTAAAATGATTGATCGATTTTTATATAATTGAAATTAAGATTTTATTAGTTATTCGCATATTACTCAAATACGACTAACCCGATTTTAACTATATTCCTTAATATAAATAATTTTAGTTACCAAAAATCTAGGATATTTAAAAATGAGAACGAGATTATTGATTAAATATTAGTCTCAACTTAAATTGCGTAGAATGGTGGAAGAACAAATTGTGTATTTGTTTTGATTATTTTGTAATGTTTAAAAAATAACTAAGATGGAAAAAGAAAGAAGTTTAAAATCTCCACCAATGTTATGATGTTATTATATTCAATTAAATTCTAGGAAAGCTAAACTTTATTAGTTTTTCAAACTTTCACCACAATCTATAGAAATAAAATTTAACTTCATGTAATTAATTCGGTAATTTTGTGATTGTAGAAACCTGACTATTTTCTAATAAGCTTGATAAAATAAAATTTGCGTTTTATGGTATTTATTGTGGGACAACAACGCACCAATATAGATTGGAATTGAATTTTGTTTCCAATAGCAGATGTTTTGTTTTGTTTTTCGATTGAAACTATTTAATTACCAGACAACTCGACCAAACACCTTCAATTTTTGCAATAAATAAATAATTTTAAAAAATAAATTTTTATATAGACAACAGCTCCATATAAACTCTTCGTTAAAAGCCTGTATCATCTAATTATATTTTAATGTCCAATTGATCGCTATTGTATGACTGTCTATTGTATATTGTTTTTTTTTAAGTTTTTATAATTTGTTTGTTAGTTTATATGTCTGGTTGTTCTCTGAGTGTTTCCATTATATTTTTATCTCTGTTAATATGATGGTCGGTTTATTTATTTATATGTATCTCTGTCCATTTTATTTGTATGTTTGTATTTTTAAATGCCTAACAGTTGGCACTAAAAATGACTCTAACAAACAATTATTTTTTCTGTCAGATAAAAATACAAAAGTACTACAAAACGTTCTTTGGAGACCAAGTACCTTTGGTTTCATCACACCTTTACAATATCTAGATTGTAAGACTTTTCTGAGGTTTGCAATGAAGACTTCTAAAGTATTCTAAACCTCATAACTTCAATAACTAAGTAAATGCAGGTATACATTAATAACCTCGAAGTTGAATGGCCGATTATGGGATTACCTTACTGTATTTTAATTTTTTTAAATCATCTATGAGTTTAGTATACTCAGAAAAAACTTTTTGTGTTATGAGTGACCATTTAGGCTGTTCATATATCAGTCAGTTAATCAGTCCTCTGTCATTAAATCAGTCACTCATTTAGTGATGTTTTGGAGTAACTTATAATATATAGGCGACCTATATTTTAATTTCCCTCCTATATTATCTCTCTCTCTCTCTCTCTCTCTCTCTCTCTCTCTCTCTCTCTCTCTCTCTTTCTCTCTCTCTCTCTCTCTCTCTCTCTCTCTCTCTCTCTCTCTCTCTCTCTCTCTCTCTCTCTCTCTCCCCCTCCTCAACTCTATATCAATTACCATTTTGTTCTCTCTCCTTTTTTCTTCCTTATCATCTTTGCTTCTCACTTTTAACTCTCTATCTCAATTACTATATTCTTGTGCCTTCCCTCCCAACTCTCTATTTCAATCACTATTACCTTGTCCCATACACTCCATCTCACTGCTACTCCCCTTCTCCCACCTATTGCTTGTTCTGTCCTTCCCCAGCTCTATATCTAAATCACTATCTTCTTGTCCCTCACTCCCCAACCTTCTGTTTTCCCCTTATCTCCCCCAGCGCTTCCTCTTTCTCCTACCTCAATTTTCTATCTCAATCACCTTCTTCTTCCTTCCCCTTTACTTCTTCCTTTCAACTCTCAGCCTTTTCTATCTTTATTCTTCATCTCCCTCCCTCTTCATATCTCTCTTGCTCTCAAAACTTATTTCTTTTCTTTAACTACCTCATCCATCTCTCCTTGCTTTCTCTCCCATTTTCTCTTCCTTTTCATATCTCTCTTCACCTTCTTTCCCTCCCCACACCTTTCCCTCTCTATTTCTTGTAATTTCTCTCTTAATCCGCTTATATCTTTCCCTCACCCTCCTTCTTCCTCCCCATTCTCCTCTTTTGCCATCTGTTTTCTTCTTCTTCTCTTTTTCTCCCCCACCTATGTATCCTATCTTTCAAACTTCCCTCTCCTATTCTTGTGTCTCTCTCAATCGTTTTCGCCCACTCCATTTTTTCCTCTTTTCTCCTCCTCTTCACCTCTTTCTATTCGTCTCTTTCTCTCTCGATCACCCCCGTCTCCATTCCTATCTCTTCCCTCTTCCATTTCTCCCTCGCCATTATTATCTCTTTCCGTCTCTATTCCTCCCTCATGATGCCATCTCTCACCTGCTCTCTTTTCATGTCCCTTTCCCTCCACATCCTTCTTTCTTACATTCTCTCTTAATATAGTAATACTTTCTGCGTTTTTGGCTTAAAATTTGAAATAAAGGAGTAGTTTAATGGCCCAAATTCTGTAAAAATACTGTGAATACAGACAAAACTATTATTTTGAAATAATGTAAATTTATGGCCTACATACATTTAACAATAGCAAAGGAAATAAATATACAATAACTGAAAATAGGTTATAAATAGGTTAAGTGTTATAATCTATCAGTACCCCCCCCCCCCACATAATATTTTTAGTCAAAACTTGTGAAACAAAGTTACTCTCTTTGCTAATCACAGTCTACAAGATACGAACATGTGTCAATAAACCTTCCGGAGTATTTGTTATGTAAACTGACAGCGGGAATTTCCATTATGGATATTTAGTTAACAGAAATTTTGAGTTTAAATTTGGTTCTCTATTAAATCATAAATATTGTATACGTTCAAATGAAAAACTATTCTATTTGAATTCGAAAAGTAGGAAGTAAACAGTAAAGTATGGATTTAGTACAAAGCTAGGTTGGGAAGTGTGCCCTGCACCCATTATAGAACTAGATCAGAAATATAATGGAGACTATGAAAATAATGTTTTCTTTATATGATTGCATCAAAATGATGCTCTACGAAAAACGAAATTTGTGATGTGTGATGTCGCTGGAGTATCTTCAGATAGTGTTCCCAAGTAATCCGACGTGGCGGGCCGAAAGTTACTTTAAACTTATTGAAAAACAGAAAACAGGATTGAGTAGTGTGTAAGTATAACTATTGTATGTAAACTTTAGCAGTTACTTTCTAATAATAGATCAGTGTGTAAGTATAACTATTGCATGTAAACTTTAGCAGTTTCTTTCTAATAATAGATCAGTGTGTAAGTATAACTATTGCATGTAAACTATAGCAGTTTCTTTGCAATAATAGATCAGTGTGTAAGTATAACTATTGCATGTAAACTATAGCAGTTGCTATGCAATAATAGATCAGTGTGTAAGTATAACTATTGCATGTAAACTATAGCAGTTTCTTTCTAATAATAGATCAGTGTGTAAGTATAACTATTGCGTGTAAACTATAGCAGTTTCTTTGCAATAATAGATCAGTGTGTAAGTATAACTATTGCATGTAAACTTTAGCAGTTACTTTCTAATAATAGATCAGTGTGTAAGTATAACTATTGCATGTAAACTATAGCAGTTTCTTTGCAATAATAGATCAGTGTGTAAGTATAACTATTGCATGTAAACTATAGCAGTTTCTTTGCAATAATATATCAGTGTGTAAGTATAACTATTGCATGTAAACTTTAGCAGTTACTTTCTAATAATAGATCAGTGTGTAAGTATAACTATTGCATGTAAACTATAGCAGTTTCTTTGCAATAATAGATCAGTGTGTAAGTATAACTATTGCATGTAAACTATAGCAGTTTCTTTCTAATAATAGATCAGTGTGTAAGTATAACTATTGCATGTAAACTATAGCAGTTTCTTTCTAATAATAGATCAGTGTGTAAGTATAACTATTGCATGTAAACTATAGCAGTTTCTTTCTAATAATAGATCAGTGTGTAAGTATAACTATTGCATGTAAACTATAGCAGTTTCTTTCTAATAATAGATCAGTGTGTAAGTATAACTATTGCATGTAAACTATAGCAGTTTCTTTCTAATAATAGATCAGTGTGTAAGTATAACTATTGCATGTAAACTTTAGCAGTTACTTTCTAATAATAGATCAGTGTGTAAGTATAACTATTGCATGTAAACTATAGCAGTTTCTTTGCAATAATAGATCAGTGTGTAAGTATAACTATTGCATGTAAACTATAGCAGTTTCTTTGCAATAATATATCAGTGTGTAAGTATAACTATTGCATGTAAACTTTAGCAGTTACTTTCTAATAATAGATCAGTGTGTAAGTATAACTATTGCATGTAAACTATAGCAGTTTCTTTGCAATAATAGATCAGTGTGTAAGTATAACTATTGCATGTAAACTATAGCAGTTACTTTCTAATAATAGATCAGTGTGTAAGTATAACTATTGCATGTAAACTTTAGCAGTTACTTTCTAATAATAGATCAGTGTGTAAGTATAACTATTGCATGTAAACTATAGCAGTTTCTTTGCAATAATAGATCAGTGTGTAAGTATAACTATTGCATGTAAACTATAGCAGTTTCTTTCTAATAATAGATCAGTGTGTAAGTATAACTATTGCATGTAAACTATAGCAGTTTCTTTCTAATAATAGATCAGTGTGTAAGTATAACTATTGCATGTAAACTTTAGCAGTTACTTTCTAATAATAGATCAGTGTGTAAGTATAACTATTGCATGTAAACTATAGCAGTTTCTTTGCAATAATAGATCAGTGTGTAAGTATAACTATTGCATGTAAACTATAGCAGTTTCTTTCTAATAATAGATCAGTGTGTAAGTATAACTATTGCATGTAAACTATAGCAGTTTCTTTCTAATAATAGATCAGTGTGTAAGTATAACTATTGCATGTAAACTATAGCAGTTTCTTTCTAATAATAGATCAGTGTGTAAGTATAACTATTTCATGTAAACTATAGCAGTTTCTTTCTAATAATAGATCAGTGTGTAAGTATAACTATTGCATGTAAACTTTAGCAGTTACTTTCTAATAATAGATCAGTGTGTAAGTATAACTATTGCATGTAAACTATAGCAGTTTCTTTGCAATAATAGATCAGTGTGTAAGTATAACTATTGCATGTAAACTTTAGCAGTTACTTTCTAATAATAGATCAGTGTGTAAGTATAACTATTGCGTGTAAACTATAGCAGTTTCTTTGCAATAATAGATCAGTGTGTAAGTATAACTATTGCATGTAAACTTTAGCAGTTACTTTCTAATAATAGATCAGTGTGTAAGTATAACTATTGCATGTAAACTATAGCAGTTTCTTTGCAATAATAGATCAGTGTGTAAGTATAACTATTGCATGTAAACTATAGCAGTTTCTTTGCAATAATATATCAGTGTGTAAGTATAACTATTGCATGTAAACTTTAGCAGTTACTTTCTAATAATAGATCAGTGTGTAAGTATAACTATTGCATGTAAACTATAGCAGTTTCTTTGCAATAATAGATCAGTGTGTAAGTATAACTATTGCATGTAAACTATAGCAGTTTCTTTCTAATAATAGATCAGTGTGTAAGTATAACTATTGCATGTAAACTATAGCAGTTTCTTTCTAATAATAGATCAGTGTGTAAGTATAACTATTGCATGTAAACTATAGCAGTTTCTTTCTAATAATAGATCAGTGTGTAAGTATAACTATTGCATGTAAACTATAGCAGTTTCTTTCTAATAATAGATCAGTGTGTAAGTATAACTATTGCATGTAAACTTTAGCAGTTTCTTTCTAATAATAGATCAGTGTGTAAGTATAACTATTGCATGTAAACTTTAGCAGTTACTTTCTAATAATAGATCAGTGTGTAAGTATAACTATTGCATGTAAACTATAGCAGTTTCTTTCTAATAATAGATCAGTGTGTAAGTATAACTATTGCATGTAAACTATAGCAGTTTCTTTCTAATAATAGATCAGTGTGTAAGTATAACTATTGCATGTAAACTTTAGCAGTTACTTTCTAATAATAGATCAGTGTGTAAGTATAACTATTGCATGTAAACTATAGCAGTTTCTTTGCAATAATAGATCAGTGTGTAAGTATAACTATTGCATGTAAACTATAGCAGTTTCTTTCTAATAATAGATCAGTGTGTAAGTATAACTATTGCATGTAAACTATAGCAGTTTCTTTCTAATAATAGATCAGTGTGTAAGTATAACTATTGCATGTAAACTATAGCAGTTTCTTTCTAATAATAGATCAGTGTGTAAGTATAACTATTGCATGTAAACTTTAGCAGTTACTTTCTAATAATAGATCAGTGTGTAAGTATAACTATTGCATGTAAACTATAGCAGTTTCTTTGCAATAATAGATCAGTGTGTAAGTATAACTATTGCATGTAAACTTTAGCAGTTACTTTCTAATAATAGATCAGTGTGTAAGTATAACTATTGCATGTAAACTATAGCAGTTTCTTTGCAATAATAGATCAGTGTGTAAGTATAACTATTGCATGTAAACTATAGCAGTTTCTTTGCAATAATATATCAGTGTGTAAGTATAACTATTGCATGTAAACTTTAGCAGTTACTTTCTAATAATAGATCAGTGTGTAAGTATAACTATTGCATGTAAACTATAGCAGTTTCTTTGCAATAATATATCAGTGTGTAAGTATAACTATTGCATGTAAACTTTAGCAGTTACTTTCTAATAATAGATCAGTGTGTAAGTATAACTATTGCATGTAAACTATAGCAGTTTCTTTGCAATAATATATCAGTGTGTAAGTATAACTATTGCATGTAAACTTTAGCAGTTACTTTCTAATAATAGATCAGTGTGTAAGTATAACTATTGCATGTAAACTATAGCAGTTTCTTTGCAATAATATATCAGTGTGTAAGTATAACTATTGTATGTAAAATTTAACAGTTACTTTCTAATAATAGATCAGTGTGTAAGTATAACTATTGCATGTAAACTATATCAGTTGCTTTGCAATAATAGATCAGTGTGTAAGTATAACTATTGCATGTAAACTTTAACAGTTACTTTCTAATAATAGATCAGTGTGTAAGTATAACTATTGCATGTAAACTATAGCAGTTTCTTTGCAATAATATATCAGTGTGTAAGTATAACTATTGCGTGTAAACTATAGCAGTTTCTTTGCAATAATAGATCAGTGTGTAGGTGTAACTATTGCATGTAAACTATAGCAGTTGCTATGCAATAATAGATCAGTGTGTAAGTATAACTATTGCTTGTAAACTATAGCAGTTGCTTTGCAATAATAGATATTAGCATTTTGTACAGAGATCAAAGTTGTGTGTTTTACTGAACACGTTTTCTCTTTTACAAAGGTAACCAATTCAACTTTATAAGTCTTTTGCATTGTTTTAAATTTAGTGATTTCAGATTACAATCAGTAAGACGAATATATTGTTCTTTGTCACATATTATAGACTACATAATATATACAGTATGAAGTTATGTAATGGGTAAAAAAAATCGATGTTTCATTTTTGAAAACTGGACGGATATATCAGTTTTGAGTTGCTTGAGTCCAAAAATGTAGTTTTTGGAATGATATCCGTCTATCTTGTGTCGGTATGCAGTGCGCTTTACCCAAACAAGTAGACAGGTTTTACTCAAATTTGGTATGTGAGTACGTTTTAGCCATATATCGGGATATTTTTTCAATAACTCAAAATTTGGGGGTAGTTATCATAAAAAAGATAAAATTCCGAATTTATTAAAATACGCTTTAATGATTTGGATAAGATTTTGTTCAAGTGTAGCCTATAAGGACCCAAACAAAACATATTGGTTACGATCTCTCCAACATGTCGGTTTATGAGTTATGGGTTTTATTTGTGTTGAACTGTTTATAAAAGATGCAATTTCTCAAAATCAACTCTACCGATTTCATTCAAATTTTAGTAAAATGTGATTCTAACTCATGTGCAAAATCGCACGTAAAAACTTTTACGCGAGGCGTTTTACTTTATAAAACCAGTGATATTTCAAAGGTCTTATTTAGGTAAGAAAATTGGCATAAAAAATGTCGATATTTTGACCCTAACCAAAATAACTGTTATAAACGTAATGGATTGTTTTTTTTTTTTAGACAATGTACTTGTGTGAGTACGAGTAAGTGTTAAATGTTTGAACTCGTTTCGTAAAAATACTGGAACATAATTTCCACTTCGAACTTAATACACTCCTTCACTTGAAATGAACAACGTTTATTTGTGGAAACTTCAATCACCGTATGATTGATTGTATAAACACAATTGTCCACAATAAACACAAACTTCAATCACCGTATGATTGATTGTATAAACACAATTGTCCACAATAAACACAAACTTCAATCACCGTATGATTGATTGTATAAACACAATTGTCCACAATAAACACAAACATCAATCACCGTGTGATTGATTGTATAAACACAATTGTCAACAATAAACACCAACTTCAATCACCGTATGAATGATTGTATAAACACAATTGTCAACAATAAACACAAACTTCAATCTCCGTATGATTGATTGTATAAACACAATTGTCAACAATAAACACCAACTTCAATCACCGTATGATTGATTGTATAAATACAATTAATTATCAACAATAAACACAAACTTCAATCACCGTATGATTGATTGTATAAACACAATTGTCAACAATAAACACAAACTTCAATCTCCGTATGATTGATTGTATAAACACAATTGTCCACAATAAACACAAACTTCAATCACCGTATGATTGATTGTATAAACACAATTGTCCACAATAAACACAAACTTCAATCACCGTATGATTGATTGTATAAACACAATTGTCCACAATAAACACAAACATCAATCACCGTGTGATTGATTGTATAAACACAATTGTCAACAATAAACACCAACTTCAATCACCGTATGAATGATTGTATAAACACAATTGTCAACAATAAACACAAACTTCAATCTCCGTATGATTGATTGTATAAACACAATTGACCACAATAAACACCAACTTCAATCACCGCATGATTGATTGTATAAACACAATTGTCCACAATAAACACAAACTTCAATCTCTGTATTATTGATTGTATAAACACAATTGTGAACAATAAACACAAACTTGAATCTCCGTATGATTGATTGTATAAACACAATTGTCAACAATAAATACCTACTTCAATCACCGTATGATTGATTGTATAAACACAATTGTCCACAATAAACACTATATTTGTATCAAGACTTTTAAACCACCTAATAGTTTACTTTAACTTTATTAAATAGGTAAATCGAAAATGACAAATGTAACTCATGATATGCAAGGATTAATGAAATATGATGTGGTGTAAGTAGGTTGTGTGCCACACGCAGCGTGGGTCAGAAGCCACGCTGGTTTTCTGATAAAAGTGCACGTATCATGCAATATAAGGCAATAACCCTACCTGTACACATGCTTCTCTCATTCTGCTAAATTGGAAATCGGTTTAATTTACTTTTATTACCTTTAATCGCATAACGTTAAGTTAATTAGGTGCTGGTTTCCGTAACCTCATAATCCCGCTGTTTTTTTTGATTTTAGACCGCATTCAAAATTTCAAAAATGAAAACAACTTTATAACTTTCGTTTTGAATTGATATAGGTCCGGAGAAATTATTTAATTGCACGCATTAAATGACTGCTCGAATTCGCTGTTTTTATTAAGACCCTTAATCGCCTTATGAGTTAAGATAAAAAACGGTCATTTTTTAGAATATTTTTTTAAACACAAAATACCGTTTACTTGCCAATATTAAACACATATTCTGAAAAGAAGGTCTTGTAAATTTGGTATGAAAACACAATTCGGTTCTGTAAAAATAACTTTCTTTCAAAACGTATAAACATATAAAAAAAACATATAAACAACACTTTACCTTTTGTGTTTTTCCGTTGTTTATATTATTAATTCAGTTTGTCACTTGTGTAAACAACCATTTCAGGTCGTATACAGTAGTGATAATAAACTGATTTGTGGATTGTAATAGTGTTTGGTTTTCCCTGCTTCTGTAATGTTGGCTTCCACACAATATAACCTAAAATTTCAAAATAATTTTCCTTATTTCCTTTTTACAATTTTATTACAATTTAAACCCCAAGGAAATAATTACACCCCAAAAGTAGAGCTTCTTTTACACGTCATCATTGCAGTGCTGTAGGTAATATAATTGCCAAAGAAAAGAAATTGTTTAAGCACGCCGTTGTCATCTTGTCTTGTAACTTTATATCACGCACACTTGAAAATATTTATAATGAAAGGCGTGTCCAAGAATACGACACGCGTTGCAGAACAGTTGTTGAAAGGAGTTAGACCAAAATAAAATTAATAACTGGATAAAAGCAATTTGTATACACCTTGGCCGGAAATCTCGCTGATTTTGATACTTTTTCTTTCTAATTTAATCTTCATAAAATAAACTCTTAGCTAACAGTCTTAGCTCTATTACATAATTATTGAGCTTGACTTGTGAGATAATATTAGATAGAAAAAAACTGGAACACAAGATCTCACAAAAAACGTTTATTTAATCAAACACGTTTCAACGACAAAGTCGCAATCCTCAGTGATACATGAGTTACAATGTAATAACAAAAATATAGTTATAACTATATAGCTCATGTATCACTGAGAATGGCGACTTTGTCGTTGAATCGTGTTTGATTAAATAAACGTAATTTTCGTGAGATCTTGTGTGTCGAGTTTTTTTCTATCAAGTAGGCGGCTTTTCATCGTGTAATTTGTGATTAGAATATAGAGTTCTCTTCGCTTCAAATCTAGTTTTAGTAACCAGGATTCCCTACTACTAGTAGTTCCCCCACTATTCTCATGAACAAAGAAAGGTTTCGAATCAAATTCAGAACCTCTTGTAACAAGCTCTAATTTAATCTATAAACAAAAAATAATAAAACACACACACGTTCCTTAATATCGAGGTGATTTATAAAGTTGGTAAAATTTATCATTTAAAGCACTAAAACAACATATGTAATTAAAGCCCTATTACACACAAAAACAACGAAATTGGAAAAATATAAAATATCTATTTAATTCAGATTTTATAATATATTTCTAGGTCTTTATAAAATTAATGGTTTTACTAAATTAAGTGAACGTAAAAAAAATCTGACACTAGAGAATGTACATATACATACCTCACACAATGATATACATATCCCCTTCCTACCGTGCACACGAATTTCAATGACCCTTTCCTTCAAAACGTATCCATTTCATGTATAGTGGACGAAAAAAAAATCAAATAATACCACACATAGGCCTACCCTATTGCTACCTGTAATGAAAACGTAGAGTTCCTACACAAATTTACATTCACTTCAGAAGGTGAAGGTTATCGCAGAGTGTTATTGTATAAGTTTTTTTTATACATACAGTTTTTGTTTGTTTTAAATCTGTTTTTTTTTTTTTTTTTTTTTTTTTTAGACGATAATTTAGCACGAGGTTTTTAGCTGCATTATAGCCAAACAGACGCCTAAAATACACACTACCAACTTTACGTAAGTTAAGAAATAGAAAGTTATGTGATGAGTCAAAACATGGATGGAGAGTTTTTCATTTTTTCGATAACTCAATATTTTGTAGGTAGTTGTTATAAGAAGAAACACAAATTACGATATTCTCAAAATCGACTGTAATGATCTTGAGAAAATTCTTCTCGAGTGTAGCTTCTAAAGACCTAAACAAAACTGTCATCTTTCAACAAATAACATAGTTACAGAGTTTGTTAGTTATCTGTAAAAAAGAAGAAGAAAAAACTCAATATCTCAAAATTGGCGTTACCGATATTGTTAAAATTTTAGCGAAATGTGAAGATTAATAACCCAAACCAGTATACAAAAATATTACGGCTCAGAAATAATTGAAAAAAACAAAAATGTACCCTGACTGCTGTCATTAAAAACTTGATTTTAAACAATACAACTTAAACCGAGGACGTGTTTTTGGCATACGGACAATAAATATCGATAGGCCTAACCTGACACTATACAAGGAAGAGGGTCGATGGATTGCGTAATATTCCCACAGGTGGCTAATTGCTCACAAAGCTTACATTTATATGTTACCTACTTATACGTTTGTAATAGGAACATGCGATGTCTGATCCAAACACGAAGGCTTGGTAGTTTAATAGAAGAATTCTATAGCCTATTCAGAGGATTTATTTTAGATTGTAGGACAACGTATTCTGATTTCGGAAACAAATACTATCCCAGTCGGTTTTGATGTTTTTAAATTTTGAGTAAGTTTAATGTTCATTTTGATACTTTTTGAAAATGAGCAGTAAATGAATTATATCTTGTACTAGCTCACAATCAGTAGCGGAAGAAGTTAACATATATATATTTATATATTGACATCTTGACCGACGTTAATAATAGTAGCGTTGTGGATGTGAAGACCACTACGATGTCTTACTAGAGATCTATTGGTTGGAACTCCCGTCTTTGGAAGACGGGAAGTCTTCCCTCTATTGGTTGGAAGTCCCAGCACATGAAGGGGGTCAAGGTAGGTACCCTTATAGACGTTTAGCCATTTTTGCGTTACTGCACCGTATTTAAGTAATAGATTATGTAGCGTTCCTCCCCCTCTCGGCAAAATCTGCAGTTTCCATAATTTTTTATTCAGATCCTTCTAACTTCTAAGGTGTTCCCGGAGTCTATAATGTCTACTCCTCACTCAGGGCCTCAGTGGGTTATCTATACCGCAAGGTTGTTCTAGTGGCGGGAACGGGATGTTCTTCTTCTATGTTTCTTAGGCTTTTCTCTCCTGTTTTCCACTCTTTTTTTTATGCTTCTTCTACAGGAGTGCAATGCTCCTTATGGCCACATTGTTTACGAAATCTCTACGAAGCAGAGGATCTCCCATGTTGATAGCTATCACTGAGAATGCTCCATTTATCACCACTTTGAGTTGCAGTGACATAAGTTTGTAATTTTCCACTTTTTCTCCATCTTTTCCCACGAGCAGCCAGGGAAAGGATGGTCCACCCAGCCAGAACCTCGCTTGCTTTGAATATTTATCAAGTATTCCACAGGCTCCTTATGTTACAACTTTTACCCGGTGCCATTCACCCTATCAACAAATGGCGCTTTACAATTTAAGGTTGGGGTGAAAACAGAAGAAAGAAGGGATGAAGACACATTGGGGTGGGGGGAGTCAAGGTGAAAAATGCTGACAGAATTGATCAAGAAAGATACACCTACACGGTAGTAGGAGGTAGTTCAGGTCATGGAAAGATCTGAGATTGTTTGCAGTGCATGTCCATTGGTGATGGGTTCGTCCATTCTTAAGGGAACACTTTAATGATAACTCGATGCGTAAAAAAAATCCATACTTCTTTGTAAATTGAAGATTTATTTTTGTCACAGTTTGTATTAGAAAGTTCTTACCGTATTTTTGTCATCTAAAGGAGGAAAAAACTACAAATGACCTATATGTAATAATTTAGACATATATTATAATGGTAATTTGCGTGTATCTTGTTTAACTAACCTCAAATCTATTTTATGGATATTATACTGAATCAGCTGTGATAAATTTGTAAACTTGGCTGTTATGGCAACGATGTTAAAATGGAACAGACAGCTGATTTGTGAGTTTCTATAAATTTACTACACAGTAATAATAGTCTATTTGGAATTTTCAACTGCTTTGATTGAGGTAGAAAATTATAAAACTGCCTAGAGGCAATTTTCTAAAATGGCTGGATCACCATTTGTTACATTTCGATTTCAAATCTCTACCGTTCCACATCACGTTGGTTTTGTTTGAATTTGGTATTGGTGTATCTATTATTTGTATTTCAAAATTATTTATTACCGCAACGCGTCACGTTTTATTGTCCCGCCACGTGCCGTCATCACAAAAATCACGCTCTACTTTATATATATGTATGTATGTAGGCCTATGTATATATGTATGTACAGTAAATACTTTCGCACACTTACAAAAATATTGCACTAACTTTCACCCATACATACATACAAAAAATTTTGAAAAGAAGAAGAAATTTAATTGAACCATCAAAATATTTTTATCCCTGTGGCAATAGGGCGTTTAGTTACATTAATTTAGCTAGCTTCCAAGTAGTTCCTCTCTGCACCACGAGTAGCCGATTGACTTTTTATCAAAGACAAGTTACACTTAACAATGTTTAATGATAAAAAAATAAGTACAACGAGATATGGAACTACAATTGACGCTGTATTTACAAGATATTTGGTCGATTTCATTCAAGAGTATTCAATTCATATTTTAGTTATCACAAACCAATAGTTTCATTTTTAGAATATAGGCCTAATCATTACAAATAATGAAAATATTATTATTATTTTCGAAATACAAGAATAATGTATTATTGTAAATAGTACTGTAAACAATTATTATTCAAATGTAAATATTATTTTTTTACTAATATTTAATAAAGAAAATAAATTTAATTTTTGTTTATTCAAAATTCTTATGGTCTTAATTTATACATTATACAATATACTTTGAGGATTGTTGTTTTTGGAATACCTAACTCTAGGCTTCGTCGAGGTATTAACTTCTTAGGACTTCTGATTACACATTGTCTAATAAGTTCAACTTTTTCGTGTGATACACTTGGCCTGCCAGATGATTTCTGCTTTTGAACTGACCCAGTTTCTTCGAATTGTTTGAACCAACGTCGTATGTTATTTTCATGTGGTTGATATTTTCTGTATTCGCGTCGAAATGCACGTTGCACTGAAATTACAGACTTGAATTCAGCCAGCAACAAAACACACTTTGCTTTTTCTTTATTAGAGAACATAATAACACACTCCACACAGAACACTCCATAAAACGCAAAACACACTACCACAACAATGTAAAAACTAGTTTTGAGGTTACAACAGCTTGATAAACAAATTTTTCGGCTATAAGCTATCAGCGATAATAACACACTACAAAATTTCTCTACTGTCTTCATAAATTAATGAAACCCCGCCATTATTTTATGATAATCCTATATTATAAATACATGTAGAGTTGAACACTCTCCAGTTATTGCCTCTTAGTAGGAAGGGTATTTTAAGATATGGATTAAAAAAAAGTTCAATTCAGTTTGACATGTTGAAGTGTGTATTGAGTATGCATATATTATGAACAATAATTAACACGTCATTACTTTATTGTGTAGACAAAAAAATCTTTATTTTATAACACAAACAAATTTTGATCTTCTGTTTTAACAACCAACAATAACAAAGAGGTAGTAACGGACAAATGACATGCAAATATTGGAAACCATATTGATTACTCCATATTCGTGATATGTAATAGTTTTTCTGCAAAATTATTGAAAACCCTTTTTATGTAGAATATAGTGCTGTTAGTAACCTCAGTTTTTAGCGAATTTCCTTTGGATATTTACATATATATACTCATTGTAAAGATGAGATTAAGGACCATAAAGTGAACACTGATCATGATGCTTCAAACACGTTTTGGTTGTTCGTTCAAATTCGTGTTATATTTATATAAGTATGTTATAAAGATCACAATTGAAGACCAATTTTCTTCAAATTAGGCACAAATACATATTTTTAGAATGCCTTAGACAATCATACAATTTAAAAAACTGCGTTCGTGTAGGCTATATAGAATTTTGGTAAAGTTTCTTTATAAAATAATTTGAATAATGACTAGGACTTGTATAATTTGTAAAAAAGGAAAACAAAATTGTTTTGACTATCGTAGTTTTCAAAATATCATATTTTAATGTCCATGATTGAATAAAATAACTACTACCGTAGTTAACTACTATTTTTAGTTATTTATCGAAGAATGACTTGTAAGAAACTAAAAAAGAAATATGTGGAAAAACTTATAACCATCAAGTAACAACAAAGATTATGGTTATGTAACTCGTTTACTCCTTGTGTATTTCTTTGTCTTTTTAAATGCTAATGCATTTTCCACTTAACCAAATCTGCGATATTTCTAAATTCAGACTACCAATGAATGTCAAAATTAACTATCTTAGGCTAGTCTAGAATCTAGATTTTAAAAAACAAGTACCCAAAAACTACCATTCACAAGCGGTTACCACTTAGAACATTATAAAAATTTATTCATATTAAATTCAATGACTAGTATAACCTAACATATTTATTTGCTAAAATTGAATGAATTCGAACTAAAATTTTGACTGATAGAGTTATTAATGTTAATTTTTTTTTTTTTTTGTGGTTATGTTTATAACAATTTAGTTTTTTTAACGATAATTCTTATATTTTGCATCATAAAACGCATTGTTCATAACTGTAAACAGATTTGAAAGTAGGATAAAATGAGCTACTGAAAAATCTAAAGCTATAAATTTATCCAGGATTTTTTTTTAATTTGAAAGTCGGCTGCCATTTAGGATTATTACAGGAAGTTCTTAACGAACTTGTTCAACTTATACCTATCATACCTTTTGATTTAGAAATAATCATCTAAATTATAATTAATTAGTCATGCAAACCTTTATTGAAAAACATTAAATTTTACTTTTCTGTGCACTTAAATTTATGACATTTAAATTACCCCCTGCGTAAAAAATTGCTACAATATCCTGTGGATAAACTGACATTTTTAGAACGGTGTATATAGAGTTGTAAAACTGTTTTGGTAAATGTTAAAAATAAAAATTCATTTCATAATTTCCAAAGGTTACTCAGATGTTACCTTATAGAAAGTGGTTTTTACTCGGTGGGGGAGTACCTTGACGCTTCCAAGAGTACCTCAATAAGTTTTAAAGGTATCAGGACAGGATGATTGGTTTTCTGTTGTGATTATGTGTTTCTGCCATATGTTAATATATTAAATTGTGTAAAAAGTGTTCAGTTTATATGTATATTTTAATGTTTGTAGTAGAATTTTGTATTAAAATATAACATGTGACTTGTTTCCTGTAAACAAAAACTGATGCAAATAAGTACAAATACAAATTCATTTCAAATTTAAGAGAAAATCGGACGTTAATTTTGCTGCTCTAGAACTGTTATATAGGCTACTATTTTAATACAGTGAGTCAAAAATTATGTCAAATTAATCTTATTGCTAGGATCGATAGATATGTCATAGTGATGAGTGACGGTGCTTCTATGAGGCAAATTGCAATAATTACAATTCCTATTATTATAAATTCACTAAAACCTACCTTTATTTTGCATTAATAAAATCAAAATTTTCGAACCATGACATATTTTCCTTTATATACGTGAAAAGTAGGCCTAAACATAAATTAGATGTTATGTAGACAGCTGTTTGAAATCGGAAATTTTGTACCACATATGAGGTTAAGTGAAACGTTTTACAAAATGTAACAGATTTTTAAAAAAAAAAATAATGTAAATTTAATGTTTAATACAAATTAGTCATCTGTTGGATCAAAATTGAACTAACCTAGAAAATCTGAAGTCTATTAAAAACGAGCAGTATATTATTATAAGTTCACGTAAATTATTCTACATCAACATTCAGGGGCAAATTTTATAAGTGATTGTTTATTGATTTTCTGTATACAAGGTAAATATTAGTTGCCTAGCCTATTAACTTTAGACCTATATTATATTATTGATAAGTTTTAACGATTGAACAAATAAAATGTCTACGTATTATTATAAATTTAAACCAAAAGGGTCTGTTTCAAAAACTATTAATATTATATTTAATAGTTGATATATATATATATATATATTTTATAAGCGAAAAAAAAATCTGTTTTATATAATAATAATACTTTCTACTTTATAAAAAAAATGGACCAACTGGTGTTCCTTTATTTTTTTATTCACAAAGGTAATTTTAATTTTTTGGTTATATAGGCCTACGTAATTCTTACTGCAAATCTCTAATAATAATTATAATAAAACATTAGCAATTTAAATTGGTTAAGAAAGGCATTAAAAATTAAAGTTGAATATTTCGAGGCATTTAGCCTACCCAATAATCACAAAGGAAATATATAGCCTGGAGTTTTTTCATAAACCTTCTAATATTATAGGCTATGCTTATAAGGCGATAGAATATATTATATAGGCTATATTTTTTAATGGAGAAAGTTCTGTTTCATAAAGTTATAATTCAGCTTTTGTTTTTTTAATGTGTGATTCCCTTGAGTGATATTTTTTAGGTTATTTATGAAAATGTATATTGTTGTTTTTACAAAATGTCAAATCTATAACAAAAAATAAATAAATAAATAAATAAAATAACATTACTAAAATTGGTTCAGCTATGAAAACTGAATTGTTTGTTGCATTTACGAAACAATCACCAAGGAAATAAAGAGAAAAAGCTTGGTCTGAATCATAGGACTTTGTAGTAACAATTGGACGTTTTAGCAACGATAAAGGCAAATAAATCTTTCTTTTTAGTTCATTAATTGCTTTATATATATTTTTTTCAGAAATCACATGAGTTATATTTCTTTTTTAATACCGCCCACTTCAGCAAGGTCTACAAAATTACATGGGCTAAAAAGATAGCCTAGGTAGTGTAGACAAAATTTGGGAGTCATTTACGTGATAAATGGCCAAAACACAAAATTCAATTTTAGATAACGAAAACACTGCAAAAGAAGGATTTAAACAGTTAGTTTAATTAACACTAAAATAATTAGTCCAAACAGGCTTAGACTAAATAACAATTTTGATCAAATTAGCCTTGGTTAATTTACACCTTTCAACCAATTACCTGGTATTTTCAAGAAACAACGACCAATAAGTTTTGTTTTGTCCCTTACATATTTAGTAAATTATATTAAAATTGTTATAGTCAGTTTTGAATAAATCGGAATTTGAGTTACATGGTGTTATGACGCTTAACTATCTTCTCTAAAAATTGAACTTGGTTTTGTGTATGAATGTGGACTATTTATTTTATTCTCTCTATAATATGCAGAGCTTTTTTTTCTACTTACTCGCATGTATGTACATGTATTGAAAAAGTACATTTAATCTAGATAAATATTTAACAAATGCAATTTTATTGTTGAATACCGAGTTTTATGAAAAATAGTATTTTTGCAAAACTAATTTACATTTTTAATCAAATTCATAATAACAAGAAACATACATATTTATATTAAATAATAATGAAAAAATAATGTTTGATATTTATTATTTGGACGAATTTATTAATTTTTTGTCTACAGGTGTTAATTTTTCTTATTTAATTTCAATCATAGCTTGGTCAACTTTACCATAGAGCAAAACATGGAGTTAAATTATTTAAAAAACCTTCTTTTGATAAGACATATGGTTTTCGAGTTATTAACAATTAAAACATGTAAAAATTGTAAGAGCAACAGGGGTTAGTGCCACCATTAAATAACCATAGCTGGGGTAGTTTTAATCCCATCAAAACTAGTAATAACCACATAGAGAATTTTATGTTCTCTACATATTGTTTTATGTTCATATTGCAATATGAAATGCAATAGGACTTGTTCCTTTCCACCATGTTGGTTCCTTCCACTTTTCCTTTCTCACTTATCTCTATTTCACCTTACCTTACTAGCTGAATATAAGCCTTGTTTATTAGGCCTACTAATGAATGTGTTATTATATATCCAAAATAATCAACCTAATCCTTTTCTAAATGTAATTAATATTATTGTTAACAGTGCTTGACTCGACAAGATACAACTAAAATTCATACTCTAAGAAATAATCGCAAAAATTGATTTTTCGAGCCTTTCACTCCTCTGCTTAGAAACCGACTTTTCACAGTGCTCCACTTTTGCAGTTATGATCCAGGAATGATTTTTTTATGTTTTAGAATATCCCTGTTCATGACAAGAATATACTAGTCAGTCAAATTCATGTTTATATTTATTATACTATATAAACATAAAATTATTTTTATACCACCACTTCTTTTAAAGAAATATTTATTCATGTTACTAAAGCATTAAAATATCAGTTGGTAGGAGCCTGCTTAGTCTTCAAATCAGTAATTTTTTTAAATAAATTAAAAAATCTGTTACTCCAAACAAGCGAAAAAAAATATTTGTCACAATATTTATATTACATTCCATAACATAATAAAAGGTGGAACAGGCTAATAATGTTAATAAATGATCTGAAGGAAAATGCTTCTAACCTTCCATAAAAACCCCTATGTGTTTGACTCTTTTTTAACTTTGAGAGTCTGTAGAGATATAATGATTTAAAAATTATAAAGAAGTTGGTCACTCGACTTGTGTATGGATGTAAGAAAAATTCAGATAGGATGTTTTAAAGTGTTTAAGTGCTTAGCAAAGTACTGAATTTTAATTACAGTAGGTTACCATTTAAAACCATTTGTAGTAGGCCTATATGTAGTCTACCAATTAAAACCAACAAAATGGAAGTTGTATACTTATTTAATTGTTTTGCTTTGTAGTTCTCTGACATCTGCATTGTATTTTAATTTTCCCTTGATTTAAAATAAATTCAAAATATTTCTAATATAAATTAAGTGTACTTGCATGACTATTGAGCATTCCCTGACATTTTATAATGAGGTTTTGATTTATTGCTACTTAGTAGGTCTACATACAACTTAATTGTTGTTTTTCTTTTTATAACAGGTTATAATAATAAATTATAAACAGTTTGACTTAATAACTTTATTTGACAATTCATTTAATTTATACTGTGGGAGCATAAAAGACTGTTGTTATATCTGTACTTATTAATTTTTTAAGCAACTGCATTTTATAAGATATATTTCATTATGATGCTTTTTATATATTTCTGCTAGGATGTAGGCCTACATAATTAATTTCAGTATACTTCACTAAATGATGTAGCATTGATACAATAATTAGTGATAATTTCATACAAGTTCACTAGTTATATTATCTGTTTTATCACATCATATAAGAGAAGTACATGACTAGCCAATTTTTTTTTTAAAGAATTAATTTAAAAATCGAAAACCCATTTTACCTCTGAAATAGAAGTTTAAATTCCTCAATTGCCATATTGAAATTTCATCATATATTATTATTTTATTATATGAAAGAGAAATTTGTGATATGAAATTTAATTATGATTCAACAATTGGTTTCTCTTCTGAAACTGTACTAAATTATGACTTTTTATGGCCTTAGTACTATTCAAACTTACTCGATTCTCATAACTATTTAGGTTTATGTTTGCAGCAAGTTAATTGAGACATTAGAAGTACAGCACTTATTTAAATATATATTTTATATTAACATTTAATTTTTACTAAATAAAATAAACTGATAAAATAATTTTTACTGTGTAGCTCTACAGTTCTTTTTGTTAACTTTCAGAAATTAAATCTCAACAAAATGGGTGTAGGACATATGGGTTTCTCCGACGAAGGTGATATGGATCGAATTGCTCAAGAGTTTTGGTCCCAATGGAAGTTTCCTAATTGTGTTTGCTGCATACATTGTGTTGACATATACGAATAAAAAAACCAAATCATTCTGGTAGCATGTACAAGAACTATAAACAGTATTTTTCAATTATTTTGCAAGTTGTTGCTGTGCCAGACTATAAGTTTCTAGCTGTTGACGTTGGTGCTTATGGTAAAGAGAGTAATGGAGGAATTTTTAGAAATTATACTCTTTCCTCGAAACTTGAAATGGGAGCGATGGGGGTTCAACGGCTCTCTGCCCTTCCTGGAACTGAAACAGAAGTCCCTCACATACATCTTCGAGATAAAATATCACAATAAAAACATATTTGATAAGACCGTATCCTGTGACAAAACTCAGACCATCAGAAACTATTTTTAACCAATTGCTTTCAAAAATGGTTTATGTGCTTTCGGTATTACGTCTATCAAATGGAGGTTATAGCAAAAAGCTATTGAGATGGATCTGGATGAAGCTGACAAATTAGTTAAATGCATCTTTTTGCTACATAATATTATTATAGACAAAGAGGGGAACTTCTTTTGTTTCTGAGTCAACACAATCTTAAGACTGATTTGCTTCCATCGACGAAAACAGAGGTGTCAATGCTACTTACACTAATAGAGATAAGGTTAAGCATTTTTTTGTAGCAGTTTTTAACCTAGCCATTATTAATACTTAATCATTCTGAATTAACTATCATTAAATTATCGTCCAATAACATAATTTTAATTTACTGGTAACTAACCTTAAACTCCCATTTCCTCAGCAACTCTTGACCACAGTTTCCTTTGAATATCCCTTGGACGGTAACACTGGTATCGCATGTCCCACAATGAGACTTGTTCTTCGACTGCACTAATCAATTCACATTACATTGTTTTTTTTACAATCCACATTTACAACAAAAAGAATATACTGGAACAAAATGAAAACACACTGTGTACAGAACAAAAGATGAAGTAAATGAACAAAGAAAATCTGTCTAAAAATGAAAATGATGTCTGTGTTTTTGTTTGGGAGTAAGGGATTTTGGTCGAATAAGCCAAAAAATTCCATTCAATGATGATCTGAAAAGGAAACAGCTGTGCACTACCAAACTCACCCGACGCAATGGACACGGTTCCTTTTAATTTCTCAATGTGGGATCGTTCGCCATTGTTTGGGTCAGTTAGGCTGTGCACGGCTGATGCTCCATTCTGGCAAACACAGTTCCAGTGGATGGCTTACCTTATTGTGTGCAATAATGATTAAAATGAAGCTAAGACTCTATTTCAAATCCATTTGAATGACTGTAAATCAACCTAGAAAAAATCAGGTTCTTTTTTAACTATAGTGTTTCTTTTCTTTTTTTTTTTGCCAGGGAATACCCAAATGCATTGGTCTAATAGAATTGATACCAAATTCAACTTTTCTTACTGTATACATTGCAAATTCCATAGTAGTAACCTAGAAGATTGGCAATATTAGGCTGGTTTATTGGAGTGACTAAACCGTTATGAATTTTTCATAGATTCATATTTCTTCATAGTCACCGCCTAGATATATTATACAAAAATGAATATTCGTGTACCAATAGATTTAATATTGCTATAAGGCAATTATAATAAAATTATAGCTTTAAAGTTTTTTATTGAACATACTAAGGCAAATTCAGACACAGGGATTCAATATAATGCTCAAAAAATAACAATGCCATCTGGATTTTAAAAATATACTTATCAAGGTTAACCTTTACCTCAGATTCCATACTACTCTCCATAGTGATAATTAAAGTGGTTTTGAACAAGGTCTTCAAATTAAATTATATTAATTCTTCTGCTTTATATAGATTTTGTACACCAATGTAATTAATTAATTAATAATCAACTAGTAATTCTTCTTAATAGTTTAATGCACAAATATTACATTATTTATACAAATGAGTCTATATTTAGGATGTCCCCTGTGAAATGGGAAGCAAAACCCAGTGTATCTGAAGAATCAGATGCCAAACGTCCACGTCGTTCCCGTTCTCACCAATATGGATCATGTGACGTCCAGTACATCAGGAGGTCCATACAATCGAGCGGTGGTCTTGTTTGGTCATCAGCTGACATAGCTTTGTCTGCACGATTGTTTGCATCGACTAATGCACGCAACCCTACTGTTGCTTTTGTAGATGAAGAAGAAAAGCGTCGGGTGTTTACTTTAGTGTATGATGTCCTTAGATGTAAGTTTATTACATAGTTTATTATTATTTAACCTTAGTTTTTTATACTTATACTGTAAACTGAGATTAGTAAAGTGTAGTTCAATCTGATATCATAAGAATTTTCATTTCTGTTATGAATGAAAATTAAGATTTTTTTTCTCAACAAAAGTTAAAAACTAATAAACTTCCACACTAAGAAAAGATGGGTAAGTTGTATGAAAAACATAGTTTATCTCCACAGATTACAAATATGTTTACGTTTTTTTTCAAGTTAAAAAAAATTCTAAATGATTCACGCAATAGATGACAAATACGAAAATATGTTTCAAATAATATTAATATCTAAACAAAAGATCAGTTAACTAAACAGACAGTCAACCTAACTGTCTAAACTCAATTTTGGTCATTGTTTGCTCAGTGGTTATTTAATTTATACATTCATAAAAATATTAAATGTTTATAATAAATTTTACGTAAGTTGCCAAAAAATTTATTTCATTTTCAGATAAATCTGTCTTGAACCGAGCTCTTACAGATCTCAATTTTTTCACAAAACATCCAGAGGCAAGTGATATTATTTAACCTATATGATACTTATTCAATAATATAGCCAAGTAATCCAGCTTATATTAAAGAGGTTACAAATGAAAGTTGTCTTTTCAGTCATATTTTTTTTATTTTGTAACAGTGCATAAATTTACAGTTTTTGCCATGGATTCAAAATAATAATTACAATGTCAGTTTTAACTTGATTTTTGTCACAAGTTCTTTCTAGCAAGAGTAATAAACTTATTCATTGAAAACCTTTGTTTAGTCATCCTGAATAAATAAATCTATTTGCAATTGTTTTATGTGTCTAATAAAGATTTAATGAAATGATTATTTTTACTTAAGTAGAGAATATTACCTTATCTAAGGTAGAGAATATTATTTTTACTTATATAAAACTGTCTGTTTGTCTGTAAGTTTATAACTCAAAACTGCTGTTCCAATTTTTCTCTTCTATGTAGGTATGTTATCTGTTTAGGTTTTAGTCTAAGTTTGATTCAAATTGGTCAGTAGTTCCTAAGTTTTTTAAATACTTTTCTGCAGGAGTAACACGAAATACCAAATTTTCGACATATTTTATATATTTTTTAAAAAATTTATGTGACAACTTATATTTTTATATGACATGCATGGTATGCAATTGGAGTGACAATTATTAGAACTCCAATATTATTGAAATCAGTACAGTAGTTCCTGCGATATATAGTCAATTTTTGCTGCTGAAGTATAGGAAAGCCCGATTTTTAAATTTATTTTAAGCATTTAACAAAAATTTCAGTTACAACATATATTTTTTCCTTCAGTAAACGAAATTCTTTACTCCTCACTCAAGTCATAGTTCATGTTACATATTTATAAACATCTCAAATCTCTACATTTATAAAATGTAACGTCTATCTAGTTTGTCACCTTACAACCTAAGTACTTCTGATTCGATGTTCATCCTACTTACTTCCTTATTTAAGTTATCATCAGGTTTTATTTAGGTTTTAGTCAGATTAAAATTGGTTTAAACGGTATACATATTATCAATTTCAATTTTTGTATATAACTAAAAAGCTATTTTAAATTGAAAGCTTTTTTAAATTTCTTCAGAGATTTAAAAATTGTAAATGGATTTAATTGAACACCACCATGGACACGAATAGGAAGAGTAGTCGTATATAAATAACAAGAAGATTGACACAGGATTTCTATAAAGATATTCCACTTTTCATGATAAAAAAAGTGTGATCATTGTTTTGTTGCTAACTGTTGCCCTGACAGATGTGTGTTTGTTAACAATGTTTTTTTTTAATTTTTGTTCTTCTATCATTTGTTTACAGGTTGGCTATATATTTTATATATTGGTTTTGATAGGTAAAAGATACATTCCTTATTAAATGACTTACGTTATTTATATATGCATAAAATTAAATAATTACCCCTACTTCTAAGCAGGCGAAGTCATGAGTACAGCCATTTGATCATAAATTATGATATTCCAATAATATATTAATTGTGTATTGTGTATGTGAGGAAGTCTGTATACCATTTATTTATTTTAATAAATTTGAATTATTTATTATTTCTTTTCTTAGCTAAAAAGTAGAAGCTACCATGTCTGGCTTCTTTTCTTTGACTTATACAAGAGGGATTTCACTCCACGAGATGCTCTAGATCCACAAGTAGATTCTGAATTTCAAGAGCAAGGTCTTTTTGAGATAGATGCAGCACTTTGGAATATTAGAGTTCGTCTTGGAGCAACAGTGTCAAGACTTAGAATAAAATATGGAGCTCACTCCCTCTCCATGTTGCTCCCAGTACATCTTCAACAAACAAAGTCTACCATAGATCAAACTATTATTACAGGATGGGTCAATGGATTTAGGAACAGGTAATAGAAAACATAATGTTAGTTTAGATTACTTTTTTTATACAATATAAATATGAAACTAAATTTTGATTTTTACTATGAAAATAAGTTTTACTTAATTGACTTAATAAGTCTTGTTCTAAGTGATTAGTAAAAATAAACAAAATGATTAGTAGAGTCTTTATCAACCATACAATTTTATGTTTGTAAATATATTATAGAAAAATATTATTTTTATAAATAAGAAATAGTTTTTAGACTGTTCAGAATATTGATTTAGATATGTTTGAATCATTTGTACCATATGTTCATACATGTATAGGTAAAGCAAACAATTGGAGTAGTTTGATTCAAAATTGGTGTTTAGGAAGTTTTTATTTTGAAATAATCAGTTCATGAAATATTTATGTAACAACTCAATATTTTAAAATGATTGGTGTGGCTGATTTTGTTTTATTTTCTCATATCAACTGTAATAAAATGGGTTAACACTTCCAGAACCTCCACCAATAAACACATAGGAGTATAATGCCCCCTTTCCCTTGAAATATTCCAAGTCTGAATGTATTGGCTAAATGTGAACCTTTACACAGAAAAAATAAAATTCAAACAACTGTGGTTATTTTTAAGTGAATTCAGAAAGTTAAATCAAAACTATATTTCTTTTTAAATATAAACAAAAATAGGAAATCTTCATGCCTTACATGTATTAAACGATGTTACAGCCTTGATGAAGTCTGTAAGTCTATAGAAAGTATAAGTATAACAGCTTTACCAAGAGAAGAGGAAAACCTTTACCCTATGACTTACAAGACTGATCATCTGTTACCTAGATTTCTCCACATAATGCCTGCTTTTAGAGAAGATGTTGTTCACTTGCCTGTTATCCTTAGTCACCATCTTATTTTACAGGTAATTTTGAATATAATACCAAAATAAATATCAGTAGTTAATAATAAACTAAGCTTTTCTTCACACCTCTAACACTTTGTGTGTCAACATCGTACAGCTCCAGTCATTGTATTATTGCCGATATTAGACTCAGTTAGATTTCAACTTATATTAGTACCAGTTATGAAAAATCTGTTTCTATAATAAAACTTTCAATTCAATTTGTGACTATAATTATTTATCTATATCCTTGGTATTGCATTTTACACAACCTTTGTATAAAGTCTTCAAACAACTCATCTTAATTTGATATCTAATGTCCAATCAACATTCTCCATAGCTCTTATATTAGCTCTGATTAGTCAATGTCCACCAGCATACAAAGTGACCAAAGGACAGACACTATGACTGTCTTGTTACCATGCTCACCAAATGTGAACGTTAAATACATATGTACTACATATGTAATACATATGTTTGCTCTCAACACTTCAATGTAAAAAACTAGTTTCATTTGTTAAAACAACGACAATGTGGTGCCAGTATTTATTTTGTTTATGATTCTAATGCATGTTCATTAGCTCTGTAAATTGTGTTAACAATTTGTAACAAATACATGAATTAGGTTTAATGGTGGTCGCCTCTACAGCTTGGTCAAATCAATACACCACTTTTAACTTGAAGGCAGGAAAACATCTTAACTCAACATATAATTAGTTACTCTAGAGAAAAGTTTTATGAAATTTTTCTTCTTTTTTTTAATTATATGTTTCTAAAGCAATCTCCGGAAAATTTCTATTTTGTTGTTGTTAATTCTTAAACATATGCTTTGGTGTAAATTTACAATTTTCTGGTAGTTGTACAGAATACTTATACTTAACTGATAGCTCAGTCAATTAACTGGCTGATCTTGTTGTAAATTTGTCCATCCTATAGCTTTAACAAATATTTTCAATGGTGTATTCAAATGTAGGTAAAAGGTCAATTACCCTAGCAAAGAGAGCAAATATTAAGAGCTAATACTTTTTAGACAGATTAACAAAAATTATATAAATTATGGACATTTTATAGTAAGTGATGTAGTGTCCGTTTCCATAACCTGCATTCTTGATCTATTGATAAGTCCTCTTGTAGTGTTGATCTTCCTCAGAAGAATGAAAATTTAATTAACTTTAAGTTCCAATTTTGATACTGTTTATGAATTCAGTTGAAAAGTTGACTTTAGCTTCATCATAACCAAGCATGTCCATACTGTTATATATTTCGATACTGTAACTACGGAATAATTATTTATTTTATTTTAAGACAAACATATATTTCATCTGAACTATTCTTTTATAACCTCATGTAGATAAAATTAAAATTGTATTCACATTATAGTCACAGAAGTTGAAACCATGGACAAAACATTGCTGACATTCTCACACATGGAAGTAAACATTCATGAGAAGCCATTTGTATAAGTACATATTATACACAGTTACCTTAGATTTTCTACATGGTAAACTTTTTTATTGCACCAATGGTAATTGAGTGAAGCCATAATTAGCCATTCAAAGGAGTAACACAAAAACGGAAAAGGAAAAGACGCTTTGAAGACTGTAGAAAGTCTACTACAATCGTATAAGAAATACATGTTGAAAATATTCAAAGACTTGCTACTAATTAAGTAGTAATTAATATTAAATAGTATAAATGTGTGAATGAAAGTTTTCAATATGCAAGGTAGAGGATTTTGTACAATAGAGTAAATTAGTTTTGAATAATTTTATTGTTTTTAAAGTTATGTTTGTCTTACATTAATTAAACTCTATCACAGTTGTAAGCCGAGTTAATTATTTCATTTGTGCAGTTGGTGGAAAGCCTCATATTTCAGACCGTTTATAAATGCACTGCAAGAAATATATAATTTCCACTATCTCCTGGAAGACATAAAATAACATCAACACACATTTTTATACAGCTATTTTTCTTAGTCATAATAATGTACTGTTTAATAACTTTTTTATAAATTGAATCAGTGATTTCAAATAGTTGTAGATAAATTCACTCAGGATTCATTTCAGTTGAAAATGAGATACTGCAAGACCTCATTTGCGTTACCTCATTTACTGCAATTATTATTTGTGTTCATTGGAGGAAGGAATTTTCTATTTCTGACATCAAGATAAGATATTTTCACAGTTTTTTACTAGCATGTTTTGAGTTAACTGAAAGTATTGAACTGTCTTATAAAGTTTATTGTTATTTATGAAGAGTTTCACTATTTCTGCTACACCTTCAAGAGGTTTAACTGAAATTATCTGTCTATAGTTTCCAGTCATAAAAATAATTTTATCCAAGTTGGGGCCTCCGAATGAGGCATTTTGCCATTTTGAGGTCACAGCTTTCTGAAATTAGTAGAGTTAGTCAAACTCCTTTCACATTACGACACAGTATAAAAAGAACATTTAGTAAAAATCTATCAGTTTGTGCCAGTAGGAAAGGTTTTCAATTCATACCTCTCCTCTATAATTCAAAATGAATTCATATGTCTTTTGGGAAACACTGTCAAGGATAAAATCATTGAAGACATAATTAAATGTCCAATGAGCACTGTAGTGATATTCACAATGAGGAAAACAAGGATTCCTTTGCGGGAAAACGTCAGCCCTGGTTATTGGTTAGGACCAGACGTTTGAACCGCTTAAGTTCCGGAATGGGAGTTTGGAAAACGTGCTAGGACTTACCCGTTAATATATTCCGACATTAATTACGTTTAGTCTCAACCCAAGTAATCACCATGTTCACAGCCAGCTTATAATGAGTTATAATTACTTTACTAAACTAACTTACTAATTAATATAATTGATTACGTTATCATTACAACTTATGGTTAGGGACAGGGCGTGATGGGAGAATTATGTTAAACCCTTTAGGCCATAATAATTCTTTCTTAATTTAGTCGGATGACCTACTAATGACTACGTAACACCCGGGGGTCGATCAGACCCAGCAATTAACGGTTTAGGTAGCCATTTAGGTTTAATACTAAAAGGTTAAATTCATAAAGCGCAACTCACGTCCGCTGTCCTCGGCGCACTGTGAACGACTGTCTCTCGTCTTGACTACATGTGTGCACGCATCAGATATCATATACCGTGACCCCTGAATACCCGTGGAATTACCACACCTTGATCCACGAAAACAAGAAAAAAAAAACTAAGATTATAATACATTTAGTATGCTTATTATATTACTGTTATGTACATTTTGATGACATAGTTATCATCCTTAGTGGTTTACAACTAAACAAACATAAACCTAAAGCTAAGTGCCAGATAGTTTCCTTTCCCACTCTTAACCAGCCAATCACAATTCAAAAGTGGAAACTTAAACACTGCATTGTTCAACATCTTAATTGAGACTCACTCCAAATATAGTGTAGCAAACTGGAACACATCCTTGTTATTATTTTTGTATGATCAAAATGAAGCTTGTACTAATATTTTCCTACAGCCTAATGAGTTATTACATCTGTGATTGGGTGCTGGAATTCGAGAGAGTGTGAACTTCTTGCAGGACTTTTTTTGTAGTTCACTCTGAGTGGAAGTGGTTTACCTTACATAATAAGAGACATCAATGAGTTCAAAATGCAAACATAACAAATTTTTAAATGATAATGGATTTTAAAGTTTCCTATTAAATAGATTGCTAGTGTGATTGGATACAGAGTGTTTCAGAATTCTCTACCAATATTTTAAGGCATTGTTTCTGTGCCAAAAGAAAATCTAATTATCATATTTAAATTGTCCAAAAGTCCCCAATTATGAATTTGTTGCATTGCATCAATGAAAAGACAAGAGGGTTTTGTTTAATTATAACTTGGTTCAATTAAAAACAAAATGCAATTTGAATTATGTTAGAAGAATAAATAAGTGTGAGAATGAAACTCTTGCAATGACAGTTTTAAGAAATTGTTCAAAATGTCCTCCTCCTACATGGTTACAAACTGTGAAACAATTATTCCTCGACGGCCATGATGTCAGTTCCTCTAGGCCAATCCAACACTCACCAAACACCCCATATAAATGCCTTCGCACATTGTTTCCAAAATGTGCAGGAGCACTGTTGTGCTGAAACCACATGCCTTGTCTTTCATCCAGTGTAACATTCTCCAACAACTCCAGAAGGATATCCTTCAAAAATACAAGTTAGTTATCAGAGTTCAGTCTATTCAGCAGAATATAAGGACTAATGACATTGTTCCTGAAAATTCCTGCCCACATATTAACTGAGAATCGATTCTGACTTCCTTTCGTTATGGTTTCGTGAGGGTTGTCTTAGCCCAAACATGACTATTTCTACTGTTGAATATGTCATCTCTATTGAAGCTACTTTCATCTGTGACAGAACTTTTTTTATGCAATCTTGGTCATCCACTAGCTTGTAAAGAAACTAGTGAGAGCAAGCCACACGATGAGGATAATCCGGGGGTACTAATGAGTGGACATTTTACAAAAAGAAAGGATGTATTCTCTCATCTTTTAAAACCCTCCATACTTTGGCATTTCTCCCATTCGTTGCACTAGCAACTGCCCAAGTACTTATTCAGGGATTTTCATCAAACTGCTCTAAAATAATTTCTTCAAATTCAATGGAACAAATATCCCCATTCCGCCCTGTATCTGCCATATTGACTTGGAATGACCCTGTTTCAAGTAGCCAATTGAATAGCAGTAAAAGTCTTTGTCCTTGGGCATTGTTTTTGAGGAAATCATTCAGCGTACGTTCTTTGTGCCAAAGAAGAGTTTTCTAAAGCAACTCCATACATAAAATGCATGTCACAATACTCTTCATTGGTATAGTTTAGTTTAGCCTTGAGGTACTTTTTAAACAATTTCATTTCATTTTTATTTCATAACCGTGGTACAAAATATTGTTTGGATGGGTCAAAATACCAACTATTGCTAACATATTGTAACTATTTATGAATTATGACCTTAAAGGTTCATTTATAAATGTTATCTTAAAAGTGAAATGAGTTTAATTTTACTATATTTAAAATTTGCACAGCTTTATGGGCGCCAGATGAATTAACATCAATTTTGAATAATAAAAAAAAAATGACTAAATATTTATGGTCTCAGGGGTGAGTTCTTTAAAAAGTGTACTTACAGTGATTTTTGTCATTGGAAATGAGAACACTTGCTTCTGAAATTTTAACATGAGTTTATTAAACAACAAACAAACAAGATTATTATATGAAATATATCATCAATTATTACATTAAATAAATTTACTATGAGTAACATCCTATCAAATTATTTTAGTGTATTCATTCAACCTTTGAGGAAGGTATATACTTTGTTTAAAAAAATGACTTTAAATTACGTTGCAACAGAAATTATTTATTTAAAAGAACAAAAAAGGAAAAACAGATAAAAATATCTGTTTTTTAATTATTAGGTACTTTACTTTTATTTGAATATAGAGTTTAAATTAATCAACCTTTGTTGATTTGATTCTATATAAAAATCCTCTATCTTAATTATGAAATTATATCAAAAAAATGAAATTATCTTTAACAAACATGAGATAAATTATATTTTATATTATACAGAAATTACAATTTTTTAGTGTTGTATAACACATTGTTACCAGTTTGGAGATATACTATTATTTGCTGCCACGTGCTTCTAATCATGTAGAGATGGATAGACGTTCTTTGTAGACGCTGCACACGGATCCATTCGCATCATTCAAACTAAAATGCATTTTTATAGTTATCTAACAAATTTATTAGTTCTCTTTTGCATTTAAAATTGTCCATCACTCAACCGATGATGCGATGACACGAGATACCGCCATTGTCTCTTTTTACATAGCACGATGCTCAAATTGTAAGTCTTTTTCGTTTTACTAATATCGTTTGTTTTAGAAAACACTCCACTATTTTGTTCAAAACTATTTTTATAGAATTATTTTGATGCAGATTGTATCTGACATCATTAAAACCCTTGTCCAACACTTTCATCAACTTCTGAAACACATTTCTTAAAAACCTCTCTACCATGAAACTACATCTTACACCGTCATCAACCTCTGAACTAAGACTGTTAAAAATCACATGTTACTCCACTAACTGCTGCCTTAGGACTTTTTAAAACATTTTACATTTTTATCAAAAACACTACTTGTACAAATCATCATAGGTCTGACCATGCCAGACTCCATTCTACGACTGTTAAAAATCACATGGTTTGTCCTAAGATCCGGTCTTTCGGTTATCGCTGTGTAAGCGATATACTCAACTAACGTTCTATTCAAAAACTACTCATTTCATAAATTGTCCGAACACATCATTTTACAAAACACACAATTTATAAAACTTTCTATAATTAAATTATCTTAAAACTATACTGTACATCATTATTTATTTATGTCTGGAAATCTATTTTAATTATGAATTTACTCTGTTTAACATTGAAAATCATTAGTCACGCTTTTGACTCATGTCACCCTACTACAATTACCCGCGATTTTAAATACAATTAAACCAATCTTTTCTAGGTATTACAATATAAAAGACCAATACATAGAGTATACTTAAATAAGTCAAAGTTAATGTACTTACAATAATAGTCAATTGAAATTATGTAATACCTAAAAATGGTTATATTGATTTGAATATTTAAAGTAACTGGGAAACGTTAAAATTGATAGGGAAATGTTAAAATTAATGAAAATTCAACCATTTAAACTCACTTTGATAAATTAGAAATTGTTAAGATGCCTTAAGCTAAGACTAAGAATATTAAAATTAATTACAGATAACTGATAAAAATTTATGTAAATGTACTAATCTTTGTTTTCAATAAACCATGTTAAGTTTCAGCACAAACAAGATTTCTTTATTTCACCAGAAAAACCACTGAAAAGTACACTTTTAAAAGAACTTGCGACCCTGAGCTATTGTTAACGATTTAATAATTAACTTCATTTTTTTTTCAAAATTGGTAAGCTAATGCTTCCTGGCGCCCATAAGCTGAGCAAATTAATTAGTTTCTTCTCTTTAAATAAAAAAATAAAATAAACTCAAACACCCTTGATTTCAATTCTTACAATACTACAACTGCTATCAGGTTCAAAAATAACAAAACCTGAATTACCAACATCAGCAAAAGCTTAAAACCCAAACATATTTGAAGTCAAAATACAATAAGCATAATTTCATTCCATTTCTATATCCAGGCATGTTCGTTTGGTGTAGTAATTCTTAATATTCTTTAGAGCAAAAATACCAGAACTGACTTTTCTACAAACAGCATCTACATGTTCCTTCCTTGCAAGATTAAATTTGAAGCAAATAACAACAATGAATATTTTCATTTGCTCGTAATTGTGTAAACATTTATAACAGCTGATAAACAGAGTTAAGTGATTGTTGCACGTTGCACAACATAAAAAGTAGTATATCTTGATTAATCTTTGGTCAATCTTCAAAAATGAGGTATTGTTAGATTTTTAAAATATAAAAATATCTAAAAAAAGTTATTCATCTAAAATTTTGTTACAATTAGCCATTTTAGAGTTATTCTTGTACAAAGAGTTTAATTAGGCGCCATTTTTTTTTATTTTGAAAAATGTTCATTTTGTTTTTAGGTTTTTCTAATTGTTATAAAACTGCATGCCAAATTTCAAAATTATACGTTTAATTGTTTTTGAACAAAAAAATATTACGTCAAATAACAAAATGTGAGTAACTGGGGACTTTCAAATGATTTCAATATGATATTTAGATTTGCTTTTGGCCCAGAAACAATCCCTTAAAATATGAGTAGAGAGTTCTGAAACACCTTGTATACACACAATAAATATTCATATAGACTTCAACGCACAGAAGTCTTTTTATTAGTTATCGATAATGACCTCCTTTGAGTTTATTCAGCACAGCAGATCTTAGTCTGTCATACTCAATGCAGCTAATGACAGGGCAACTTTTAATTCTTAATTATTTGACCTCTGCTAATAAATTTAGTTCATCACACTCATTTCTTAATATAATAAATAAAAAAGTTTGGTATCAGGTTTTAAGTTTTACAGAATTTGTTCAAAATATGATGAAATATTTTTAATTTTAATCATTGGTGTACGTAAAGAAGTAATGAATAAATGGTAGGCAGCAAGCCTACAGTTGGTCATGTCATAAATAGTACACCTAATATTATAATTTAGAGTTTTAAATAACTACTTTGGTAACTTTTAGTTTTTATAATTACTACCATTGCTCAAAGATTATTATTAAAATTATTGAGCAAAATAATTCTATATTATTACTATTGTAAAATTATTAAAAGTTAAAATTTGTATTTTTTGATTATTTATCATACTTGCAAAAAAATGGCCAGACGCCAAACAGTTTTTATTTTAAATTGGTTCAACCAATTTGCAGTTTCTCGATTTTGTCCAAGCTCTATGTAAAAAATTTATATCTTACAGATTTATCAATAAAAACATTTTAGTCTGTGCGAGTAATGTTTATGAAATTTAAGTAATCGCTACATTATGTTGTCTATTACAGGAAAGGACATTTTGTATAGGACCTGCAGTTATGGCCCAACTATTGAACGATTTTGCTCTGACTGGAATTGTTGCGCAAACCCATGTCAATTCAATGGTGACAATGGCATATTTTGCCAACCTGCTAGTTAATAATGATAAAATTGAAATGTTACATGTTTTTGGTGCTGGAAACAAGTAAGTACTTAATCAATGTATAAGGACATTTTATTAGATTTCATTATACTCAGACTTCTTACATACAAAGAAAAATAAATAATTTATTAGGGTAACTAAATAGAAACTGTTTTTTCACTTCAATAACAGCAGATTGGGTTTATTTCCATATGTAATCACCTATAATTTTCATATGTATTTTGACTTTCATAAGTCAAATTAATTAATTATGGAAAATTAATTTATTATTTTTGTTTTTAAACATGTGGTTCTGTACATTGATGTGGGTCATTTAAATAGTCTATCAAATAAACATTATGAAATTAATTAATTAATATTAAATTCAAATTCAACAATAATGTTTAATTTTCATTTTTTACTCATAAATCTTACTTTTTTGTTGAAACCACATATATACATATTTAAAAAAAAAAAAAGCTTAATATATTATTCAAGAAAAAGATTTTAAAAGTATGTGACTAAAATTAGCCAGCCAAAACAATAGTTTCTTATATAAATAATAGAGTCATTGTTTCAAACATAATCATGAGATGAATATTATGATGCCGATAGGTTAGATAATTTTATTTTTAATCCACTTTTAATAATTCTGAACAGGATAATATAAAATAAGTTAAAGTTATATAATGACCACATGAGTATTTTAATTTTGAAACTCTCATTATATTTCTGTTTTTAATAATATAATTTAGAAAATGTACAGTTGTTTATTCCTTAAGTATGTTGGAATACTGCTCATTAAAGGAATTTAAAATATCCCCTTCGTAACAAAAAAGTCTGTTAATGAATCTACCACAGAAAGAAAATTTTCTAAAGCACTCATCTTAGGAATCTAATTTAAAACTCATATTTTGTTTTTACTGTCATATTTGAATAGCTACGGTTTTGAAACCATAAATATACAGTAAACAGGTCAATTAACCTAATAATAAGGTCTCAATAAGATTGATTTTCTCCAAATAGTATGTAGGCTACATTATTGAAAAATTGTCTATAGTAGTTAGAGTGCTAAGAAAAATGTCTCATAAAAATCTACTGGACTATATAATTATATATATTTTATCTTCCTTTCAGATGAAGAAATTAACATTTTAAATATGGCGAAGATAAATGAGATATAATTTTTTTTAAAGAATTGACAATTGCCAACATTTAACATATTTCACATTTCTTATGAAAGAAATTCATTAGTTCGTTAAACTTTATCAAACTTTTTGTTAAATAGAACTTCACCAAGTTTGGAGAAGTTAGAAATGACTCTTTGCTATAATATATACAGTATACGTTGTAATTACTAAAATTAACTGGGTTTGAATTTATTATTTTATTTAAAAGAAATGAAGTTATTATTTTATTAAGTTCAAAAAGAATATTGCTCAGCTGAGGGCGCCAGGAAGCTTTTGCTTACCAATTTTGAAAAAGTGAAGTTAAATTATTAAAATATCTAGAGGTCTAAAGTTCTTTTCAAGAGGTACTTGGCATAGGCGATTCAAGAAAGATTCTAAGTCTTGTATTACTGAAATTGTACATAAGTATTTATTAATTCATAAAAACATCTTACAAATATATCATCTACAAAATCATAGATTATAATCATTTCTTTATTGTCTAAAGCTGCTAAGAAAAATCTCTTTATTTAAATTTCTTCTTCTATTTTTGAATCAAGGTAAAGCTCTTCTTATATCATTTTTTTTTTTTTTTTTAAATGTTGTAACAAGAATTTTAATCATAAAAAATTTAGATAACTTTTCAGCTCTCTGAGAGAGATTTAATTTATGTAAATGAAAATTTAAAATTTATTTATTATGAAATTATCTCAAAAGAATTAAAACGAACAAACATGTATAACAAGTAATTTAAACATAATACAAATCTTTAACCTAATAATTAACATAGGGTGTCTATACCAAAACACCAGTTATAAAAATTGTCTGAAGTAAGAAACTCTGACGTCCAGTAATTTGGAAATATTCTGAGATCGCTGTTTTCACTGAACTCCATGGCTCGTACAGATGCACAGTTCACTAGAAGTGTTTTCTTTAAAAAGTTTATAGAAATGTTTATGGTTTTCAAGAATGTTCTGTCTTAATAAGAAAACTTCACCACGCGGAACACAATCTTTTTTTTATTTATTTTCGCGTCTAGAATAAAAAGTCTCTCCTAACTAGTCCGTCAGATTTTATTGTGTTAGTAATTCTTTATCCTTTCTCTATTAATATTTAAACACGAATGTTCATTAAAAATATTTGTATCTATCGTCCTGTCATCAACAAATATACAATTTGTCTCATTCTTTGTCTCGCTACTTTTGCTTTTTTTATTAATTAAATTGTTCAAAATGTTACTAATCAAATTATATCTGTCTATCGTCCACATTGATTTTCTAGTCCTTTACCAACACAACTTATCACTTAAAACACTCCTTACAACTCTTTTAACATTTTTCACTACATCATCAAAAACTTCTCTAGACAAATTTATAACAGGTCTGACCCCGTCAGATCCCATCTCAAGACTGTCCAGTCACAAGTCTATTTCTCCCGCTACCACCTGAGCGTTCCTCCAAAACTCCTTGACACATCAATTTATTATTAATTATATTCATTTACACATTTACATCATTTTCCATTAAAACACTTATTCATACGAAGACTATTTATTATACAAAATTATTTTCTTGAATGTCCTTTGTTAATAGTTTACAGCTTTCTTTAATTAAATTTACAACACTAGCATACGCTAAGAACCAATCAGAATCTTTGACCTATATTTTCTAGATCCAATCACGTTGCTTCTTTTAACCCTATTATTTACTATACCACAACGTAATGGTTTTGGTTACATACAAAATATATAAAAATATCAATTCTCATTTACCAAAAAAAATCAAATTTTAAAAAGAATTTTTTTCTTTATAGTGATAAAATCATATAATTTCATTTTGAAGTAAATGTACTTCTTCAGGTTTTTAGAAAATTGAATAAACAATAAATAATTTTCGACAATTAATTGTTTAATACATTTAAATGGCATATAAGTTTGTTTTCGGTAAACAAAAAAATGTACTGTACTTATGAACAGATATATTTACTATTAAAAATTAAGGGAAAGAATAATTTTCAGGAAGAATGCATGCATCCAATACCTACAAGAACTTGGAGTAAAGAACACAAAGGTTCATGAGGAGAACTTTGCTGACCTCTCTCCAGACAATCATGTGTTGAACAATGTGATAGGTGTCCTCGCAACTCCTCCAAACACAAATTCATCTGTTGTTGACCCAGTTGACTTGGCAGTTGCTCGTGGTGGAGACCTTGAGTTATTACAGCAGCTAACAGAGGAAGACTTTTCTTCCGCTCCTTCAGGAAAGAGTATAGATCATTTGCTTATTGAGCAGCGAGAAACTTTACGACGAGCAATGTCCAAGCCACAGGTTAGATGTCTTTGTAATATAACTATAAATGTGATTGATCAGTTTATTCCACCCTACTTATTAATTACATTAATAATTTTCTTTGAGCTATAAACGAATGAGCTATAAAGTGCATAGGTTACAAGCAACCTAGCTAGGAAAATCCTGACCCTAACCAAGGGAATAGATATAAGCTAGTTAGTTACTTTAAGAAGAACACAAAAAGTCTTATACCCTGAAGTATCTAGGGAGTAAACCCCACTTTCTTATAATAATAAAATAAAAATAAAATAACTGCATAACTTGCTTAGCAAGCAAAGTTTTAAAATTTGAAGTAGAGTAACAACTTTGCGAAGTTAACTATGTTGGCTCCATACAACATATGTTGGCACTATACAATTACAATAGATACACATTGTTTGCTATCTCCTAAGTTTACCTAATTTTAATTGTTATATTATATACTTTAAATCGAGAAGAAACCAATTGCTCAGAAAACTAAATTTGAACCATCAAACTTCATCACTACATAAAAACTAGTAGTATTTAAATCACATAAACCAATGTACAGTACTTAAAATTGAAAAAAAAAAGAACTTGCGGTAAGCTACTGGAAATCACTTTTTCCAATTCAACATTTATCCTAGTAAAAATCATCGTATTGCAATATGTTTTAGCTAATGTTCTATAAATTCATATTCATACAACCAAAAGTTGATAAAACGTTAATAATTATATTTAATAAATTGGTGAAGTTTGTGTATTTCACTATGAACATGTTACATGGCAAACAAAAACACAAATTATGTCATAATTTGTCTAATTTTCACAACCCCGTATAATGTGTCTTAAAAAAATATCTACAGTAACAGTTTTTTATAGTATTTTTCTTCTTCTTTCTATCTGTACTTTCCAAATTATTCTAACTGTTATAGTTTTGGATCTATAAAAATAAAACAAAACCAAGTATTTTGTACAGGTTTATTCATCATATGAAATATCACTTAGCCAGAGCTAATAAAATAAATATTTTTTACCATGATAAATATATGTTTTAATAATAAACAATGAAAGATTACACACCCACTAATTTGACTATCAGTGATAAATATTAACGTAGGCTTTCATAATCAGATCTGGATTTAACCTAACATCACCTGGATTCCCTTGTTTTCTATGTGTTATTTGACAGTGAAGAAATGTATTTTAGGACTTGAAAAGTGTCTTCCGACAAAAAATATGATCTGATTGTTTGAATACAAGGTAATTTGTTAATGATTTCATAATTTTTCATAGCAAAATCTGATTATGATGTACAATAGGTATTAATTTACCATTAATTAATGTAATAATTAGTATTGAATTATTGTCCAAAATGGAGTGTGCACACTGTGAATTATTATTATTTGATTTTTCAAAAACCTACGACAGATTTGGCCAGGTGGCTATATATATAGACTTCAGGCAACATTTGACATTATATATATATATATATATATATATATATATATATATATATAGCTATTTGGCAAAATCTATCGTTTGTATAATGTATTTGTGATACTAATGATTTAATTCACATGCATCAAACCATACGCGATTTCCATTTCCCATTACCAGACGAGAATTTGAAGAATTGCCATTATGTTTAACCTATAAATAGGTGGATATCATAGTTTTCAAATTGTGATTTTTCGGTAAAAATATGAATTCCGGATTGAAGTAATAAGGTATGTAGTAAAACAGCTTTTTTATAACAATGAATCAATTGCAATTAATTGTTAAAGAACAGAAATATTTGGGCATAACCTTTTCCTCCTCCGGCAAATTCAGAAAAGCAACAATTAATATTTCATCAAAAGGCCTTGCTGCACTTCCAGAACTAAATAATGTAATATTCAAAGGACAGCCGGATTCCTGGAGAACCAACTGTAAACTTTTTGACTCACTGGTAGTCAGCCTTCTACAATACTGCAGCGAAACATGGGCACCACCATATGTAAACATCCTGGAAAGAGTACAGCTGACATTCTTAAAACGATTGTTACAACTTCCTCGAAGTACGCCTGATGCTTTTGTGAGAATTGAGACTGGCAGAGTGCATTTGGAGCTCAGGGTGTTTAAGCAAATGTTGAACTGGTGGACTGCACTGCTTCAATTGGATGATGAAAGTTTGCCAAAGATGTGCTACCTCAAGCTTGCCTCTATCTCCACACAGGATGTCCCATATAATTGGCTTAGATGTATGCTGGGAAGGATTGGAGCAGAAAATATCTGGAAGAGTCAAAACCATTGGGATGTAATCAAGTCAAGAAAAGATTTAGTTGAACAATTCAAGAATAATTTAATATGCTCAGACATTGATACCATTTTAAATTCAAGATACAGTGATTACTACAGACATATAAGTGACTTAACCCCCTGTGAATCATACTTTGAAGAGAATTGTCCTTTATACATAATAAGAATTACCGCTCAATTACGCCTTGCTGGCAAGAAATATAATAGATTAATATTGCAGAATGACAACTATAGCTTTAAGCCCAGTGAAATCTGCCCAATCTGCATAACAGGAAATGACACTATAACTCACCTTTTGTTGGAATGTGAAGGGTATAATCTTTTTAGATATAAATATTTGAACAATTACAATTCTGTGCAATAATCTTAACCTCAAACTCAGTACAGGCCATGAAAAATATCTACCATTTTGTTATGTATAGCCTAAAACTTAGAAAATCTATTTTAAACTTAATGTAATAAATTAATTTGGTAAAATATCTTCAAACAACTAACTCGTTTGTAAATGTACTGATATTATTGTAGTTCGTATAATTTGGTTGCTGCGATTCCTAAAATTGTGTTACGTCTTATAATGGTATATAAATATTTTTGTAAGTATTATAATTGCACCGGAAAGTTAGTTATAGAAAAACTAAGGATAAAAACGAACAATGTCATAAAATATGTTATTTTTGTAAATGGTCAACATCTTGCTTATGTACACTGTACTTTAAAGCAATAAAGTTGTTTATGTTTATGTTTATGTATGTAGTAAAAGATTTTTTTTTAATAACCAAAATTAGCTGTACAGTTAATCTATATAATTACCTTCTGTTCTTGTAAAGATATTGTGTTGTGTAAAGTGAATTATATATTATAATTTGTTTATATACAATATAATATATGTGTTAGTGGTTATAGAGTTTATTTTTTTATTGAATTTTAATTGGTTAGTATATTTTTTATACTCATAAACTAGACTTTTCAAAAATGTATGTAGACCTACCTACCTATTATATTTTTATAACATAGCATTTAGGCAAAATTATAGTGATGCAACTGAAGATTTGGAGAGATTGATTTTCGATCCAGACTCTTCAGATGTAGATGATGCTTGGGGGGGGGGGGAGAATCCAGACATCTCCTTCAAAGAGGAATCAGGATAGTAGGGTCCATGCTAAGGAATATGACCTACTAGCAAACGATTTGCCTGATGACAGTAACTCTGAAGACAGTTTGACTGATTATGCAGATATTTCTTTGGGTGGAAATGTCTCTGTAGTTGATGAATTGTATTCCTCAGATGATGAAACATTCCTTGGCTTTGACACTTTTGAAAATGTACAATCACTTACACCTCCACCAATTGATCCTGGTCAACCAAAGACAAAGATAAAAGAGTACACAAATACAAACACCAGTGGTATAGATCCTCCAAAGAAGAGCGAGATGTAGCGTCTAGATTTACAGTAGTTGAGGTAAGGCCAAGAAATACTCCTGCTACTTCAAATCCAACGTTTAATCATTGCGACCAATAAGAATGCACATGCAATGTTACATCAAAAGAGAGAGGCTGGAGTGTTGAAACAACATTCCAGACTATCTAAGTGGGGTGACGTAACCATTGGAGAGATGTTGAAATTCTGGGGAATATTGATAAATATGGGGCATATACGTAGGAAGAATCTTGTAGATTATTGGGCATCAAGTGACATCATGCAAGTTATTGCTTTTTATCCCATGATGATGACACTCGAACACTTTGAATTGATTATGTCAATGATTCATTTCTCATCCAACAATGGTTCAACACAGGATCAACCAGGGTATAATATGGCCCTTGGTAGAAAAACTGGGCCTTTATTGACATGAAGAATGAATCATTTAAGATATATTTGTTCAAAGCAAGAGGTATGTATTGATGAAAGTGTAATTGGAATTAAAAACTGTTGTTCTTTCATCCAATACATGCCAAATAAGAGACATGCATGATTTGGGATCAATAAGTTTGAGATTTATAACTCTGTGACTTCCTATGTTCTGTATTCTTCTTTATACAGTGGTAAAGACTTCTTAGCCAATGATAACGACCCATTCACCCAAAAAGTAGTGAAGGATCTGATGACAAAAAGAGTCTGTTTGGGGAATGGTTACCACTTGTTTATGGATAAATTTTACACAAAGATACCTTTTTATAACTTTTTGTTATTGAACAAAACCTATTTGATAAGAACGTTAAACAAAATGAGCAAAGGTCTACCCAAAGTCGTTGTCCAAGCTGAATTTGCTCCATGCCAAACCTTATATTACAAGAGAAGTGAAATTTATTATTACTTTTTCTGAACGGAGAATAATACCAGGAAACCTGTCCACATAGTAACCCTAAAACTCCCCAAAACCAAACCACCACCAAAAATCCCCAAAACCAAACCGTTGCTGATTCATCAATACAACACCTTTATGGGTGGGGTCGATAACAAGGACAAGAGTATTTATCATGTAACTTGTTTTTGTCCATGCATAAAGTACTGGTGAAAAATACTTTATTACATTGTTGATATGGCCATCTTCAAGACGGCATGACTTCATGGTCGATATAGTCCGTGAACTATGTTCGGTCCTGACGTTAACTCTCTTGCTCCTAGTCTGTCAGATGTTCGATTACCAAATTAGGTGTTATCATGACACCTTTCTCGTCTAACAGCTTCACAAATTTGATTGCCAATGGTAGACAAAAATATGTGTTGTCTGTTAAGAGGATAGAGGTGTCATCTCTAGATCTTAACACTAGTGTCCACCGTGCAATACTGGTGTACACAGACACTGTTCCACACTATCAAGCATTTCAGAAAGTCAGAGAACTTTAGGTTTCCAAATGATCAGTGAAACCTCTTTCCTCTACCTACTTCGCCCAGTGATCTTCAAGAATCTGAATGCCACACAAAATTTATTTTATTTTAGTTTATAATTGCTTTTATATTATAATTTACACATGTTACAAGTGTGTAATTGTATTTTATATTCTGCAACCAATTGTCAGATTTGCACTTACATGAATATGTTAAGGTTTTCCGCTAATGTTGTGGTAATGTGAAAAATCAAAATTTATAATAGGTTTAAAATCCGCGGGTACATGGACCGAGACAGGATGTCTAGATCATGAATTGTATTTAGTAAATTCATTTATAAGAACAAAATGGATTTTCAAGACAACAGTATAAATTACCATGTTTAATTTTAATATAATTTAGTTTAATTGATATTATATGTAAATTGTTTGAGTTTTACGACGTGTGTGGACTATTTTACGACAGCAAAATGTGACCGGAAAGAACTTTTTCGGAAGTAAGACATCTCGTGGCAAATTGCTACATCAGTCTAGAGATGAGACAAACGGTTATTTTTCAGTAACGGTTATAGGAGTTATCAGTACCAACGAATAACCAGTTATTTAAAAGGTTATATTTTAACTGTTTAACTCACCCGGCCGTCAACGTTCTTGTACTTACTACATTACTGAAATACCGGTACAACTATTTTTAACTGTTTTCCTTTCAAGTTTCAATACCTTTAACTGTTTATTTACCTTTGAACTTTTGTAACAAAGCAGGTATTCGTATTTTACTTTAATACGAAGAACGTTTTAATGATATTGTAATTATTAATTTGAATATTGTGATTTTTTGATTGTTTTTAATGTTTGTTTCCCATTTCTGCAAAATATTAATTTTTAGGCTACATTAGCAACGCTTTACAGTGAGCTACATTAAAGTATAACATTTTATGCAATCCCACAAAATAATTTTAACTTCAATTATACACGTTATTAAATAATGAATTAGACAATATTTTAAAGGTAACGATATTGGAAAAACTTATTTTTCCTGCTTTAAAGTATATTTTTTTCTGACTTTATCGATGCCTTATTCAATAATTGTTGAGCAAATAGTGACATATTAAAATAAATTATTTGGGGCATTAGTATTAATTTAGGAATATCGTATTAAAATACAATTAATAGCTTTTCAATAACTGAACTAGAAATATTTTATTGCAGATAATACATATTATTCTGTTTTACATCAGCCTTAAATGTCAGTCTAAAAAATTCCACACATCACTAGTTTTTTTTCTTTTCCCGTCCGACATTATAAATAACTAAAACGGAGATTTTTTACCGATATCACCAAGTAACTGTTATAAGGGCCAACGGCGTACGACACTGACGAAATGATACCGAACCGAAATACCTGAAACCTCTTACTGCTTACTGGGATAAGAAACTTAAAATACCTTTTACCTTTAGACCTAAACGGTTATAAAAGAACCGATAACGGTAAAATAACTTGTTTGAAGGTAAGGTAGTGGGAGAGAGAAAAGAATTCTAACTTCTAAGCTTCCTCCCTCCCTTGTCCCAAGGGTTGGGTCACGTTGGGTGGGACGTTGGGGGAGGAAGGAAATAGGTTTTGAAAACAAACTCTAACCTAACCGTTACACGTACAGGTAGAAAAAAAACAAAAGAACTATAACAATGTTCCTTTTCGTTACTGCTTCTTGTGCTTACAAAGTTAAAAATAGTAAAGTAACTCTTAAGGCCATTAACTGTTACTGGAAATAAGTGATAACTAGTTATAACGGTTACTTGTTGATACCGGTAAAATGTAACAGTTACGTGAAATACCGCTCATCTCTACATCAGTCTTAGTTGGAAGCTCATAGGTGACGGTTGTGTTAATAAGAGTCTGAGTTAAGTGCCTAGAAACAATGGACATGTTTTCAGAATGCTTTAGTTGGCTATCTGGACTGATAAAGTATGTTATACTGACAGTTTTAAATAGTTATTTGGACAATGTAGACGAATATGGTAAATCGTATTAATTTTAAAATAAAGCAGACTGTTAGAAGTGTTCAGTACGAGCAGCGTGTTTTATAAAGAGACAATAGACAATCTTGCGTGTAGTAATAAACACGGATGAAAAATGGACAATTGTAAAGTGTAATATGGACTAATAAGTTAATAGACATTCTTAACACTAACGTTTGAATTATACAATAAAAATGACTACGAGGGACATCACACTTCAGGAACACCATCGTATAAGGAACCATGCTGTTTGGACCATAATCGAGTGATGTGTTTAAGACAACGGACTGGTAACTCTGTATTATACTTAAATTTCTAATTGTTCATCGTATAAAATTTATCATGTTTGATTTTCTTGTTTTTGTTTGTAAATTTAATATTTTAAAATAATTATGTTACTTAACGTAGAAGAATACTAAATATAGATTGACATAATTTTCCTTTTAAAGTAATATAGATTCAATATTAAAAAACAGATAAAGTTAATCTGTTAAGCTTCATAATAAATTATTCAGTTGCAACTTAAAAAATAAAAAAAGATAAATTCAAGATCTTTCTTTAAAGTTAAAACTTTCTTAAAAGGAATTAATAACATCTAATAGTAGGATGTATAACATAAGTGATTTATAATATTTATTTCAAAATTGATGTTAATGTTTTTGTTTTTTACTGTTTAATAAATGTTTTTTGTTAACATTTCAGCCAAAGTGTTTTCATTAAATACCAAATATCACTGTGAAGTACACTGGTAAAAGAATTTGCGACCCCAGAGATTTTATAAATAATTAGATTCATTATTTTTCTTTTTCAAAATTGGTAAGCTAATGCTACCTGGCGCCCTTAAGTCGAGCAAATCAATAAATAAATACTTGGTAGAACTCTTCAAGTTCGAAAGAATAATTTTATATTTTCAAATAGCTTCACTATTTATATTAACTTCAACAGCCTCATTATTGAATTATCACAAATGTCGCTCAACGTGTGGCATTTTTTAATGAACAAAAGTAACTTTCAAAATAATGTTAAAGTCTCCTCTCATTTTTGAATTGTTACAACGTGTTGGAAATTTTTTATCAATATTTTTACAGATATCTTTTCACAACTATATTCTACAATTTCTGTATACATTTCAATAGTCTAAAATAAGTTTTCAGTTTATTTATTTTTAGTTTGAATGTGAATATTTTTTTGAAATTTTGTTGACATAAAGATAATTTTACTTGTTTTCGGTTACCTGACTCTGAACTATATGACTTTCAAATACTTCTAAAATAACAGTTTAATTTTTGCACATTTATTTATATAATGGTGTATTAAAAGTTGTGTTTTGGACATTATTACTATTTTTGTGATTTTTTTCAAACTTTTAGCAATTTTGGACTTTTGTGTATTTTTTTTCTAATTAAAATTTTATAAATTGACTTATGTTTTTACCAATATTTATTCACAACTATAATAAAAAACTTTTGTGTATCTTGATAAAATCAAAACATTTTCTTTTATGGTATATTGGTTTTTCTGTGGAATTTCTACTTCACTTTTTGCACATTTTTTGATCCAACATACTTACTCCAAAACCTTTACATCAACATTTTTTTAATTACACAGATAAATTCTATGTACCTTTCTAAGAAAAATAAAATCTTACAAGTTGTGTTTTGTATAATATTACTATTTTTATGAATTCAAAAAAAAAAAGTTATTAAAAAGGAGAAAATGGCCAGACGTTAAAAATAGGGGGTTAGAGACCACAATGTACATAAAAATGAAAAAGAAAAAAAACATGTGTTTTAAAAGCTTATGTTATCAATAAATATTGTAAAAATATATCTGTGCTATTTATTAATTAAAATATTCTTTTTCCATGTGATAAGTTATACTGTATGGCACACTAGGAATTACCCCTATCTTTGCCAGGTGAATTAATATATAAAATAGGCGTAGTAGCTCTTATGTGTACCATTTATACTTAATTTGTAATTTTTTGGTAATAAACTTACTAAACAATCAAATTCTGAACAAAAGCTGCACATTTTAAAACTGGCTGTCAAAATAAACTTACTACTTAATGATATCAGCTGATCATCTCTATATACGTGAACAACAGCTGATTAAAAGTATCCTCGTAAGTTTAACATGAAAAATGTAATAATTGACCACATTAAAGCATTTATGAATTTTGAAGGTTTAATATTTTTATCATCTTATTTTTGGGGCCAGAGAGCCCCACATAAAAATTTATGTTTCTATGTCACCCAGAAGTATACCTAACACCTCTGGAAAAAAACCACAGATACTTAGGGTTATTTTTATTAGATGTATTTTATGAAGAATATCAGTTAATAAATGCAATTTCGTTAATATTGAAGTACAAGGTTGACAACTGAAAAATTATTTTTATAATTATATCATAACTAATACCAAATAATAATATTAATGAGTATTTACAAAATTAATGCTAAAATTTAAAAAATATGTTGACTCATCTATTAAAATATATTTATTTAAAGAAAGGTAAGATTTAAAAAATACATTACATTTTTTATTGAAACATAACAATTGTAATAAGGACAGATTTATAAAACATTTGTGTTTATGTTTTAGATAAGTTTTTTATAAAATTGTTCTATTTATTTATATTAATTTTTTAATTAAATATCTGTATTTTTTTAGATCCAGTTTGTTGTGTATGAGACTCATTCTCGCTTTGATTGTGAAAATTCAGAAATGGCAAATACACTCATAGAAGAGCTTAATACATATGCAAGGGATGCACATCTAGAAGAGCTACGAAAATCCCAAGGTGAAAAGCAACCGGAGCAATCAGAAAAAGCTGAAGGTGATCAGAGTGTTGAGCCACCTGCTATCAAAGTGGAACCAGAAGAAGTGCTGCCGCCGCCATTACCAACAATTGTGGTAATACATTTAGTTCATTTGTTTGTAATTGTATTTCATTTCTACATTCACTGCCATTATAATGTTATTTTTTTATAATTTTGCTTCCCTCATTTTAAATATCATTTGGATTGTTTTATATTGTACAATGTTTGGGAAAATATCCTTTTTTATTATATAATTATTAAAATAATATTTTCTTAATTTGGTGAAAAAGCAGAGTGTTGCTTTGGATTAATTAATAAGTACTTGGCTACTGGATGTGTATTTTTGTTGAAATTATGTTTCATGCAACTAGGTCTTAACATTGTGTATAGTGTTTCACAAAACATAATTACCCCAGAAGTGATTTTTCTTAAAGTATAGAGGACAAGTTCTTAAGATAATTTAACACAGAAATATAGTTGAAACATGTTCCTTTCTATTCCCACACAAACAAAAAATGCATTACTTTTAAAATGTTCACTACACATTTCAATTTTTGTTTAGTGTTCCTACACTTAAACCTAATTTTAAACATGTATTATCCTTCTATATTTTTATGTATTTTCCTCAATACACTACTAATATACCAGAAATTTAAGGAACAAAATTCATAAGAAATTGTAAAAACAAAAATAGTTATACTGTAATTTACATGAAAGTATATAATACTGTACACATTTTTGTTATTTAAAAAGTATATTGTGAATTCAAAATGGTGGACATTGTTGTTGTTTTTAATAAAATATAAACTTTTCATGATCAGGTAGAAGTCAAATGTTCTGCATGTTTTTTAAATATGTTTTACTACAATGGAGGTTTTAGTAATTATATATTTTTTCTATATTCTTTAAAATTATTATTACATTAGTTAAAGAAAAAGTAATTTAGAAAGAAGACATTTAATATTAGGAAACATCATTTAATATGCATAGTTTATACGAACAAAAACTACAAAGCTTCCTCTTTAGGTTTACATGTTTTATTGATATTTGAATCCAGGAGGCTAAGTTACTTGTGTCCACAACAACATTTAAACTGTACGTGTTCTCTGGCGGTGATGAAAGAGTAACAGTTTTCTGTCAAAAGATCCAAACAAAAGACATGACACAAGCAAAATCTACAAAAAACAGCCCTACTGAGGGCAGAGACATGGCTCCATATAGTTTTTTTGAAATGCTGATAGCCTGAACTCTTTAAAATTCAATGAGTTAAAGACACTTATTTATAAAACTAATGTGGTCATATATTATTATATTATTGTTGAAGCAGGATATTCTACAGATTGTCCTACATTTAATCAAATGACTAATTTTACAACTTATGTTTCAACTAAAGCAAGACAAGTAGCCTCAAGGAATAATGGTTGGAATAAATAATGAGCTGGTGAACAAACTTTCAGTTTTACATGAAATGAACAATGATGACAAATTGTAAGCTCTATGTAGCCAGGAAGAATGGCACACTCTTTAGAGTAGTAGGATTATACAACCCTACTAATCACAAACCGAATTTTGATAACATAACTTTAGCTACCTAAAATCGTAACATAATTGTAATTGGTAATTTCAATGTTCATTCTACGCATTGAGAATATCACACGGCAAACACTGCAGGCCACATTATGGAGGATTTGTTGATAACACAGAACTCATATGATTGAATAATCCTCCTATGTTCCTTTCATTTGCTCTACACTATAGTACACTTAATTTGGTTATGCTCTAGTTTAGCGAGAAGAACCACCTTAACCTGAAATGACAATGTTAGCAGTTGAGATCACTGTACACTAATTATAAAAGTCATACATAAAAGTTCCCCAACAATCAGCTCCTTTTTTATCAGGAACTTCCAAAAGGGAAATTGGAAGAATTTGAAATCCTCACAAATGAATATGTGACCCAGAATATCATAGATGACAATCCTGATAAATCAAATGACAGGTTTGTAAAAGTTATATTGAAACCCACTAAAAAAAGTATAAAGATATAGTTTATACAGAACCTATGTAAAAAGATAAAGACCATTTTGAAATTCTTCCTTGAATATCTAGAAACATAAGAAAAATGTTTCAAAAAGAAAGGCTAAAAGAAGCAAGCTTATTTAACAGGAGCAATTAACCAGTTGAAAAGGACAACTTACTGTTTTGTAGCCTAATCTGGATTTTCTGAAAGTTGATACTAAAGCTCACAATTTCATCTCCAGCATAAACAATGACAGGAAATCTTACCACTGGGATCCAATCACTTTGAATGGAAAAACACTCATCACTCCTAAAGAAGTTGCCAATACCATCTGATTCATCTATTAATCAGGGCAAAAAACGGGATTTATTCTGATCCAAAGTGAAACTACACGAAATGACTTGTGTTATAGCTCATTTTATTTATTAGAGTGTCTAGATCAAAGATATAAACAGTTTTTTTGGTGAAACTTAATAATTTGTTTATTTATTAAATATAAACAATAAGAATGATGTCCGATTAAACGTAATATGAAATAAGACACGGGGTTCATAAATCGATATAATTTATTGATTTCAATGTTATTTTTTATGTATTTGGGGTCGCTCTTTCCGATTATGATGTCAAAAAAGTGCGCATCCTAGAGGGCGCCACAGGAAAAAATAATATAAGATGCAGGTAATGACAAATTAAAATTAAATGAAATAAGGAATTGTTTTGGTGAATTCATGTCATTCTTCGATTTCAATGCCATTTTTTAAGTTCTCTTGTTTGCTCATTCCGATACTGATACTAAAATTGTGCGAATTTTAGTAGAGGGCGACACTGGCAAAACTATTACAAGGTGAAAATGGTGACAATTTAACATTATATGAAATGAGGCAATTTTTCCATAAATTGATGTAATTATCGTATGGTCTTTGGGTTGTTCGTTCCTATACTGATGTCAACACTGTGCCATTCTGAGAGGCAAATTACATATCTAAAAAACTTTGAAATAAAAAAATAACAGCAATTAATGTAAATAATGCTTGATTTTTTGCTAAGTTGATTTCTCATCATTTTCACTTTGTTTTGTTTTTGTCTGTGGCGCCCTCTCAGATCGACACAGTGTTGACATCAGCATCGGAACAAGCAACCCAAAGACCATAAAAAAAATTACATCGATTTATAGAAAAATTACATCATTTCATATAATGTTAAACTGTCACCACTTTCACCTTGTAATAGTTTTGCCGTTGGCGCCCTCTACGATTCGCACAATTTTGGTATCAGTATCGGAACAAGCAAACCAGAGAACTTAAAAAAATGAAATCGAAGAATGACACGAATTCACCAAAATAATGTCTTATTTAATTTAATTTTAATTTGTTATTACCTGCAACTTATATTATTTTTTCCTGTGGCGCCCTCTAGGATGCGCCCTTTTTGGACATCAGAATTGGAAGGAGCCACCCCAAAAACATGGAAAATGACTTTAAAATCAAAAACTTCATCGATTTATAAACCCAGTCCATTATTTTATATTACGTTTAATCAGACATAATTCTTATTGTTTATATTCAATAAATAAACAAATTATTAAGTTTCCGCAAAAAAAAACTGTTTACATCTTTGATCCAGACACTTTAACGAATAAAATGAGCTATGACACAAGTCATTTCGTGCAGTTTCACTCTGGATTTCCCGTCTTTTGCCCTGACTATATCTGTAAATCACACATTAGAACTACGGATAGGAGATCTCTATCAAGATGAGAGAAGAAACAATATCTGTCTGACAAACTGTTTTCTCAGGATGAATTAGAAGTGACTGTGCACTCTCTAAAGAATGGACCGGACGGGTATTTCCAGAGTTCATCAAAGATCTAGGATTAACAGAAAATAAATGCCTTCTTAAACTACTAAACCTTACATGGATACAACAAACATCTCATCAATGGATGAAGGATGAAATTATTCAACTTTGAAGCATAAAATAGCTGATAGTCTTGATAGCTACAGACCAATCTCACTAACAAGAATATGTTGCAAAGTCGTAGAAAAGATGGTGGAACCACAAGCTTGAGGGGTATTTAGAAGATGAAGATAGCTGAATGCCAAGTAAGATTTTCCAGACACAGGTCAACTATTGATCAGATCATAAAATTTACTCAAGTCATTGAGAAATTTACTCATACTCTTAAGGATGTCTTCCACCTGAAACAATCTTACCTGAATATTTTAATAGATTTTAAGGCAGCATATGACACAGTGAGAAAGCTCACTACTCTTTCACAAACTCGGTAAGCAACAGGTCTTGGGCAAGATAATTAAATGGATTAAATACTTTCTTTCTCAGCTGTATATTCATACAAGATTCCATCATACAGTGTCGGTTTTAGATGAATGTAGCAGTGCTGTCTTGAGTTATCTCCTCGTCAACATGGTGATTAAGACTTGCAGACTGCCATCCAAATCATACATGGTATTTCTTACCTGCTATATACAGATGATATAATCATCTGGGCTACAAGTAACTTCAAGGGTCAAGACAATACTCTGAATTAAACTTTAAAATGAATGGAAAGATGGTCAAACGGGAACAAGATGATGTACAGAGAAAACAAATTATATAAGTCTCGTCAATGTCGTAACAGGTGTAACAATGGTCAGCTAGACCAATAAATGTAGAATTTAACTACAGAATGTGTGTGTTTTTATTTCTATAACATGGAATTCTATCAAGTACCGTCGGTCATCAGTATAAACAATATTAAAAAACCATGTTCCAACTTTTTAGACTGTCTATAAACCCCTCTCCCTTTACATAGTTATTGATATAACACTTAACCTCATATCGTACTAAATATCTTAGCATAACAATGGATTCAAAGCTATCTTTGAATAATCACCTGGAACTCATTGCAAACAAAGAGCAATATTTAATTAAAGAGGCTTACAGCTACAAAATCGGGAGCTACCCAGGACGTTCTAATGGTAGCATATAAAATATATGTGAGAAAATCATGAAATAAGGCAGTAAAGCTTTTGTACTTCCAAGTCAGAGTAGTCTATTGAAATTTAACAAGGTCTAAAATAATGCACTATGAACAATAACTGGAGGAGCAAAAACCACGCCAATCACAGCCATGCAGTTACAAATTGGTGTTGTGAGCCTATGAAACTTTGTAGCAACAATGAAATTTGGAAAAGATCAAAAAAAATAGATCATCATCACTGGCTGAATTATAGCTGGTTCATGTCAAAAGCACAAACGTCTGATATTGTCTATGTGGAACAATTTCATCAGAAATTTAATTTGAATCTATGAACCTCAGAACCTCTACAGTTGTAATAATAAAATGTGAGGGTGTTTTGTTATTATTTATGTTATTTTGCAAAGAAAAGAAGTTATTAATTATTTGATTTAAAATTTGCACAGCAATTAGGGCGCCAGGAAGCTTTCGCTTACAAATTTTGAAAAATGAAGTTACTATTAAAACATCTCAGGGGTAGGTTCTTTTAAAAGTGTACCACAGTGACTTATCTGGCGAAATGAACAACTCTTATTTTTGCTGAAACTTGACATGAATTTATTAACAAGAATATTAGTACATTAACATCATTATTAATATAAATCTAATAGATCATCTATACTATTCATCCTATCATTGATTCTCTTGTATTGCCTTTTAAGAAGGTCTAAGTTTTTTTTTAATCTTGTATTTATTGTTTAAGTTGCAACTAAAATTTTATGTATAAAAATTAAACAGATTGAAATTATCTGTTTTCTATTTTTGAATTTACATTATATAGAAAGAATAAGTACGTCAGTAGACATCTATTGTTCTCTGACATAAAAAAACTATAATTACTAAAAATATTAAATTTATAAAACTAAAACATCAAACAAAATAAATTTTACATAATAAACTAATTGAATTCTGAGTGTTGTATAACACAGAATTGCCAGTCCGTTGTCGTAAAACACATTACTCAATTGTGGTCCATGCAGCGTGTTGTTTGATGATAGTTCCGTCATTCTGTACGCGAAAAAAGAAGATGTCCGTCGGAATCATTTCAACCGCACTTCGCGAATGTTTGTATTGAAAAAGTCTGTTAACTCATTAGTCCATTCTACACCTTATGATTGTTCATCTTCCGACCGTATTCAGATACTACGCGCGTGATTGTCTATTGTCTTTCTATGAAACACGCTATTCGTACTAAATGCTTCTAACACTCTGCTCTATTCAAAAACTAATACCGTTTGCCACCCTTGTCTACATTGTTCAAATTACTTTACTTTTTTAACAAAACTTTTCAGACAAATTACTTATAGGTCTGACCTCGTCAGATCCCATGCTAAGACTCCTCTGAAAACACCTTCACCCTCCAAACTCCTTACTAAGACTGCTTTTAACACATCTCATCTCCTCAACACTCCAACTAAGACTGATTTTATTACCTCGTGGTTATTTTCCACATCTTCCGGTACAGGGTCCACACTTCTCTATATCACGGAGATTTGTCATTCAAATCTCGCAGACATACGCAATAAATGTCTTGCATACGTTCACTGTTCAATTTTCTTATTCCACAAATCTAATGTCTATATTTTTAACACACAACACTATTTAGTTTCTTATTATTAATTATAACTAAAATTCTATACATTATTATTTATTTAAGTTTGGAAACCTATGTTAATTTAATTCTCTTTATTTTGAAACGTAATACAAGTCATGTTTTCAACTTATCTATCCCCTCCCAAATTGATTCTAAACGATTCCCGGTTATTCTATATTCATATTAAATTAGCCATTTTACAGGTATTACACAATGCCATCACAGAGTTTTCTCCATGTTTCCAATTAAGTGGCTAACACTTTTTAACTACAACCATGTTGCATCCTTTGGAGTTCCAGTAGGTAGCTCTGTCAACAATATTCCACTTCTACTCTGAGGCTGATTGGCTAGTTTTATGGGTTTCACGAAGACGGACCTTCATTACCTGGCTCAAGAAAAACTAGTGCAGGCTGTTATTGCAATATGTTCGAGGACCACCTAGCAGTAGGTGTACATGTAGGTAGTAACTTTGATTGTGAAATTGCTGCCGTATACTGAGCAGGTGAATTAATTCTGCTGCAGAAAAATATTCTTAAAAAATCACCTTTTTTGTGAACTCCAGAGCAGTAATAAATTGCTTGTCCAGCAATAACATGATGGACTCTACACTCACTGTACAATCTCATAAACTCCTCTCCGATATGTTGAAGGATGGATGGGTAATTATTTTACAATGGATCCCAAGTCACATTGGCAATCCAGGCAATAAGAAGGCAAAGATGAGAAACCACTCTGCCCCAACTAGAAAAACTCATCTCCATGTGTTGTGTAAATACCAAACAATACAAAATACTATAAATAAAAATTGTAGATAGATGTACAAAGAATTGAGCAAGGGTAAAAACTGGGTATCCCTCCCATATCACTTCACCTGAGTAGTAGACCCAATGCTGTGTCCTGATCGACAACGTTGTCTGCCCACTTTGTTATTCTGAGTGAATGAATGAGTTCTAGTTACAGAGGTGCCATGGACTGGCTGATGTTACGAACCGGACAATGTCATGTTCATACTGGGAGGCTCTACAGCTGACTTACTAATATAGTGGGTAAAGAAAGTTAGTATATCTTTTTAAACTGATTTACTTCTTTTATTTTATTTTCTCAAATTACAAAAAATATGAAATATAGAATAAATATTACTCAACATATACCTATGACATCACATAATAAGAAAGCAAACATCACATAACAACAACAACAACAAAATAAAGTAATCTCATACAAATTTAAAAAAGAAGGGAAAATAACTATAGATATTAAGATTTAACAATAAATTCTAATAATAATAACAAAACAATAATAAGTTTAATTAAATTTTGAGAATTTAGGAACTCTAAGGCAAAGGCTGTTTACAGGCCAACATTCACATAAATAAATGTAACCAAAATGTAGTGTCAGATAAAAATAACTTGTAATATGTAAATTTTTTTAATTTGAATTTAGCGCAAAAAGCACATGAATCTGGGAAGTTGCACGTAATTGGTCCAAATGATAAAGGAAAGAGAACGCGTACTAAACGAGAAGTAGTTGGTCAAATTACGTTTAATAATAAGAAAGAATGAAAATTTAAAACAAAGTCAATGGTAAAAAATAGTCAGAGAAATATATTTTGTATATTATTAATATACAATATATATCTATATTTATATTTAATTAATTTAATGATGCATTTTACTCTCAATGGTTAATGAACACACACATGGGTTTACAAAGTAAATGTTCCACATTTAACCGTAGTAGGTGTATTTTGTATTAACATTAAAACATCATATATTTTCCAAAAATAAAAGTTTTTACTAGGTTCATTATTAAATCTTGCATTCTTTATAGGACAACCTATATAATATTACTTGTATATATTTAGCTGTTTCTTATAAGCTAAACATTAAAAATTTTGTTGTTTTTTGTCTTAAGTCTGGTTTTAATTCTCATTTTATATATTACCCAGGACCTTTGGCTTTACGTGTCAATGCTCCACCAACTGAGCTATCCTTGATCGCTTCCCAGCATAGGGCATACACTTCTCACATGAATTTGCTTTTTTGTTGCAATTTTGAGTTATGGGAAATAAATTACCTCGTTAAAAACGACATTGAAACTAATCTGTTTACTCGGCTTGCAACGTTTAAGTATGTATTTATTATATCAATTTATTGTTTTTAACGCTTACACAGTATTTTATCAAGTTAATATTATTGATTAAATAATTATTTCAAGTGCAAAATATATCACATAGACCGGAAATCGAACCCAGGACCTTTATCAATATGTACCAATGCCCTATCAACTGAGCTATCCTTGATCACTTGCCATTATAAAACTTAAACCTCTATTAGATTCCCATATATATTTTGTCATAAATTAAAAATTATAACTATAAATTCTGTAGGTCTTAAAGTAGGATTAAGTATAACAAATTATAAAAGAAAATCGATTAATGTCACTTTAACACATACAGAACATTTTACTTGATATTTTATTTCTGGCAAGATTCATCTTTGAATATAAAAGTGTGTTAATTATTGAATTTATGTGTCACTTATATTATGACTATATCATTATCTTAGAAACTGAGATTTCAGATAATCTGCAAGAATGAATTTAAACCAGATGTTTTTTAACTAAAATTTATATCTAATGACATTTACATGTCACTAAATTTTAAGCATGACTCATGTACTGTAATTTCAAAATGTTAATCTTATTCTATCATAAGCTAGCGTTTAAAAAAAAAATTTACAATAAACTGTAAACTGTTTATTATAAATAAATGTTTGTTGCTTAGATATTGTTTTAATTAATAATGAAGCACTTTCTTTTTAATACATTTTCAGTGATTTATTATAAATTTAAAAATGAAAAAATAATTGCAGAATAAATTAGGTGTAATTTTGGTAAATCAAGAACATAACACACGCTATGAAAAAATTACTATTATTAATTTACTCACTCAGTAATTCATCATAACTCACTGCCAGAACAGTCAGAAACAGAAAATCAAATTTTTGTCTCTAATTACATGTCTTGATTACATAAAAGAATCAATAGTTTAAAAAATATAACAAATTAATCAATATTTGAAGTTAGGTACAAAACTGTGAGTGAAAAATAAAATAAAAAGTATTGTTTTATCAACTTAAATGTGTTATTAAAAATCAAAGATAACAATAATTGAAAAAATTAGATATTGTGAATAAAATAAGAATGTTATAATGTGTAAGAATCTTCATTATTAATAATGAATGTTTGTGATGATTTATTTTAAACTCAATTCAAGTAAAAGATAAATGTTATCTGGTTATTTATTTGGGTGAAGTCAATGTTCTTATTCCTTTACTGAAGTAAGGGTTGTTCTAAGCATTATCTTCCATTTGCAAAATTGAATCAATTCTACTCTATATACAATAAAGGTATAATTCAATATAAACTTAAAAACAATTTTGTCAAGAAAAAAAACTTTTTAAAATAACAAATTAATATATGTGAAGACTGTAGCCTATTACTAACAGGCCAACAACTTAAACCAGGTTCTGCACATTTTGACCTGGAGTATAAAAAAGGCTTTTATTTTTAATAAAAGACATGTTATTGATTTTTTTGACCCAATATTTTTCTTTAAATTCATCTTCAATCACTGACACTGATTTTTGTCTTGAAGGACTTGGACAATTAATTGTAAAGATGTCTTTCATATATAATGCAAATCTAAATCTTGTACATGGATTCAGCTGTCAAGTCTTGACTGTATTCTATAATAACATGCTTACTCTGTTGTTGTTAACTCATCATCTGTTGCTTTATAAATCAACTCTGGAGTTTATACTTCAATCAAATTTGCTGAAACATGCAAGCCTTTAAATCTGGTCTGTTGTTGGTTCATAATGTTATCCAGTTTTCCATAAAATACTGTTTGGAAATACTTGATTCTATCTAATAAACTTTCATCTTGAGCTAACTCATTGAAATTACTCTTGACTTTAAAACCTCTTCAGGTTCCAAAGATATAATCAAGGAACCATTATTGGCAATAAAACATCCTCATCCTCATCTTCAAAACTACCTCTGAAGTGTGAAAAATTTTCAAGGCCCATTTTAAGGAAGCGCTGCTTTGAGAGGTCAACATCAACCCTTTGAAGTTTTTTCAACACTAGGTAACAGAGCAAAGATTATGGTTTAGAAACAACCTGAAAAACAAAATCAAATTTTTTCATGTATTTTGGCTTGAACACTCTTGTCAGGTTTTGGAGATTGCAATATTATTTTAGATAGGTCTTTCATTATTTTTTAGATAACTGTATGTTAGAGCTTACAATTACACCTTGGTAACCATCTTCTTGTGCATAGTATTCTCAATGATGGTGCCAATGGTTGTAAGGGTTTCCACCATTTTATACTCTGACTGAAATGACATAATTTTTCAACAAAATATCTTTTTTTCTTGAATAGAGGACTACATCATTCAGGACTAGATTAAGTTATGAGACGCACATTGAAGATATTTCATATTGTTTTGTTTTTGTTCAATTCTACATTATAACCTATTATAATTACCTGACATGTTTTAGGCACCATTATATGCAACATTCTGACGATAGAAGACCCAATTCTTCAATTGCATTCAAAATTTCTGTTTCTAAACCAATTCCATATGGCCTTTATTTTTTCTGAAGGCTAAACAACTAAAGATTCATTTTTAGATTGGTAAGTCTTCATGCTGAAATAGTGCACATGTAATAGGGTACATTTTTAGTTATGTAGACTTGGTCTGACTAGAGTTTGACTCAGGGCAGTAAATAAGGAATGTATTATGTTGTAGAATAGAATAATAATAATAATAATAATAATAATGATGGATAGAGTTAGATAAAATATAAATAAATAAAGAAGGCAGTTAGTACTAAATGGTCAGAGAGATTTGTTAAAATAATGTTAATTAAAAACATATATAATATAAGATATAAGAGAAATATGGCAACAGTGTAGATGTGCATAAAACTTTGAGAAATGTGACATCAATGGTGTTGTGTGTAAAGGAGGGGACAGAATACAGAACTGAAGAATTCATTGAATAAGTTGTCTTCTTAGTGATCAGATGGTTTTTTTTTTAATTTTTGTTTTTTTTCTAACAAGTTACTTTTGAGACAATTTTCTCAGAGATAGGATGTGATTTTGATAAGTTTTTTTTTAATAGATGAGAAATCAGACAATAAGTGATTTTCTCGGAGATGAGACGTAAAATTGAATAAGTTACTTTTTAGAGAAATGGGACATTTTCAATAAGTTATTTTTTAGTAAATAAGATTTGAATTCAAAAGACGACATGTGAGTTGTGTAACAATACTAATTTAAAAGCACAGCAACTAATTTTTAAATTTTTAATGATTTAAGTTGGGCGCCATTTTGTAATGCTTTAATTACAAAAAATAAAAATTTAATTTTAATTATAACATTTATAACACCAGAAATGAGTACAAAATATCTCAGAGGTCGTGAATTCTTTAGAAAAAGTGTACTTATTAGAATACTGGATAAAAATATAGAAGTCTTTTTTATTCTGAAATGCACATTATTTTATTTAGAGAACCTAATGTATCAAAAGAATACATATGAAACAAAAATACCTGTAAAGAATGTAGTTACATACAAAACATTCTATATAAAATCATTTTCAAAAGAATTTAGTTTATTAAGTTAAATTATGGTTGCAACCTTGTTATTGAATTAAAATTTTAATAATACATGTATATTGAAAAATTAATATTGTATTCTCTTTATCCTGTCAACTTTATAAAAAATATCATTTCTTTATGAATTCATAGTCAAAAATATTAAACTAATAGTTTTTTTATCACAGAAAATCTTTTACTTGTTTAAAGATTTTAAATATTACATTTGAAATAACATATATTTATATGTCTTCCTAAAAAAAGACATCAAACAAACTACAAACACAAAATTAAAAATTCAACAAAATTACAAGTTATGAATGAGATATTTTATTTTACATAAATAATAGTTTATGCGTGTTATACCAGACATGCATAGGTGTTTTAAATGAACTTTTTAACAAAATCACTTCTATTGTTTTTCAAAGTAGTTAATCTTTTAAGTTCTCGTTTTCTCTCATGAGAACACATCAATTGTTTACATTATTATTAGTTCAAAGTAAGATATTCAAATTATCTTATTTTACATTAAAAGCCAAAAACTTAGTCTTTTTACCTGTTTTCCGGGTTACGTCATACACCTTGTCTATTACACAATATCACCAAATCAAATACTTTTCACTTCTGAAAGTTCGTTTTTTAACTCAAACATAACCGATTCACAATAGTTCATAACAATAAATGTTAAACAACTCATAGTCACTTAAGAAAACACTTTCTTTTTGTACTTCCATTTCGTTGGAAAGATCATGTCTATCAGAGTAGTGTGCTCCTGCCTTGAAGGTTCTATGAAGACTACTAGATTTTCCATTTCGTGGTTAAAGCCAAGCCTTTGGGCTTTGTGTACAAAATGTTTATATTGCACTTTATTTGTTATTAAGTTTATAATTATTAAGATACATACAATAAATTTCTCTGATCATTTAGTATCAATTATTTTATTTACTTATTTAATCTTTTATTGATTTTATTCAAAAAACAAAATACGTTTCCTGCTTGATTCATCTAGGCGTATACCCCATTCTATTTAAGATCAATATATATCCCATTCTGTTTAAGATCAAAGAACTAAAAATGTACACTATTACAGTTAAACAAAGAAATAGTTTGAGTCGAGTGCAAATTTTGAATATATTGCAGACTTTAGCTTCAGTGTTAGCATGCTTGGTATAACATGCTCAAATTACTCTTTATAAAGACTTAAACATAACAAATAGCTGGAACTTTCAGTTTTTTAACAATTTTGGATATGATATTTACAGGGATATCACGTGGTTTCAAATAAGAGGATTTTTTTTTTTTTTTTTAATAATGATAATAAACTTTAATAAAAAACATTCATGAGTTGATTAGATTACATTTGATTTTTAGAAAATAAGTGATTAATAAAAAAAATTTGCTCGTATAAGAATATTGTAAATTTTGAGTATAATGCAGATTTACATATGAAAAAAAAAAAAAAAAAAGCAACCACAAAATTAATTTTAAATTCAGTATATTGAATTATAAAAAATATGATGTTATATAAAAATGAACTGATTTATGTTTTTCCAGGAAATATTTTAACTTGTATTCAATCTATAATATTGTTTTTTATATAATTAAATATACATTTCAGAAATTGGATTCTGTATTTTTTATTTGATTCTTCAGAGTACACTGTTAAAGAAGTCACGACCCAATTAGAAATTTGTTATGCTCTCTTCAAGAGTGTTTCTTTTTCTTATTTTATTTTATTTTATATTATTTTATAATAAATATTACAAAATGGGGCCCAATTTTTAAAAATTACATTTGGCACAACAAAGTAGCCAGAGTTATTATATGATAAAAAATAATTACACACATTGTGCTATATCTAAAAACCTGAATCAACTGGTCTTTTTTACTTTGAAAATTTTATTTGGCTTAATACCACATATTTTATTTTAAGGGATAAGAGTTTAATTATTTTATTTTTATTTTTCAGTCTCATCAACTTTTAAAGACCATGTAAATGTTCATAATAGATAACTATTAATTACCTTATTTAGAGGTGATGAGGTCGAACAATCCTTATGTAGATATGATTACTATATCTTCTTCATATGACGCGTTTCGACTATTATTCAGTCATTATCAAATAAATATACAAAAACAAACTCATAAACAACACAAAACACACGTTCAAGATTTTCACATTTAAAATCACTTTACACAATTTAAAAAACTTTATACATGTGCACACGGATGACGCGCGTTGCCGGTGACCGTTCTCGATAACGTTCGATCGTCAACGAGAACGGTCACCGGCAACGCGCGTCATCCGTGTGCACATGTATAAAGTTTTTTAAATTGTGTAAAGTGATTTTAAATGTGAAAATCTTGAACGTGTGTTTTGTGTTGTTTATGAGTTTGTTTTTGTATATTTATTTGATAATGACTGAATAATAGTCGAAACGCGTCATATGAAGAAGATATAGTAATCATATCTACATAAGGATTGTTCGACCTCATCACCTCTAAATAAGGTAATTAATAGTTATTAATTATTTACAATCCAGTTGGGCTACATACATAATAAAAAATTCATAATAGAATTTTAACAGACTCATTTTATCACACCATAACACAACAAAACAAACGAAATTTACAATATAAGATAACTATAAAACTAACTTATTATGTATAATTAATTTCCTTTGTGCACTGTTATAACATTGGTTCACTTTGTGCATCCTTCGTTTATACCTAAAGTCAGCTACCGAATGTGGACACAATTCAATGCTGACTTATATATTCTGTTACAGCCACAGACTATTATTATTATATCAAAAAATTTATAATATACCATATTGTATAGTTTACCTTCTAGGTACATTATTAATCAATAAACAATATTTATATTTCTGTGGTTACAAAAAATTAATTAAGGGTTTTATTCTCTAGACTAAATAATTATTAGCCTGAGAGTCTGGAATATAATTAATATGTCCTGCAGGCCATTGATAAATGTGCCACTAATATTCTACAGAATAACTTTGTGAAATATACTATCAACCGAATAAAACAAGTTCAAAACATTATACGTTTTATACAAATGTGGTATCGCCATGGACATCAAAATATGTAAAAATTTTGTTAGATTAAGAAATTATTGGTAAATTTTAAACAGAATTACAACAACAACAATTTTTTTTATCAGATATACATGATAGCTTTGTTAGTCATTATATCAAATCATTTTATATACTATTTTATGCAAATTTATCTATATATGTGTCAGGTACCACCTTCCGACCTTTTTGAGTTGGGGACTATACCAGATCTTTGTCCTGGTGATGAGAAATGTCTTAACCTACAATCAGAAGGCATTTATCTTGCTGTCATCAAACGCAAGGTAAATATTTCACATCCATCTTTTAAATTTTAAAAGCTTTTAGAAATAATTCAAACATAGTTAAATAACACTCTCTTTTATGCATTATTAATTAAATTTTTAACGAAAAATTAGCTGTGAAACTTCTTCATGACTAACAATTTGACAACCTATATGGTTTATCTTTTTGGTTTTTGGATTCCGAAAATAATAGAGAGAATTGTATATCCTCTGTCTCATTCTAGGTGTCCGAAAAATTTTGGAGCAGTTAAATAGCTCTCTAAATTATAAATGATAGAAAACTGAAATCTTACAATGTTTTTTAATGTATTTTTTTTTTTTCAAAATATGAGTTAAATTCACTCCTCCATTAAAATTTTAAAATATAAACCCTCATCTATTGTTTCCTCAACTTTTAAAGCTTTGTTTAGTAGGAAAAACCTGTACAAACAAAAAGTTGCCATCTAGCTGCAACACAAAATGGTGGTTGGTTAAATGTTCATAAAGGAGATGTAATAATGTAAAAAATTAAAGTTCATTGTATGTTTGAAAGACGCGGGGGAGTAACAGAAGATAGGCTGTTTAAATAACATTTAGTATTCGGTAAATTCATTTATAAGAGAAAAATAGATTTTCAGAACAACAAAATAAATAATTATGTTCAATTTTAGTAAGAAGTGTTTGTAAATTTGAGTGAATTACGGGGTGTGTGTTGAACTTTAGGAACAGTTAACCGGGGGAAGTCTGATGGAAGTAAGATATCTCGTGGCATTACAGACAGTCTTAGTTGAGCGTTTGAAGGTGAAAGATGTATTTTAAGTAAGTGGAAGTCCAGCGTCTGAAGGGACAAGATGTGTTAATAAGACTCTGAGTACAGAGCTTGCAGTGATCAGACGTATTTCGATATAAAGTAACTTTTACAAAATGTAACTAAAATGTGTTAAAGTGCATTAAGAGAACAGTCTTAACTTAAATTTGAATGTTGAGATGTATTAATTTCGTGGTTGAACTATAAAGAATGAAGTGATTTCAAGATAAAACGAGCGTGACGATCAGTATTGGTTTTGTTAAACCGGACAAAGTGTTCAATGAACAACGTGTTAAGCGCAAAGACAATAAATGATTATTTGTATCATATTCAAATGCAGTAGGAAGATGAACAATCGCGAAATGTTTGATGAACTATGAAATTGATAAACATTTTAAACGCGGACATAAGCTGGGTACAGTTAACAAACTTGAGTGCGATTAACGTGATGAGGACAGACAGCCATCAAGTGTTTTACATGGAGGAAAATCTTCAACAAAAAGACGGTAACCAGCGTTATAAAACGCTGAAAATAAAATCTCATGTATCTATGTAAAATTTTATGTCTTATGTTTTTTGTTCTTAAAAAATTTAATATTTTAATGAGTCATTTATGTTTTTGAGAAATAAGAATTTTGATAAAGTAAATTTAATACTAAAGGACAGATAATTATAATCTGTTTGATTTAATAAACCATTCAATAGTTGCAACTTAAAGATAAATTCAAGATTTGAAAAATAGACCTTCTTCAAAGGCAATAATAATAAATTTAGCTAGGATATATAATGAATATATATGTATAATTTAAATAATTTCATGTTTAATAAATGTTTGTTAAATTTCAGCTACAAGTGTTTTCATTTCTAGAAACCAAAATCACTGTAAGTACACTGATAAAAGAGCTTGCGACCCTGAGATAATAAATTCATTAAATTCATTTTTTTGTATGTTAAATAATGACGAAAGTCTGGCGCCCATAATTATAAAATAACAACTCATAAATTCACTTTTTCTTTAAGTAAAATAAAAATTAAGAACTCTTCAAGTTCATCATACTTTGTCACATTTTACAATGATAACAATTGTCGCTCAACGTGTGGCATTTTTTAATGAATAAAGTAGCTTTTTTCTTTTGTAAAGATTTTACAATAGTTACAATTGGCGCTCAACGTGTGGCATTTTTTAATGAATAAAGTAGCTTTTTTCTTTTGTAACATTTTACAATGATTACAGAGACAAGTTATTTTAGTATTTTACTCTAGAAAAATAATAAAGAGACAACATTTGGAACACTTTCTTTACTGTATTTTGATTAACTTTAGTTAAATAAACTATTAGTTAACATTACAAAGTGTCTCAAAACTAAGGTGTACAGGATGTGCAAGAACATAATAAATTCATATTGCCTGGAACTACTTCTAAAGTAACATTTAAATTAAATCTTATTTCTACTACAAAATGTTTTCGTTCCACAGTATGACAATATGCCAATCTATAACAGCTTGGCTGTTCTCCACAACATGCAACAATGACAGTGCTTCTTCTTTTATTCGCATTATCAGATCTTCCACAATTTTACTTGATTTTATAAATCCTTACTTTTATACCAGGTTATTTACATGAACAATGACAGCCTTATTTCTAGATTTTGAGAGCCTCACAAAATGAGCTTCACTTTCCATTGATGAGTGGCCATCTTTGAAGCGGTTGTACCTCCTTTATCTGATTGATGCCGATTGCTTCATTCCCAAACACTTGTTGGATCTTAAGGATTGTTTCCGCTTGAGAATCGCCAAGCTTTAAACAAAATTTGATGCGACAATACTGTTAACTTTTTCTGTCATTTTTTCAAAAAGAAAAATCTGACGGTACTTATTTACGGCCTTAGATAGTCATGAACGGCCTATTAGTGACTGATTGGTTTTGCAGACAAACAAAAAATGGACCATGCACACTAGGCATACCTACAAAATGTACATCAAACTCTGTCTCATCAAAGTTCTTATAGAACTTTGTATATTTTATGGAGTTTTCTGATTTTATACAAAATTATAAGACTTTTTTATTCTTTGTGATTTGTTGATAAACCACTTCTTTAGGAATTGTAGGTGCTTAATAATTTGATAAATTGTAGTGTGATATTTTTTATAGACGATCTTCGTTTATCTTACCAGTAAAAATTAAGGTCGAATACTTTTTGAACAGAGGGTTATATAATGATTCCCTTTCTCTCTTTCTCATATACATGAAAAACACTTAAAAATACAATTTGAAGTAAAATTTATAATTTTTAGTTTTTAATAAAGTTAAGTAAATGTTAAATGCAGTTGTAGAAATTCATTTCTTTTGGGATAAGGTTGGTTCTATTTCATAACAATAACAAATTTGGTTTAAAATTATAGTTGCAAAGATAGATTTTGTTTGGAAATATTTCAAAGAGGTTTAACCTCTTTCAATATAAGAGAACATAAAATAATTGCTTAAATTCCCAGTTAATTTATTAAATTAGTTACATAATAATTGAGAAGGGCCGACGAGAGTTGTTTATATGAAAGAATAAACTAAAATAATACCACAGAATTAGAAAAAATACACATTTAACTTTCATCCTTTTAATATCAAGTAAGAAATTAATCTATATAATTCATATGATAATAATAGTTTGTAGTACGGTAGTTTATTTGTAGAATAATTTTCATATATTAAATTTACACTAATCTTCATAAATATCCATTTATCATCAAATGCTCATTTATGATACACCAAGAAAATCATTTGATATTAAAAATTAATTACCTTAAACATTTTGATAATACAGTTACTACTTGAATGGATACAAGAATATTTAGGGCTTTGTTGTGTCATACCTTTTATATCAGTTAGTAATTATTATTATTATTATTATTTTTTTTTTATAAAAAGTTATAGAAAACATAATATAACCTTATATATATATATATATATATATATATATATATATTACAGGAAATAACAAGGTTAGATCCGAAATATATGATCCAAATGGCTGAAGCTAGAGGTTTGTTTGGTCGTTCAGAAGGAAGTAAACCAAAGCAGCCTAGTGGGCAATCATTAAGGACCAAGGCAGCATTGGCAGCGCTCCAAAATCGTCCAGATTCTGGTACTGACAGCAAAAGAGGAGGTTCAAAAATGAAGGTGAATAACCACTTTAATTTTTTTTTAGCACTATATACTGAAGTCAGAATTAATATATTAACCTTTTAGTTAGTTAGTGATTTAAGGGTCTGAGGCTATTCAGCCATTTGCCACTGCAACCCAAATGGATCTTTTGTTTTTACCCAAAAGTATTTAACCTTCCTAAGAATTTAAAAATAGTTCTGGGGGACATGATCGTTACCTCTGCAGTGATGAGGAATGGAATGTTGAGGTAAAGTAGCTTTTTGTAGGTTAGAGATTCACACTCACACAACCAGTGTTCAACTGTTTATTTATGTCAGACAGAAGCGCCATGTATCCATTGCAGCCTTTCTCATGTGTTTTAGATGACAATTCACTGGACAGTGTTCTGATAGTAAGCCAATAATCAGCTTATGCTCCCTTCTACTGAGTTCCAGTAATTTTTTAGCCTTTGCCCTAGAGTAGACTTTTTGAGTTGTCTTAGACCAGGGTGGGTAGTCCAAGACTTGATCCTTTGATCTTTCCATGATATTAATGAAGATAAGTTTTAGGCACCCCAAAGAATGGTTCAGGCCCAACAAAGTCAGCCTCTGCAACCTTCTTGGCAAGGTGATCTGCTTCTTCATTTCCTAATATTCCTTCATGTCCTGGCACCCAAAGTAAGGAGACTTTGTTGTTTGTTGCCAGTTGATTGATTACTTGTAGAAATTCTCATAGCCATCTCGATTCAAAAGTGTATGAACTTAGAGCCTTAAGAGCTCCATGACTGTCTGACATGATATAGATCTTTGCACCTTTGAGACCTTTTTTATATTCTCTCTAGTGCAGGGCTCTATTGCATCAGCTTGAAATATGGATGGAGTTTTTCTAGAGATTTGATAAGGCAAAAATTTGAGCCTTTTATCCACACTTCTACCCTACCTTTCATTCTGGATCCATCAATGTACCATTGGAGAGACCCCTCTTTTAGTTTTGGTCCATCTTTCCTTCCAAACTTGTTGTGCTGGGAAAACAGTTTTAAAATTCTTTTGAAAAGTTATTGTCTTATCATCAAATCCGATACTGTTTGGCTAACTGAGTGGTATCCTGTTCTTGCTGTTTTCTCAGTTTACCACTCAGAATTTTTGGCATTGTAATGTTAGTCCCCACTGCCTGAGAGCAGCACTATGCTGTGTCTGTGGAACTTGAAAGGTAAACCCTGTACTAGCATGGTAGGCATGCAAGCTCAAGGTTAATATTTTAGTGGGAAAAGGGAGTCCGAAGTGAACGGACATGGTTTTGTGAGTGGTGAAAGAACTATTCAGAGGACAATGAAATTTGTTTTTGAGTGATTTTTGAACCAATGAACAATATAAGTTAATGTTTAAGAGTCAGGAGATGGAGTCCAAAGTGAATGGACGTATTTTTGTGAGTAACAGTCTAGCTATAACGTTCAAAGTAAATGGACATGATTTTCAGTAGTGATTGGAACAATGTGCTTGTGCTGAAAGAGACGCTTTCAAAAAAGTGAAAACGAGAATTTTAACAAAGACCGTTGTTGGGAGTGTTGTTATTGAATGGTGATTTTGAGAGACAGACAAGTTTTCATTTTGAACATTATGCAAACAGTGACGGAGTTATCTTCAGGAAACTAAAACATCAGCGAACTGCAATGAACAATCTTTCCTGCAATATAGGATTGGTAACTGGTGTTATAGAACACCCAAAATTAAATGTTGTAAAACCATTTTAGATTAATTATTGTTTGATGTATCAGTTATAAGTTTAATGATTTTAATATTTTCTTTTGATAATTAATTTGCTATTCAAAAATTAAAGATACCTACAAATAAGAATAATTTTTGTTGAGATAAAATAATTTTTAAAATATTTAAAATGATAAGCCTAATTAACTCATTTTGATGAGTAATTTTCCAGAAGTTGCAACTCAACATTTAAACTAAAGATTCAAGATTTTGACATTAATAAAAAGTAAAACATAAATATAAAAGATAAAAGTAGGATGTTTAATTTAGTAAACTGATAATAAATTTATGTATTTGTTCAATAATGTGTTTAATAAAGAATGTTCAGTTTCAGGAAAACAAATAAGGATTTCTTATTTACTGTTAAGCCCCTGATAAGTACACTTAAAAAAGAATCACGACCCTGAGAACATTTTAATTAAAATTTTTTTGCTTTTTCAAAATTGGTAAGCTTTAAGCTTCCTGACGCCCTTAGCTGAGCAAATTCTTAATTCTTTATGTTCAAAGTTCAATTAAATTCAAAAACTCTCTTTTTTATATATTTACAACACATATGAAGAAGCTCTCTTAGGTAAATTAGTCTAATATCACATCAAACCTCAGGGAAAAAATGATGGTATTTTATCCTAAATCCTGACTGATATTAAAAACATAATGAGTCTCACAAAGTAATTAAATTCTTGACTGATGAGGCTGGAAAATTACACCCAAACTATAAAGGGCTGGAGATCCTAGTATTATGGAATGGAATGCCAATGGATTATTAAATCACTTTCAATAACTATAGTTTGTTCTGAATACAGAAAAAATTGACATTAGTGTAGTATCAGAAACTTGTTTGACATGACATTCTTACATTAACATCAAAGACTATTAAAAAAGTAAATCATACTAATTCATCTAGATAATAGTGCTCATGGAGGCAGAGCAGTTCTAGTTTAAAATTGTATAAAACATTTTGAAGAAACTAAGTATTCATCTTATGAAATTAAAGCAACCACAATCGCAGTAACATTGCCCAATTAGTTACTGTCTCTGATAGCCATTTATTGGTCTCAAAGATATGCTCGCAAAGATGAGCAATTCGTTGAACTACTGACTAAACAACCACATTATACCATAATTGGAGGCAATTATTTTAATTCAAAGCATATCCAATGGGGCTTCAGACTGAATACAACAAAAGGACATGAACTATATGAAACGGCACAGATTTGTAATTTTATTGAAATGTACATAATTAAATAAATCTTGACTTATTGAATTGTGCTATTGTATGTTTGATTTAAATCTTTAAGTTCGTCACAGTGATGTGCTCAAAAATGTTGTATCTATACTCTCCATAACTTAAAACATTTTATAAACACCAGCAACTGTAAAAATTACAAAAATATTTTACTTTAACTATAAAGTAATGTACACATACGAAAATCCACATATTATTGAAAACACACCAAAAATGAAAAAGCTGATGTTAGCAACAGCTGAATAAAGCAACAGTTGCAGAAAACAAACAATGGAGCACTTTTTTCCCCCCTTTATTTAATTTCACTCCCATCTACACCATTTTAAATACATACCATCAGGTACTAAATATTAATATGATATATAACTGTAAAATTCCTAATTTAACATAAAAAAAAAGCAATGAGCACCTTTTTTCCTTGTACCCTTCAAATGTTTTAACTAAGAATGGTGGTGTAGACTTTAAATCAATAATTAGTAAATATTATTTTTTTGTAAAAGTGTTTATTTCATTATTCAGTTCTTTAATTTATAAATATATGTAACTGACTTAATAATATTATGTTGTTTTTAGGTTAGACAGGTAAACTGTAGATTTAAAAATAATTTTAATGATGTATGCCTAATTAATATTTAAATTATAATTATATTTTATTTCAGATTGAAGTTGATCGTATTGCAGCACCAACACGGTCTTCCTTTTTGAAGGACTCACGCACACCTATTCATGTGGATAATCCTTGCCCTCGACATGCAAATCATCTGTCCCAAGATGGTAATCCAAAGGTCATGCACAACCCTCGTCTGTGGTGGAAAGAGCTTTCTTTTTATCTGTTAACTTCTCTTTCAAACCCTAATGTTGATCTACCACCTTTAAAATTAACTAGAATTAAATCACGAAAAATAAAACTAAAAAAACGTATCAAACGTAATAGAACACCATTTCCATTGCACATAAATTATCTTGAATTTCATTCAGAGGAAAGCGACTTCCCACCTGTTTCTCAGTTTACATCATTTTCCTCAAGTCATCTCACATGTTCTATTGAGTCACAAACATAACATGTCATCCATATTTTCTTTCATGTCACATGGACATCAAATTTTAACCTTATTTTGTGTTCTTATTATATAATCCTTGTCATTTTAAAATCTAAGGAAATATTTATAATAATACATAATAGTATCACGAAGATAAAAGCCTCTTTATCTTCTCATGTTTGCATAGTAGAAAATTTATAATGGGTTGAAAAAGTAAATTTTTCTGAAAATCTCCATTTGAGGTCCTTTAAGTTCTTTTTTTCTTCTTCTTTTTTTTAATAATGTATCTCTGATTTTTATGAAGTGATAATGCTATACATGTAGAGTCATAATGTCTAAACCCTAAAGTGGAGAAGAAGATGGCTGTGTTGAAAAAGTTTACCACTGAAAAATTACATAAATCAACAACTGTTCAAATAATCACAGAATTAATTTAAAATTGTAATCACAGTATACATTACCTGTTTGATTTATTTAAATGGGAATAAGTAATGTAATTTTATTACACTTTTACCAGAGTCCTGAAGTAAAAGGTTTAGTTTGCTTGACTGACTTTCCAAAGTTTGGTTATTCTCTTAGGGTGTCAGTTTAATTAGGTAAAAAGACTATTTAATAAATAAATTATAATTAAAATTTATTATATGTTATATTCTGTATATTTATTTATAAATGCAATATACGTATCATTACACAATAAGTCACTGTGATGATTTATTAAAAAACATCATCATATGACATACAGTCTTGCATCAAAAATTATGATCCCTAACCATTCCTAATCTCTTTTACTTAGATATGTCTGAAATGCTTATATTTCTGTTTAAGAATAAAATTTATCTTTTAGGTTAAGTTTTGTTTCTTAGGTTAAGGAATTATTCAACTGGCTTTTTATTATACTACTCGTATTTTGTTGAAAACCTAAGCTTAATTAACAATGAAGTGAAAATTATTACAATAATTACTAAATAATTCGAAGCCTCTGCCTAAAATGTAATATAAAATACTAAAACTATACAAACATGAAATATTAGAATTTTTAATTTGTGTTAAAAACTTAATTAAGTTTTGATAATCACTATTAACACTTTGTATCAGCACATACGGGACACATAATTAATAATATTATATTATCAGTGAAAAAAATAATATTATAAGTGCCAAATACCAATCTATCTAGTATCAACTTAAAAATTATATATAAAAAACATTATTTATAGTAGTATTTGTTATTGTAATTTCTTACATTTATGCGTATTTATTAAATTAGTTCAAACATTTTTTTGAGTGTGTGTTAACCTCCTAGATAAAAAGTGCTTGAACTTCAGCAAACAATATAATATATGGTACTTTAATTATAATTTAATGTATTTTAACGTATTCAATTAGTTTGTAAAATTAATCATTTACAGTCTTATTTGTTACTTCAATAAGATTATCTATTATTACATAATTTTTGAGAGCCAATAAGAGCTTAATGATTATTTTAGAAGCAAGTATGCTTAAGCCAAAATATATTGTGATATTCTTATTAATTTAATAATGTATTTAAGAAATATTAAATTGGAAAGTATTATGATGGTAGTATTTATTATCTCAACAAGCCTTTTTATAATCTATTCGTAATCAGCTGTAATAATTAAATTAGCCCTACACCTTTAATTTCAATCAAAGTAATAATTATTATCAATGAGATAGAAAAATATTTGTACACTTTAGTAATCATATTTAAGATTTCTTAAGAAAATTTTCTGTAACTATTGCATGACAGAACGTAAAGATGAGACCACCATCCCCAAAACTAGAAATTTACTTATTTAGCATATTTTTACATATTTATTTAGTTTAGTAATTAATAACTGTTTTTTGACACTTGCCTCGAGCTAGGAATTGAATACAATTTTTGTGTGAAAAAGTCCAATGATAAATAAGTTAAGACTTTTGCTACTTAAATTGTAAATCTTGAAGAAAAAATACTTTAAAGTAAACAAACACTGATAAAACATTGTAAATAAATGTCAAAATATGTCATATACAAAACCAATAATATCAACCATTCTAAAAAATGTCATGGAAAAGATAGTAAAATAGTAAATTTTGAAAAGTGTAAAATTCTTAAATTATCACAGTCATAGTAACCTGAATATAAATTTCTTTTATATATGAAACCTTAATACAACACAGTAGATATTATAACTATACAAAAATTTCAGATTCCAAAAGTTTAGCAGAAAAATCATATAAATTTTTTATAATATTGAAATTTTCAAAGATAAGATAAAATCTGTAAGATTTGAAATTAGAACTTTCAAATAATGTAAAATATAATAATCGTAGAATTTTCAAACCATAGAAAACCAAAAGTCTACAAATGCGATAAGTATGGTTACTCTTGTAAAACATTTAAAAATTTTAAATTTCACAAATAAATAGATATTCTGAGGAACAATTCTATAAATACAAAATTAGTCTATATATGTGTTGACTCTCTGCATAGAAAGACAAACAACATAAGAACACAGTTTGTAGTGACAGTTTTATTTAATTCTGTAGCCTTAAAACATATTAGAGAAAAAAACCATATAAATGTGAACTATAAACGTAGAAAACTATCAAATCATAATTAAATATCAATTAAGGTTTGACAATAAACCACACAAGTGCAATGTATATAGTTGTATACTTTTACTATTTCATACCCTTACCATCTTAGTTATATTCGCATATTACTTTTGCATATATCTGACAATACTTCATAATGTAAAATTGAACTACCAAACAGTTTTTTGAAAATTTTGATAAGCACATTTGTATACAAGGACAAAGAATTGTTACTGCTTTGTTAAATACATTAGGTGACGGACAATCTGGTTTAATGATGTGATGGGCTGAGCTGGATAGCAAAAAAAAAAAAATACTACGCTAGATGTTGAAAGTAAATCACTTCATGTGCAATCAACACCCAAATTTATGATAAATACATATCAGTAGCTGTTCATAACATATTTAAACTTGAGTTTATAGACTTTGATCAAAAATTAATGTTAATTTGAGCTAATTATAAAAGGAAAGTTAAATCAAATTAGGTAAATACTTATAAAATGTTAACATTTATAAAAAAGATGTAACATAAATCGGTAAACTTTTTTTTCCATTTCCTTTTGCATTTGACACTCCTATTTAGAAATAGGTATTACACAGCTGAATATAAATCAAAATAACAACATACCATTAAAAACTGAACTGTGTATAAAGAAATGATTGTGTTAGGTATGCGGCTAATTGAGCAGGTACTCTAAAATGATAAAGCTGTAATTTTCTTGCACAGACATGAAAAAAGTTATATATATCATTCATGAAGCTGCAATGATTTCTGTGTCAATAAACCAATTAAATGGAGTGTATTTATATTATATATTATATATAAAAGCTATGAATAAAATGTCTGCTTTGAGTATAGTGGATATAAGGTGCCACGATTCAAAAAGTATTGTAAATTAACTATTTTATAGACTAAATTTGGGATTTAAATTAATATTATTTACACCACAGTTCGAGTCAGAATGATGGAAGCTGGAGCTTGTTAAGCAGCAGTAAGTAGTGCATGGTAGTAAAAACTAATGAACTGATTTTTTTTAAATTTACAAGATCCTTATAAGACAAGTATGTTTTAAATAATCTGAGATGTGGCTATGAAAACAGCACCCAAAACTTTTAAACTTAATTAAATTTTCTCTGCAATTTAGACACTGTTTTGGTGCCTTGGTGTCCGAACGGTCAGAGGGCAGTTCAAATCTGATGGATGAGTTTCTTATCAATTTATTATCACACTGAACTGTATTTAACCCTTGATAGAGAAGGTCTTAACATTAAATAATAATAAAACGAATCATGTTAAATATTATAGTTTATTATTATGAGATTAGTTTTGAAAACTCTGAATTACCCTGTTTACATACCGTACTTCTCCTCAGACATTTTAATTACTCTGTTATTATTTATAAAGAACACTATTTATTTGCACAAGTAAAAATGTTTACAAATAATTTAAATGAACATTACACAATTTTGTTTAGTCTTGAACATCTCAGAATCTCAGAGAAATAAATAATAGGCAACTTACCCAACGACGTGACAATCATGATGGACACTGTCAAAGTAGCTCTGTGCCTTGCCCTGCGAACAGTTTTGTTAGTTGGGCCACACCTGAAGATGGCAACAATTCCTAAGAAAAGCTTAATTTCCATTGGCTTTTAATTTAGAAGAGGGGAACCCTCGTGACATAAAACACGATGATTTGGCTTCCTATTGTGTCCACTATATCATATGTTAGTTTTATTAATTCAATCTATAATGCTTTCAACTGTTTCTAATTACTGAAACTATAATTAAATTTTTAGACATGGTATAAGCTAGGGGTCTGAGCAATCCTGTGGGGCACTACATTATTGAACAAAAATATTTCATTGGTTGGTTAAAAACATAAATTGCTTATTATTTTTGTCTAACAACATATTAATTTATTCGTTTTAACGTAAAATTATTACAAAATTGTATGATTATTTTCATAGCTTTTTAATGATTTTTATCAAATATTGAACGATCTTGTATGACTTGTTAAAAGCAGGGCAATCATGATGAATGTAGAATAGAAAGAAACACTCCCTTGACTCCATCAGAAGAAGAGGAATTAATTATGCGACTTTACAATTGTCATAGAATTTCAAGCAAATCTAAACTACCACCAAATGATGTAAGTATAGTTTTTTCTTTAAAAATCCGGTACAATCACACAGCTTTCAAGATATTTGATTTTGATTATACATTTTTTATATCTCTAAAGAAATCTGCTGAGTGGCTTAAGTTCATTTTTATGATAGCTATCAGTTATACGTATGAGAAGTAAACAGAATTCCTTATTTCATCTCATTTCGATTTATCAAATGATTATTGTCAAAATTATTATTCAGAAACCCAAAAAGTTTTTGGAAAAATGATTTATTTACAAAAGTCAAATTAAAATTTACAATTGTGAAATCAGTTTGAGCTCTAGTTTTAAAAAGTTTACAAATTTATCAATTACTGCAATGTTTATGTTGTCATGACAAATAAGCAGTACATATATTTCAAGACTTTAGCTAACAATAAAATGATTCCCATCTAGAATCAGATGAAAGTATGTTTTGCTAACTAATATTTCTAGACAAACATTTTTACATTTCATTGATCAAAATCTATTGAGTAGTTTCGTAATAAAAAATAGATACATAAAAACAGACCACCTAAGCTTCCTTATTAGTTATGAATAACAAACGAATAATTAGTGTCAACAAATTATATGATTAAACAAAAGTAATTAGAATTAGTTTGTTCACCTGAATGTTACAGCCATTACCACCTTTGAAGTTCTGGGAGAGTCCAGCTCAAGAAATAGAAGATTACATAAGGAAACAAGTGTTTCAAAAAAGGATGCAAAAGGCTTTAGAAATAAATAAAATGAATTGCGTAAGTGATAAAGGTTATTGTCCACATGATTCATCAGTGATAGCACTTGATGCACAAGAGTTGTTATCAGAATTAAGGAAATTTCCTGAAGTACACTCGGAAATTGATCTATTATGTAAAAGGATATCAGCAAATCATATTTCATCGGGAATAAGTGGTAAATTATTATTTTTTTTTTTTAGTAATTAGTGTGCAAAAAAGTAATTAATTATTTACACCATAGCCCTGACCAGATAGTTGCTTGTACAAACTTATACTTTTTAAGACCACCCTTGTGGATGGAGGCAAAAATAATTTCAAAATTCTTGTTAGCACAAAAATAAGTTTGTTTAAAATTACTAAAGCACCAACATTATTGGTTTCATTTTAATAATAATAACAGTTTTAATATATATAGTTTAAAGTTATGTAATGGGTCAAAAATTGATGACAAGTTTTTTGGAAATATGTCCATTTAAAGGTACCTGAGTTCAAAAAAGTGGTTTTTTGAATGATGTCTATTGTGTTTTCAGTGCTCTACAATTAAAACGCATAGACCGATTTCAATCAAATTTGGCATGTAGGCTAATTTTAGCCATATCTCAGGACTTTTTTAAATTTGGGGTGGCTGTCATAAGAAAAAACGAAATTATGATATTTATCAAAATCGGCTCCAATGATTTTGATCAAATTTTGATTAAAGTAGCCAAACAAAATTATTCATCTCTCCAAATATATTGGTTCCTGAAATATCAGTAAAAACAAAACTTTGACACAGTTTAATGTTAAATGTTTTAGCAAAATGTAAAAATTAATACCAATAACCCTTATGCAAAATCACAAGAAAAACTTATTGCGGTTCAGGAATAATTATTGGCAAAAGACAAAAATTAAAATTGACCATTGACATTAAAAGCTTGATGCGTACATGTTTATAGCATGAACAAAGCAAATTTAGGCCCTTATTTAAAAAAATCGCTGTATTGAGATTATTCATATCATTAAACACAACATGTTTTGTGAAGACTATATGTGTATGAGAGTAAGAAAAAGAAATAAATCATCCAAAAATATTCCACACACTTTCCTAGCTGTAAATACAAAATTTGAGATGAAAAGAAAAAGTGTAATATTCTTTTGAATGTGCAATTTTATAGAAAATCAAAAATAAAGTTCGTTTATGGGTAAATATATTTGCAGCCATTTCCTCTGTCATTGAAAAAAAAGTTAGGCGCAAAATGACAGGAAACAATACAATATTATAAAATAAATAAATAAGGAATAAAAAGTACTATTTGAGATATATCCATTACATACTTGTCAAAATATTATCTTTATTAGAACCAAATTATATGACACAAATGATGGATGTCCGATTATTTATATATACCAACACTTTTGACAGGAAAGATCTAAATCATTAAAAATATCCATGTTTATCATAAATCCCGACTTCAAAATGAAGTCACTTGTTAGGTACTGTACTTATTCTCACTACTGATAATGTTCAATAAATATGGTAGACGAAATTTCTGAATATGTCAAAAGTAGTTTTATAATGCCTCTATAAAATCTCTATTTATTTTCTTTCAATAAACATCCTTAAACATTTTGTTTTGTTAGTAATATATATATATTACTAATAGAAAAAAGAATAGCAAAAAAGACAAGATAAACTGGGTCAAGTTTAGGGAAATTGATATTCCAAAAAAGTACTGAATATGTAATAATATGTATCACATAGAAAAAATTAGGAAAGTAGTACCATTTTAAAACTGTATAAATCTAGATAATTTTGTTACCGTACTCATATTATTTTACTATTCCTAGATATTTTTATACATAGTTCAGTTCAGTATTGTGTAGTTACAGTCTACCATATAAAAATATGTATGATTCTAGTAAATGAAATTTCAAATAGACGATAATTAATTTTAGTTATTTTTATTTAACCGAGAAATGTTGTTGTTAAAGATAAAACCTTACCTGATGATAAAGATAAGAGGAGTAATCAAAAACTTCTTATGACTCTCATGCAGTCAAAGTTAACACAAACCCAACCAAGTGAAGAGTCAATTAATTTGCTCGAAGAAACTGTGAAGGTAAAACGACGTTTAATAGAATCACAAGATTCATTCATTCTTTTGTCACGAAACATCAATTCTAACAAAACAACTACAAACTTTACACAAACCAATTTCATACCACGAAAAGGAAGAGTTTCTTTTCAAAGCAAGCGTCTCTATCCCAGAAATTCAGTTTTCTTCAATGAAAATCAGTAAAATAATCTCAATTACCTAATATAAGAGATGTTTCTAGTTTTAACAAAGCATGTTATACAAACTGTGTCTACTAAAAAATTTAGAATTTCATAAATCAATCACTTGTATAAATATTTGTTTTATAATAATTGACTTAAATAATAATTCCTAATTTAACTGTATTAATTCAGTTAAAAATAAATTTTGTGTTGTAATTTTTCTTTTATAAAATTATTAGTTTAGTATTTTTTTTTTAAATAATAATGGAAACAAGTTATTGCGCTGCATGCACTTTTCTTATTAATATTTATTTAGTTTTTCACCTCTGAATTGCTTTGACATTTTACCATATTTTGTTTATTTCACCTAAGATCAAAAAATAAATTAAGTTGAGATGTGTAGCTTTTATCAAATTAATCCTCCCTTCAAATTTAGCTTAGTTTTGTTAATGATAGCTTCAACAGAAACATCAAAAAATAACAAAATTAAAACTAATTGACATTAAAATTATTCTATTTTATTATTTTGGGTCATGTACAATATACAGGGAGTTTCTATAATGTTCAAAGATAATTCAGGGGGTGTTTACATGAGTCAAAATATAGAATAAAGTTCCTATAAACCAGTTTTCTTGAAACAGTTTTCAAATACAATGTGTTTGTAAAAGCTGCATTTGTTCTTCCAGTGTGAACTCGTAACACACAGTCTAGTAAAACTGCTTTCCATTCATCAACACAAACTTGTAGTCTTTCTTAATGACCATTTGTACGCAGGTCATTGTCAGAAATCCTATTTTTATAAAGAAATTATGACCGAGATGTTTTTAAACAACAATAGAGGAGGAATAATTAATAATTTCACGCCTCGTTATTCATGGTTTATATTATCTTTTTCAAATATTATTTATACGACTTACTATATAAATATGAAAATTCCAGATTATGAAATTGTCTTGGAAACAGAGAACCAAAGAGCTTTCATATCAAACACATAAACACATAATCTTCAGTTTTAGTTGCAAGATACGGAAGATCCCAGAAAGCCTATTTGAAAGGAACAGGTTCATAGCTTTACAGCACATCATAGCTGTGTATGCCCTCTTCTTTGTCAATATGATTGAAGTCCAAGGATAGACTTTACTGCAGTTGAATAATATAACAGTTTTTTTTTAGATGAACACTTGAACATGGTTTGTGTTTCAAAGATTTAAAACGAAGTATCAGATTGCATCAATAGAAAAAGAAATGAACTCAAGATTATTATTCTTGAGTAATAGTAGTTTGGAATATTGGTTTAATTTGTGTATCTTTACATTATACTAATATTTGATTGAAATTATTAGCAGTGACTGTGAGAATGATATTCGACATTTTTACAACAGCTAGCGGTCATGGTTCACTTTTTATTTTAGAACGATAACTTCCAAATATGAATTTGTGTGAAGATGGTAAGTAACCAATAAGAAGATTTTCTTTGGGTTCTTAAGAAGCTTCATTGTGTTTCTAAATTTTATTTAATATCCTTATTCAAATCAAAATGTGAACAAAATAGGTAGAGTCTATTAAGAAATAAGGTGTTTCGTAATGATCTCACTATTTCAAAAAAATTAATGTTACCATTGCGGGAAGGTAGAGAGAAGTGAAAACTTTAACTGTCATTTTAAAAAATTAATAATATTTTAAACTTTCAATAAATGTAATACAATTATTTATTATATTTTGCATTAATTATTAGTGTGACTTGATTAGATTCTTAGTTTTAATATATATGGGTATGTGAGAAAGTTTGTGCAATATTTTTGCATTGATTTTAGTTTGACTATGTATATGAGTTTGAGAAAGTTAGTGCTATATTTTTCGTAGATTTTTAGTTTTAATATGTATGGGTATGTGAGAAAGTTTGTGCTATAGTTTTGATTTGATTTTAGTTTAACTATGTATATGAATATTGAGAGAGTTAGTGCAATATTTTTCGTAGTTTTTTGTTTTAATATGTATGGGTATGTGAAAAAGTTTGTGCAATATTTTTTGCAATGATTTTAGTTTGACTATATATATGGGTATGTGAGAAAGTTAGTGCAATATTTTTCATAGATTTTTGTTTTAATATATATGGGTATGTGAGAAAGTTTGTGCAATATTTTTAGTAGATTTTTGTTTTAATACATATGGGTATGTGAGAAAGTTTGTGCAATATTTTTCATAGATTTTTGTTTTAATATATATGGGTATGTGAGAAAGTTTGTGCAATATTTTTGCATTGATTTTAGTTTGACTATGTATATGAGTTTGAGAAAGTTAGTGCAATATTTTTCGTAGATTTTTAGTTTTAATACATATGGGTATGTGAGAAAGTTAGTGCAATAATTATTGTAGATTTTTGTTTTAATATATACATATGGGTATGTGAGAAAGTTTGTGCAATATTTTTCGTAGATTTTTGTTTTAACATATATGGGTATGTGAGAAAGTTTGTGCAATATTTTTGCATTGATTTTAATTTGACTATGTATATGAGTTTGAGAAAGTTAGTGCAATATTTTTCGTAGATTTTTAGTTTTAATACATATGGGTATGTGAGAAAGTTAGTGCAATATTTTTCGTAGATTTTTGTTTTAATATATACATATGTGTATGTGAGAAAGTTAGTGCAATATTTTTCGTAGATTTTTGTTTTAATATATAATTATATGGGTATGTGAGAAAGTTAGTGCAATATTTTTCGTAGATTTTTGTTTTAATATATACATATGGGTATGTGAGAAAGTTTGTGCAATATTTTTCGTAGTTTTTTGTAGAGGATATAAAAAAAATATATATATTAAAATTTTTTTTTAATTATATATATATATATATTAAATACACAGCGAAGCATACGCGAGAGATTGTATATATATATATATATATATATATATATATATATATATATATATATATATATATATATATATATATATACGTTCTGTGCGCGCGTATCCGTTGTCTATATAGATTAAAGTTGCATTACGGTATGGTGCGTGACGCGATTTCTATTGAAAAAATCCATCCCAAAAAAGTACCCAAGGCGCCAATAGAAGTTTTCACTTCAAAAATTTTGCCACAGAGAAACTAAATTTACAAGTACAGTACGTTGTGTTTGACTTACAATTGAGAAAAATATGTTCAATTCAATTAGGGACAATTTTCATGAAATCGTTCCCTCAGGAGCTTACTTTAAGTGAGTACGGGACACATAACAAATAGCTTATAAATAGCCTTTTTCGAGACAACAACAATTAAACAGCAGAACAATTAAATAGCGCATATAGGATGAACATTGCAACACATAATGAACGGGTAAAACAACATAGTATATGTAATTAGTATTATTATAAATTATGTTCGATTTTGTGGTGTATTTTAATTGGCATTAAGATGATGAGAGAAATGAGTTAAGTAATCCTGGTGTTAAGGGATGATTAATTTCAGTGCTGACTTAGGTGTAGTTCTAAAGAAAAATCTAGACAGTGCTATAGTGTTCAAGGGGACATAAAATTATAAAATCATCCAAAATGAACTTTTGCAAATTATATTAGAGGTCTGTAAACATTTGCAATCACCAAATTTTTCAAGCACCAGCCATCACTGCTTCTTATATTCTTTTGAATGCTCGTCTGAAGTCTCAATACTCATAGGAAGATCTTACTCGCCAAGTCTGTCTGGCTAACTTCAAGATTTCCTCCAGCACCTCCACTTGATCAATCTTGACCCACTGACAACTTTTCCTCCCACCCAAGGGTTTATATATCATTGTAACATCAATGACGTCTGCCCTGGTTGCAAGGTAAGTAATTTCGTCAGTTTTCCAGGAATGTCACAATAATTGTCATTCTGGCTTCTAAAAATTAGATTTATTTCTCACTAAAACTATCCTACAATAGGATGGCCAAGAAATAAGTGAACCCGGTTATAGTAGTGTAATCAGTTCGCTATGCTATTTTTGTACTCTCCTTTCGTCAAAATTTCAAATAGTTAGGGGTTCTAGGGTAAACCCAACAACAGAACAAATCGTATAAAATATTTTCCTTTATTCTGAGACTCCATATTTCTTTCCAAATCACCTTATTATCGAATGACCTAAAATCGATAAATTAATTAATATACCTAATCGAAAGAAAACTTTCGATTTTTACTATTATTAGTAGTATCGAACTTTTAGGTATTTTTTCTCTGGTCACTGCCGTCAGTGCCGTCACTCACTGGTCACTGGTCAAGTCAGTGGTCACAATCCTCACAATGTCACATTGCACACAGGAAAACAGCTGTACCTAAAAATCAAAAGTTTTATTATAGGGTATTAGGTTTTCAAATAGTACTGTTATTGAAATTTATCAAGATGATCTGGTGTAATCGTTTATCAATGTTAAACCTACGCTACTTATTTGGAAATATAGAAATTAAATCTCAAGTAGGTTATATCTTTATATTTAAAATAGGAGAATTATCGTTATTTAAGGTTATGTTCAAAAATGATTTAACTTATACTGTCCAGAAATTAGTTTTATTTGTATGTTATTTTTGTGATCTAACCATACCAGAAAGTACGTATGTAAAAAAGTGATCGAATTTATTAAGAATGCCACGATGATTGCTCCTTAGAATTTAAGGATTCTGACATAGAAACATTTCATTTGTGCCATAGATATTATGGTAAATGTTCACTGTAGCTGCAACCGGTCTCCTTAGCGATTTTTTAAAATCATGTTCAACATACCTTATTTATTAGTATCTAAATAAGCTTTCACCACAGAGCCAACTTTTTAATGGAAAACACATAATTTCAACTTTTCTAGGTTAAGGTCCATTAATTGAATTAGACATTAAAATAAGTTTATATGCGATTTTTTACCTTTCAATGTCAAGTAAGGTGGTTATATATAATTCCCTTCCCTGAGAAGGGAATAATAAACATAGACTCATTGATATAGGCTATTCATGATAACCCAAATAATCCTTAATTCCTTGTGTCAAATATTGCCAATTTCTTCAATATTAATGGATTATGAGACTTAAAAATTGTTGCTCATTGTTAAAAAATATCTAATTAATGATTTAAAAAATGGTTTAAGTTTGTACGATTTTTAGCAACTAAAATGTGGGGGAAGTTTCAATGCATAAATTACCAATTAATATAACACTATTTCCCTTAATTTTAATTTTTCTTATTTTAGAATCGCCTCATCAGGTTTTATACAGACTCATCTATGACGTATTTGTGATAGGCTACTAATGCACATTCATCAAACCACACGCGATTTCCCATTCACAAATATGAAATGAAGTTGTCCAATCGATTTAAGTGTGATATCTGTAATTCTGCTTCAAAATAGTTTTTTTCCATGAAGTACACTCTTTACAACGCAAGTGGTTTTTTATGTAACAATTCATTATTTACTTAACAATGTATGAAATTGACAAATTTGTAACATATTCAATCGTATAGCGGAATTCACTTAGGCTCATGCACACTTCCTTAAACTTCTACAGGTTGATATTACTACGCTTCTATGATATAAGATTCAGGATGACTAGGTCTCTGAAACCCAGACCTAGTAAAAGAACTATAGGTCAATCAAGGTAAATATACACACACACATATATATATATAGATTAGTTTCATCGTTCTTTTTCCACTTTGGACACAGTTTAAAGAGACCTATTAATATCTAATATTCTGTTCAGCCTGAACATCATGATTGCTATCAATTAGGCCTATACGATTTTCTATTTCCAAATTTCTTTCTTAATCTACTTTGATTGCTTTATATTTCGGTAATTGTGTTATGTAGAATCTTAAATAGAATTCTATTGAAATTACCTTCATAATGTAGTTGTTATTTACCGAGGCAATGTTTTTTCTGTTGTCGATATAGCCAATGCTATCGTGTCATATTGTTATCTTTTGATAGCCTAAGTTATGTTATCTTGAAATAGTTGGAAACATTACTTACATCACATGCAGTATATAGTGTAAGGTTAATTTATGAAGTATTATTAAAAAATATTATAATAGCCTGTAGTTTTACAATTTGGAAAAAAGGTAGCCTACCCGTTTAGGAGCACTTGACCAGACTATTACAAATTTATTTTTACATATTCTTAAAGAACACAAGTCACTGTATAAGAAAACAAAATAAGCATAATATCTGCCTATAAATAAGAAATGTGTGAGCTCAAAGTTGAGAAAGTTTGTGCAAGCAAAGGTTACTGTTTGTCATCGCTTCATGAGAAAACAGGCAGGTGACAGCTGTCAGTCAATTGCACATCATTATTTAAGCAAATCTGACTTTTAACACGTTCGCTACTGACCGTCACGTATGTGTGACGCACGGGTGTCCATAGCGGACCGATTGTGAAACATATGCTTTCGGTATAGACCAGTGGAATTACAAAGTAACAAAATCCCTAGACCAAATATATTTTGTTATGTTTTAATGTTTATTTTACTCAAACAATATTTTTAAAAAGTGCCTGAAACACTGTGTAAGTAACAGTTGTGCATTTTTGTGGAATTTTTTTTTGCGTCATATGTGACGTCGGTCCACAGCGTTTTTCTAATGATGACTTTTTGCTGCAGACCGTCCGTCACTCATATGTGACTCATTTAAAATATACGATTTTATCCAAATTTATGTTTTTTTCTTTAGGTAAATGGAATAAATCAACTCTCTTTAGTTCAACATAGGTATATTGAATGATAAAAATGGAACAAATTTTTAATAAACATGTAAATTAGTAAGGCAAAAACATTTGATAAGGTAATGCTAAAAGTTACATAAAAACACACTTAGGTTTGTTGAATAATAAAAACCTACATACTTAGTTTTGTTGAATGATAAAAACAGAACCTAATATTCTGAACACATAAAATATGAAACAAATCCTTAGTTGAAAAAGGTATGCTACAGATTGCATAAAATCACATTTAGGTTTGTTGAATGGTAAAAAACATACAGGCCTAGCTAGGCCTTCTGAGTATTGATGAATGATAAAAAAAACAGAATCTAATATTCTGAACACATGAGGCATGAAACAAATTCTGAATAATAACTTGTAGGTTAGTGTCAAAAAGATCATTTTATAAAAGGAAGGCAAAACACGGTGCTGAACTACTCCTTATGCCAGTCTGCAAAACACGGGGCTGGGCACAGTCCTACATGGCTTCCATTGTTGTCTGTGCATGACAGACAGTAGTAACTCGTTGCTTTACATCTTTTCTCTTTTTTGAAGCACTGGCGACATCTTACTCTTCGGTCCCCCTTTATTAGTTTGTGATCTAGATCGCGCTTAGGGCGAACAGGGCGTCGTGGTGTTGGCTGCACCTGAAGAAAGTGGACAATGATACAGTCCCTGAATTCCAAGTAGGTAATTTTTCTTCCCAAATTCCTGTTCACAATGTAGTTACTATTCCAGAGAGCTGTGTCGAGAAGATGGAAATTTTTTTTGATATACCAATGAAGTGTCTTCCTTGGTGTAGTATAATATGAAATCATCTGGTCTGCCCTATCTATGCCGCTCATATTTTTGTTATATGCGATCACCATAGAGGGTTTGGTTACAATTTGACCTCTTCTGTTAGTTGTCTCTTCAGTTCCCGGTCTATGGGTTGTGGATATGTTCAAAACATACCGCTTATCTTTCCACTTCATTACTGTGATGCTCCCTTTTTGGCGGCTTATGCATTCACCCTTCTTGAGCTTAGCATTAACATCCATCTGTGAGTTTCCAGCACGATTAGTCTGCAGAGTGCCACAACAATTTGTCTTATTTTCCATCAGGTGCTCTGTAAGGTCCACACTATTGTAAAAGTTATCAAGGTACAAAGCATGGGCTTTGCCCATGTAACCTTGTATCAAACAAGTCACAACTTCAAAGGTGTGACCTTTAACTGGATCTGATATAGTTCCTTTGCCAGTGTAGATGAGAATATTCAGAATATAACCATCTGGCGTACAGAGTTCATAAAGTTTTATGCCATATTTGTGGCATTTATTTTTGATATATTGTCGAAATGACAATCTACCGCGCCACAGTACCATCACTTCATCAAGCGATAAGTATTTTCCAGGGCTGTAGGCTTCTTTGAAACTATCCAGCAAATGTTTCAAAACATTGTTGATTTTGTGGAGTTTGCCAGCTGTACAATCAACCTCGGGATCATAAAAACATAGGCATCTAAGGATTGCCTCAAACCTGTTCCTAGACATTGTCTTTCAAAAATAGAATGTTTAATAGAGCTCTGAGGTTGACCAGCAATGCTTCATACTCGGAAAATCAAGGTTGCCCATGAGCATACATAGTCCTAAAAAATTCTTCAGTTCATCTAGTGTTATAGGTTTCTACCACCGCATGTTTGAATGTTTTGTTGTGGGAGTTCCCTGGAGGTTTAGGGCACGAACATTTATCCAAGCAACAATTTTATTCAAAAGGCTTTCGTCAAATAAACTGTTAAATGTTTCAATAGGGTCAGTTGAATTTATATGTACCTCCTCTTTACCTATGAATTCGTGGATTTCGGGCTCATTGTTTGTATCAGTCCATACGTTTTGTTGAGCCTGATACTCAGAATGAATGTTTGATACAACAAATAATACATTAGGATCATTTTCAATACTTCCTAAGTCCATAGATTCTTCAGTTATGTTTTCAAACGGAACTTCATCCTCATCTTCAACCAATTGGTTTATTTGGTCACCAATCCCCAAATCTTCAATTTGTTCGAGTACATCTTCAATACTATCTACTAAAGGGTTATTTTGGTTTAGGCCTATGTCAAAACAGTTATCTGTTGGGTCAGAATGCTCACCATTACTAGATGAATCCTCGTGGTCATAGTCAGAGCTAGGTAGATATTCAGATTCGCCATCACTACTAAATAAACTCACATCACTTACATCTCCTTAGTCTATCAAACGGTCAATCTCACTTTCAATCATATAATCACTCCTCTTCCTCACTTTCCGCGACCTCTGTTCGTCATCCATCTCCACAACACTCAATAAACAGTTTATAATCTCACAAACAAACTGATCACAGGGGGTTGACACAACTGAACCTCAGTCTGTAAGATTGAGAGTGATGTAAACAACAGGTTGGCCAACACTCCTCTGGAGTCAAAATAAAAGTCCCATCCTCAGACCACGCTACATATATATGTGACAGACATTCCTGTAGCCCATTACGCAGTTATAAAGACGATCAAATACACCAAGTGGCAACCAGAGCCTATTTAGCAACAATGAGCTCGAGTCACAAATATGTGACATATTGGTTAGCGCCCCAAGCGTCACACATGTGTGACGTCGGTCTACACGCAAAATCAGCGTGTCACAAATACGTGACGTCGGTCTATACTGAAAGTCCAAAATTTGAGTCAGTAGCGAACGTATTAAGCCTAATTAACCGCCCTAACCTAACTTTCTAACTGATATTAACCATAGCTAAACCTAACATTAACCTAATTTGTCCCTAATTCATCTTGTAAAATATCTTTCCATCAACATGTAGTATATATACTTACATTGAAATCATTGATTTTTAAAGTAGTAATAGTTTAGTAAAGAAAATGTTGGTTAAGCTCTCCTTAACAGCTAGGTACCAAATTTAAAATGGTCGGATAATGGGTTCATTGTAAAAATAATTAAAAACATATGTGGGATGTTGTTGGATTTTCTGGCTAAATCTGGATTCAAGATTCTTTAATTGTGGAATGGGTCTGTTCTCCTCTGGTCCTTTTCCAACAATGCCAATTCTCACTTCTTCCCTCAATCAGCGTCACGGAAGTTTTAAAACTCACCCATTCTATATCACATCATTTAAATCTGTGTGTGTGTGTGTGTGTGTGTGTGTGTTAGTGTGGTCTAATTGAATGAATAATGAATTGATTTTTCTTCTTATAAAACGAATTAATGACTTAATTTTGGACAGCACTATTTTGAAATGACAAAATATATTTTATTAAACATACTAAAGGACCAAATATTTTCTATTAATAGTTACAAGTTTAAATGACTGATTTGCATGACTATTAGAGTCCAATATGCAAAGAAATACATTACAAATGAATGGAAGTCTATCGTGCAAACAGAAAGTTAGTTGCCGGTTTGAGGTGGAGCGTTCTATTGGAGCTGACTGATGTTGTTTGTATTGTCCATTACTAAAATGATAAAGAATGTTGGTTTTCAACTTGTAACAAATTAAAGGTACAGCTTTGGAATTTTTGCACAGAAAGGGTTTTGATGGAGAATTTCATGCTTGATATGATGATGTTCCTCATTTTCTCTGCCTTTCTTTCATTGTCTCACAATATTTAAAATACGGAGTTAGGTAAATCGAATCTTTGGCGATAGGCAGTTTTGTACTCATTTTTAAACGAAGATATTGGCCTTGAACTGTTGTTTTAGATTTCTGATTAATTTCCCTGGATGAATGAGTTGTATTTTGAAACAATGTCAGGAAATAATTTTCTAATACTTATGTATACTTATATAACTTTCTTATACATTACTAGTTGTATGTCTGGAATTATTGAAGTTATACTCCTTTCGCTCGTTGGGATGGGATGTTGGTCGAGAAACCGTGTCACGCTAAAACTGAGAAAAAGTAGTTGCGCGTGCTGCAACCTATGGCGCTGAGTGATCATGCGCAGTATATGTAGCAGTAGACACTTTCGTTGCCGGATAGCAGTAGGCTGGTTCGTTGATGTGCGTCATTGTGTTTTCATTCTTGATTTTTTGATTTGTAGTTTTTGGAGGTTTTTGAATAATTTTTTTTTTATGATTATTTATTGATCGTGTTTCAATTATTTGTTTTCTATATTGATTTTATCAAATCATATTTTCATCAACAAATATGAGTTAAATCACGGGCTTCTTGTTCCGCACGTGCACGTGGTGTAACGTAAACAAAAACAATTCCATCCACAGTGTTCATCAAGCAGAACAGTGAGTACTCCTTCTCTTATAAAAAAATTAAATAAATTAAAAAATAGAAATTTATCAACGTACCGTACATCTGGAGCATTCACTATGCAATGTTTGACAAATTTTTTTAAATTTGTGTATAAGGATCGTGATATATCAATATCGTCTGCAACATGGACATTATTTCTATGCCACAGGCACATTTGCAACAGTTCCAAGATGATGGATTATAACCTGCAGGTGGTTTCAAGCCACAGATCATATGATATATTTGTCCATGAATTTTAAAACAAAATGAGTCATGTCCTGGAATATGTATTGACTTTACTTGAACAGAGGCCTTAGCTAAAGGACTATTAAAATGACAAATGTTGTCTAAATAGTTTTTAGTTGTGTTGTCGTTATGCTCGAGCAAAGTTTTAAGTTCACCACAAACAACATCTTTTGTTAAATAACAATCTTACCCTTATAACAATAAAGAGATGACGATCCCTCTGAGACTAAAAAGAAAAGAGTTTTGCACCAAAATATATGCAAATTTTGTTCATGAGACCAACAGAGTGTTTTGTCACATTAGAATCATTTCACACAACCCTTGCGCAATGTCATTGGCAGTTTGTTTTATACTGGCTTTCTTTCAATGTCTATTTTCATCCGTTGCCGTCGTAAAGCTGTGCTGGTTGTAGGTTGTGTCATGTTCTCTGCTGACATTGCTTACAGTTGTAGTTGAAGATTCTCTTCAGACGGGATGCTCTTTGAGAGTTTCTCATGATTCCAAGCAGTTGTTTTTTTTGACCTTGTATCTAGTTTGTTGCTAATCTTTTGGAGACTTCTTTTCCTCAGTATGATTTCAAATATATTAATATTTATGTTTTTTAAATTAATATTTAAGTATAGAAGATGAAGTTGTAGTGCTATACAATCAACTGATAACTTCATTGCAGCCAGGAGGTCTTTATTTTAATTTTACCAAAAGACCGAGAAACTATAAACCAAAATAATAACCATTTCCTAAAAGTTTTCTCATGTAGCTAATATTTTTATAGATTAAAATCATAGCCTAGTAATAAAAAACTTTTCTGCTTATAGACAATTAATCAGTTGCAGAAGGTATTTCTCAGTTCAAGCAGTTTTCTAAGAAGTAGTGACCAAATTGATCAGCCAAGCAGAGAACCTGAGATACCAGCATATCAAGAGAAATTTGATGAGCCTCTTAAACTGAAGCGTGCTCGGTAAACATTTAAAGCTGTTTAGTACACTCTACTATAGTATTACTTATTCAGGGGTTTGTGAGAAACTAATGTTTTTAACCTCTTCAAGGACATATCTAGGAAATTCAGATATGGTTGTAATTTTTGTATCTAAAATTATTAGACCTGTTGGTTGTGTTAGGATTTGTTCCTTTAATTAGGTCTGGGCTCTTTATTTTCAATATAATCAAATGGTTCTGTACAATTATTACCATCTCCTATCTTATTACAATACTACAATATTCTTATTATTACTACTAATCCAGAATGACTCTAATTATTGTGACTCACAGATCTGATTCTACGTTATAGTTTAATTATCTGACTCTGATTTAATTACAAGTTTCTTAATACACATAGTTTGCTCACCCTATTTACAATTCTTGTGGATGCTCGTCCGAAGTCTCAATTCTCCTAGGAAGCTCTTACTTGCCAAGTCCGTCTGGCTATCTTCAAGAATTATTCTCCCAGGAAGCTCTTACTTGCCAAGTCTATCTGGCTATATTCAAGAATTCCTGCAGCAACTCCTCTTGATCAATCTTGGTCTACTCCAAGTTTCCTCCCACTCAAGGGTTTATATATCTTTGAAGCATCAATGATGTCTGCCTTGCTTACAAGGTAAGCAATTGCATCATTTTTCCAAGTCTGTCACAATAATTGTTGTCATATTGGCTTCTTAAAAATAAATTTGACTAAATTCCTAACTAAAACTATCCTAATTCCTAACATCACTGGCGCATTCAAAACATCGTCCCAATGTTTACAAAAATATATCTTTTTATAAAAACAAATAAAATATTCAATACTACACACAAAAATACATCACCACTATACCTATATATTGCATCATAACTGACATACATACATTATGACCAACACAATATTGCACAATAATATATTAAAATTACATATCATGCAAATAATCTCAAAAATAAAAATTACAATTAGCAACAATTTTTATATATCAATAACAATTTATACCATTTTTTTTGTTATATTTTTGGTGTTCTGAATTTTTAATTTAGAATAACATGATAATATATTAAAACAAATACTATAATATTCATCGTCACTTATTAGAAAGTCATAGAACAACAAATGCTGAGCAAATATTAAAAAAAAGTACAATATTATTATTCATCAGCTCCATCTTCGTGATGTGAATCAGCAGGAGAATATGGTTCCGAGAATGGATCTACTCTTCCTGTCGCATAAAATTTGGCTCAGTTTGTTGAAGTGCTCTCTACCTTACAGTAACAAAAGAATTATCAACAATCCTACACAATGGTTGCTGTAACTGAACAAACGTCATGTTTTAATTTCCTTGCAATTTTTAAAATCAACTACCCTCTCTGTCTAAAAATCATTACACTATTCAACCCCCCTGGTTAGAATCATTCTGTATTGTACATTAATCTTAAAAATGTTACAACATAACCATCCATAATACTATACTTACTTATAAACTATCATACTTCTAATTGAACAAGCAAAACAAAAAGTTCATTCTTTTATATTATAATTGATTATTTTATATGTTTACATAATTTTTATTTAGGGATTTAACTATCGAAAACTATAATTTCAAAATTACTTTCTCTTAAAAACATCACTTTTAATTTTCATTTATTTAATTTTTTTTCATTACTAGGTCACAAAATTTCTTTTTTTCACCAAACTACACCAAAACTTTAACAATTAGAACTATTTCAAATATCCAAACTAAACTAATTATTTGTGCCCTAAACTAACTTATACTCAAATTATCAAACTATAGCATCTTTATCTCAGAATTCTGAAATAAAGATGCTATAGTTTGGTATAAGAGTACATACTCTTTGCAGTCTTTTATAGAAATCATCAAGTTGTCGTATTATTTTCAAACCTTTCATTTCAAAAGTCGCTATAAATCCGTTATAAAGAAATTATTGTATCTTGCAGAACCTTTTATTGTTTTTGTAAAACATTTGTTTTTCTCGTAGATTCATAGACCATTTTTCGTAGAATGTTGTATAACATTATTCTCTGTAGCAATCGGAGGACACCATTCGTCGTATATTTGCAGAAACTAAATTTTAAAAACCACTCCAACTTCCTAATAAAATTAATAACTTATTTCCAAAAAAACCCTATAAACTTTTCCTTTGATTTTAACACTATAACTTCCTCCCTCATCAATTTATCAACTTTAACTAATTTTCTACAAATATTTTTTCACGTATATATATATAAATATATATATATATATATATATATATATATATATCCAACAATTACTTAGATTTTAAACAGATTTTCTGTACTACAACTAAATTCAATTTTTTTTTTAAATTGTGTTATTGTCTTTATGTGCAGTTATTTCAGTAGTGATTGTATAAAATGTTATTGCACTAAGATAGGCTACAGTACATAAAATAAGGAGAACTGTCAGCCATTTGAAAAATAATTGTTTAAAAGAAATTTTTATAATTCTTGTGCCACCTTTTAAGTGAGATGATGGATGCGCGTGTGTGGACCGATTACAGATGGCACAATATCAGTGATTATTTATGAAAGCTGCAAGGTTGCTCTTACCTTAATGTCTGACTTCAAACAAACTGAGTAAACCATTTACAAGAAAAATCAAATACAGAAATTCAATTTCTACATCAATAGTTTATTAGAGAAAATTTTCAAACATATTTTTGTTTGAATGTTTTTAATGATATGCCCTTAAGTGAAAAAGAAGAAAATGATGCGCCCTTAATAAAAAAAATTACATATTAGAAAATATTAACTTAAATTTTTTTTAAATCTCTCCCCCCAAAAAAAAATTAGACAAATCCTCCCCTTTTGTATAAATAAATATAAACTTAATCAAAATTACAATAATTATTTTTGTTTTACATAGATAAGATTACATATAATTTTATTTTAATCTTAATACAGATACATTCACAATGATATATATATTCGTTTTGTTTTGTTGGCCAACTTTAATAATAATTCAAGAATTTAAGTAAAAAAATTAATAATTAAAGAATTTAAGAATTTGTAATGAAAAATGTTTAATATTTGAGACGTCTCACAAAAAAAATTATTAAATTTTGAAATAACCCCTTTGGGGTCGTAGGGTCAAAAATGCTAGCTGTCCTGTCCAATTACAAATTACACAAGTTACAAAATTACAAATTAATAGTTTTTTTTTTTTTTTTTTTTTTTTTAAACACATGATTCAAAAAGAGTTTTGAGTTCTTTTTTCAAGAATTTACAATTATCTATACATAGCCACTTTGATTTCTTTTTCTTTTTTTTTTTTTAAAGTTAATATTGCACATTCGTGATCGATTTATGGAACTGCTGGTCGTCTTAATTTTTAGACTGGGTAGGCGATGCTATTTCCTCAGTTGTTGGACCAGTTCAAGAATGCCGAAGTACAAGATTATTAGAGTTTGCACAAGTCCTTACATAACTTATTGATTGTAAAATTCATGTTAAAAAAGAGGCAAGTTGCAATAACTTTGAAGCTGTTTTACAATGGCTGTTAAAATGACTGTTTGTAATATTTTAGTTAAATAGTTAGCATTTAGGTAAATCAGAATTAATTTTACATATTAATATTTAAAAGAGCAAATTTTTTGTAGATACTAATTTTAAACTAAAACAAAGACAAGAATTAAAACAAAAGAAAAGCGCAAAGCATCTTCAGAATTAATTTATACAAAAGAGATATGATAATTAACTCAGTTGACCACATTATTATACATTTTTACTTTAACAAGGATAGAGCAAAGTATTTGTACCTGGTTTACGTGAAAAACGAAATTTCCGTCCAGGCCTCATTGGAAATAGAACAAGGAAAGAAGCTTGTTGACATGTAGAACACCATTTATCATTCTAATGCATTTCCTCTTTTTTTTTTTTAAGAAAAACTTTCAACAATTCAAGCTTTTAACACGCACATGAAAAACTGCTAAACATGACCGATACAGACGGCATATAGTAGCTCAATGTCAAGTGAAAGTCTAGCAGGTAGGGCTACCGGTTGTGGATCCTTTATCTTGAAACAGCTGTGCAGTGGTTTGTATAAAGCCCGCCAGATAGGGTGAGGCGACACTGCTTGTATTAGTGGAATGTTCAAATTGAATTGGTGGTATGTTAAGGAAGATTGTTTATTTTTTTAAGAAATATGTGGCGATTTTTCTAAGATCGATACATTCTGTTTTAAAGAACTGGAGAATTTAAAGGGAATTCATATAAAATATTATTAAAAATGTCATAATTTTGACACCTCAACACGCTTGATGTCTTCTTGGGTATGCACGCACCACTTGAATTAACACTACAGCAGAGACAGAACCAAATACTTAGGTTTGTGAAAGGATGGTCAATAGTCTCAAGGAGATGATACCAATGTTATCCATGGATAACTGTAAGGACCACAAGACATGACTACATGTAACTACCCCGAATAGAGAAGATACACTAGAAGAAAATATAGGTACAATTTGCTTAGTGTTATATAGTGATCGGTTACAAATCGCCAGTGGAGTTGGTGTCTATGGTAAATTAATGAAGGTTGAACTTATAATAACCTTGTAAAATCATAATAATTTTTTAATTTTTTGGGCAACTAATGCATTTGCCTACAAATCATAGTTCTATGTATGAATCCCCATTTGTGTAACAACAGATATGTGTACGTTAAGTTAAACTTCTGGTTAAGAGTAAAACAAAATTATAAAACTTAACTAATATCCAGCTGTTAGGAATTATGTTAGTTTTAGTTAGGAATATTAAGTTCTTTTTAAGAAGCCAGTATGACAACAATAATTATTGTGACAGACCTGGAAAAATGATGAAATTGCTTACTTTGCAATTAAAGGAGACGTCATTGATGCTACAAAGATATATAAACCCTTGGGTGGGAGGAAACTTGGAGTAGATCAAGGGAAGGTGCTGCAGAAATTCTTGAAGCCAGGCGGACTTGGCGAATAAGAGTTTCCTGGGAGAATAATTCTTGAAGATAGCCGACGGACTTGCAGAGTAAGAGCTTCGTATGAGACTTCAGACAAGCATCCATGGGCATACCCAGGATCAAAATTAGGGGGGGGGGCAAGCCATGGTCATTCAGGTTGTAGCATATTAAAGCGGGAAAGGTGAATGAAAACTTTGAAGAAAATTTTATGTAATTATAGTAGTACTTTTGACTATTATTTGCTTGACAAAAACGATTCAGGTTCTTATTTTAATTACAGGTCTTATACCAATAACATTTTTCTTGGGTTTGATGAAAACTTGTTCAACACTTTCGTTTCAATCTAGTCTACAAGTACACTTCAATGATGAATCCCAACTAACTTACTCTGTCTCTAAATTCAGTAATGACGCGAATGACGGAACCACGAACCAGTGTTGCAACTTTCTAGAATTCAACCATAAACCAATTTACTTGAAAACGTAATACTATAACTAAAATGATTTGTAAAATTACTGTTATTGTAGAACTTCTTAAATTAAAAACATACATCCGACGTCATTAGAGACAAGAATTCTGTCACTAAGTTTCTTTCATAACTTTATGACCATTTAATTTTTTTCTTTTATGTTGCTTCTGGGGGGGGGGATTTTGTAATTATTTCAGAGTCAGGTTATTAAACTAATACGTAAAATCAGATCTGTGAATCACAACAATTAGAGTCATTCTGGATTAATAGTAATAATAAGAATATTGTGGTATTTTAATAAGATAGGAGATGGTAATAATTGTTAATAAAGGTTAATTGAGTACTGAACCATTCGATTATATTAAATGAAAATAAAGAACCCAGGCCTAATTAAAGAAACGAATCCTAACAAACGGTGCATCCGCCGTGCTTTTAGGTTTTACTAAAGATAACAGATAAATAATAAGGATTTTTACTAAAAAAAGTTTTTTTAATCATTATTTCAAATTAGTTGAAAAATTAGTAACGTAGTTGAGTTTTGTTGAATTCTTATCGGCCATGGGTTTAGTATTTACAAAAAACTCTATTGCTTTATTTTATTATTTGTTGATTTTATTGACTGAATGTAGACTTGAAGTTGATTTTCTTGATAAACGTTAATTGGAAAAATTTGTTTAGACAATTAATTTATCTTTATTTAATGTGTTGCTTTGTTATTTTTAAAATTTGTAAAGGTTTACTTGTTTATATTAATTGGTTAAATTTGTTGAATAATGTTTAAAAGTTAATCTATAATTAGTTATTTATTGCAGGAAATTTGAGAAATATTGTGTTCTGACGTAAAATTACTACGTAAGTTGTTCTACGCTTTTAGGTTGCCTTATTTTTGTTATTTCTGAAGTTTCTTGAAGTTTATTTTACTTTTATGTAAATTTGTTTAATCTGTTTATTTAAGTAGATAAAACTTGAAATCGTATTAATTTTTTTTTTAAACTAAAAAATGATTTAGATTTAAAAAATATTTTTATTGTTTAGATATTATATGGGATGGGGGTTGTGCAACCTTTGCACCTTATTACGAGCTGCCACTGGCAAGCAGGGTGAGCAAACTTTGTGTATTAAAAGAAACTTTTAATAATTCCAGAGTCAGATAATTAATCTATAAGGTAGAATCAAATCTGTGTCACAACAAATAGAATAATTCTGGATTAATAATAAGATCATTACATTATAAGATAGGAGATAGTTATTCTTATTAATAAAGCCTATTGAGTACTGAACCATTAGATTATATTGAAAATAAAGAACCCATGCAGTTTAAGGGACCGAATCCTAACAAATGGTGCATCGGCCTTGCTTTTAGTTTTTACTAAAAATAACAGATGAATACTAAGGATTTTTACTTAATTTGCTACAAATTATTTATAAACTTTGAGAGAAATTTGTTGAAATTATATTGTTTTGACTTGAAATTTATATGCAATTTGTTCTACAGTTTTAGGTTGTCAAATTTTGTTCTTTCTGAAGATTATTAACAATTACCTTTATAAAAATTTGTTTAATCTGTTGACTTAAGAAAAGTTTATTTATTATACAGATAGAGTCCATGATTTTTTAATATACATGTATGGTTGTTATGCAATTTGTAATATTTAATATTATAAGTAGTCAATTTTAAGTCTTTCGTGTTTAACAAGCAATGAACTGAGTATGCACAAGAAATACTTATATTAGGTTTATTACATATGAAGTGTTGTGTGAAGGTTACATTATATGCTGAGTAGGGAAATTCCTTGGAGTTTGATTGTTTATTTCCATATACTAAATCTTAAAGTCAATTTGTATCTTTTTGCTGAGAAAAAGTCATCACGGTAATAGACTTAAAAGGCTTAATGGAGGTTTATTTGTGATCTTGGTAAATTTAATAGCTGAGACGATTGTAAACAAACGTTATGTCATAAGCAATTATTTAGTTGTAATACTAATTGGTCAAGATAGCAAGGAATGCTGATAAAAGACATCTTTTACAATGTGTGTAGCATGAATGCTGATGCACATGAAATTTGATACTACATTTTATAGTTGTAGCCTATTAGATATTTTCAAATACATGATTACATCACATCTACTTTGAATACGGGTTGCCTTGATAAATTTGACATAAACTGAAATCAAGAATTTAAATATAAATAAATATTTGTCAGAATATTGCTAGGTAGAATATTGTTATTACTAAAAATGGATATATATATATATATATAAAAAAAAAAAAAAAAAAAAAAAAAAAAAAAAAAAAAAAAAAAAAAAACCTAATGATGATTTTGTTGTTTTGTTAAGGAAGAAATAGAGAGTTTTGAAGTTAAAAAAAGAATCATGTTGCTAGTATCCAAGTCACTATTGTTTTAACTAACAATTGAATTACCTTATATGGTTTCCGCCAGGTGACTTCTTTTTTTAAACACTAACACATTTCAGAGCATCTGCTCCATCTTTAGTTCTATTCACTCAGTTGAGATCGTTAACAATATTAAAACATAAAATATAAAAACACACGGACATATATATATATATATATATATATATATATATATATATTATATATATATATATATTAATTTACACATCACTATATTTACATTTACATTATCGTATCGCGACACTTGAGATGCGCATCATATCGATGTCCTAGGACAACTGTCTCGTATTTACAGCATGGTTTATCTAAGATTATTATCTTGGACTTTAATTGCCGTATCGTATATTGTGTTGGAAGAGAAGTTTAGTTGGTCGTTCAGCAAGTTGTGTGAGTCATGCTTAAACGATTTATAGATCTCAAACTCTTCAATCGTGTCCATATATTTCCCCTTTCTGCATATATGTAGTGGTTCTAGGTTGGTTTTGAAATCTGTATAAGAGTGGTTTTCGTCAATGAGGTGTCTTGAAAAATTTGACTTATTGCTGTTGATATTCTTTTTTGGCAGATGTTCTTTAAACCTTTGGCGAAAAGCTCTTCCCGTTTGGCCTATATAGAATTTATTACATTGGTCACATTTCAGTTTTTAAATTCCTGTTTTAAGTTGTAGATGTTTGTCATGTTTATGACTGAGCAATTTCTTAATATTGTTGTGGGTTCAAAATGCCATTGTAAGATTGAGTTTTTTTAAAATTTTTGATAATATTGTTGTTAATATATTTCCGTATTCACTTGCTATGAAGGTCTTCTTATCTTTATGTTCCAGTGGTTGTATAATTTTCTTTTGTTTTTTACTTAATAATTTATTGACCATGTGACTTGTAAAACCATTGGCCGTGGCTAATGTATTTGATGTTATTAAGTTCTTCAATAAAGTCATCACTATTTAAAGGCACTGTAAACAATCTGTGTATCATACTATTGTATGCAGCTGTTTTTTGAGATATAGAGTGATGTGAATCAGAATGTATGGTGGTAACAGTGGTTGTGGGTTTCCTATATATATTGTAGCGGAATTTGTCCTTCTCTTTAACAATCGTTATATCCAAAAAGTTTAGCCTATTGTCGACTTCTATTTCACTTGTGAATTGAATATACTTGTTTATACCATTCATATAATTTTTTAAGTGCTCTATTTGCCTGAATATGCCATTGCAAATTAAAAGTATCATCTACGTATCTGGTATATGATATAATTTGACTAAATGATTTATTCATACTTGACAGCAAGTGTGAATTTTCATAGTGATTCAGATAGATGTCATCTCTTTACATCGTATAAAATTATAATATGTATGTCACACTAATTTCTCCCTATGATGTCACGATTCGATAACGCCTATTCTCTCCTTTACAATTCTCTATTTCAAAACAAAGATGATGACACATTACTCCTATTTATGTTTAACTCAATGAAGTATTATTTATCTAAACAATTTGTTATGTTAAATCTGATTGAATTATTCAAATTCTATCTGATTGATATTCTATTGAATCTGATCTCAAATTTGATTTTATATAGTGGTATTCTGCCTACTAGCCTATTTTACTAATGCTTTAAATAAATGTTTATTTAAGATAACACTACTTTTCAAGTTGGTATTGTCTTACTTGTTTATTTTATTTGAAATTATTTGTATTGTTATTTAGTTATTATATAGTCGTTAAAATTTCATTTTACTACTCTCCTCCTCTTTTGTACTTTCTCTTTCAAAAGTTAATTATGACTTCCAAGTTTTGATAACCTAGCCTAAATTCATATTTGATATAGCATACTTTCAAATTATTACGATAGACAGGCCAATCTTTGAAGAATAGATAGCCTGTTTTTGTTACTTTTTAAAGGACTTTAGTCCACCACACCAGTGCTGTATATTGTAGCTGTAGTTTGACCACTACCTCATACAACCACAAACACATTGGCAGACAGTTTTTATCCAAAAAAAAAACATTTCAAAGCCAATCTTATAGCCTTTTGTATACTTTTATTCACATGTTTTTATCTAGAATTACACTCAGATATTTGACTTCTTCTGAGAGTTCTATGTGTTTACCTCCTAAACATATATTAACAGTGTCTAGTTTTGTATTCCTTATAAAGTGTACATTAACAGCCTTAGCCATATTAAGAGTAAGACCTTCCATCCTCCACCAATTAAAGTTTACTTAACAAACTGTATTCATGAGTTCTGCCAGTATAATGATAAGTTTACCCTTAAAGTATGACCTTCCATCCTCCACCAATTAAAGTTGACTTAACAAACTGTATTCAAGAGTTCTGCTAGTATAATGATAAATTTAACCTTAATAGATACCACCTCATCTGTGTAAAAAAACCCAAGCTATCTAATGTGTCAATTAAGTTGTCTACTACCATATTTCATACTATCGATGAGAAAATACCGCTTACGGAGTAATGGTTTAGCTTAGGGCAACTTCTTTAGACATTAAATTAATTTTTCTGTGACTTTTTTTCATTTTATTTTACAGGCTTACTAAGTATAAGAAACCTCCATATTTTCAATATTAAAATTATTTGCTGTGCATATCTAATATAAAATTCTAGCTATTAATTTCCCTCTTATAAAGCTGACAACAACACTAATATTTCTACCAATCCTACTCATAAAAGTAATTTGTCAAAAAGTATTTTTTTCAAACAAATAAATTTAAGAGAGTTATCACTAAATACTTAATTTATAATTGTTAAACCCCCCCTCTCTCTCTCTCTCTCTCTCTCACACACACACACACACACACACACACACACACACGCACACACACACTCACTCAAATCACTTACATAGTGACCAGAATTTTAGTTGAATTTAAACAAATTTAAGTCTTAAACGAGGTTTTTATATTTATGAATAGTGATTGTTATTGAAAAGTAATACTTTGAATATTTTTTTTTAATGGTGGCTGTTTTATAAAGTTTTTTTAATAGTTCCATATTTTATTTTTCTTCTTGTTGTTTTAAATGCAAAAACCTCTCCATCATCATCGCCTAATAAATAAAGAAGAAAAGAACAGAAAATAAAAACCTCCCCCCCTAGCTCTTGAATACTCTAATAGCATCAGGTTCGGAAAAGAACAAGAGTTGGACAAGAGAGTCCTTATAGGAAAGATGAAAGAAAGAGATCTAACCCAAGACTAAATATTTAAAAAGTGTAGATCCAGCTAGGTCCCTCAGGATTGCCAATCCTTTACTCACAAAGTGAGCCCTAGAGGGTTTTTCATATTGTAGTAGCCCCTACGTAAATCTACAAATGCTTATCTGGTTAGCTTGGAGGTCATATGTTAATCCCAAGGTAGGTAAACAAAGTTCAGTAAATAAGGATACACACAATAAAAACACAAAGATATTTACATCCTATCACCTCAACAATTTTTTTGGTTGTCAAGTATTCTGTATCTATTTCTCCTTTATAGAAAGTGGCCTAAGGTTTGGGAATAAAAAATTTTAAGAAATAGATATTGGTGTTAATCATACCTAAAATTGGTCATGCAGAAGTTAGATTTGTATCCATGTGTTTACAGTTTACTTTACCAGTCTCGTAAACGAGGAATGTTGGAGAATGGTTTGCTTCTGAGTACATTTGCAGATAAATTCCTTAACAAAATGGAAGGTGACTTACTAGCTGAGTATGATCGTTTAATTAACTTGCCGTCAAATGACTGGGATTTGTATTATTGGGCAACTGGTGTGAAACCAACGCCTGTTGAATTTGATAATGAAGTAATGAAGAAACTGAAAGAACATGTTCAAAATAAAAACAAAGAATCTCGTATACGTCAACCAGATCTTTCATTTACTAGTTAATTAACAAACAAATAGATTGAAATTTTAATTTTTTAGTAATGTACCATATAAAAATTAAATAGCCATTTTGATTTCATATGCAATTGGTGTGTGTAGGTAAATATGTCATATTATAATATATTATCTACTTATCTATGTGAATACTGTAAATATATTATTAAACATTGTTTGTAGTTTTTCTATTATTTTTGTATAACCTCCTTATAAGACGTTTTATGTATGAGCAATTTTTTACCTTATCTTAATTAATTTAGTTTTGGATATATCTGTGATAAATTAAATGAATGTCTTCTGCTTCTAATTAGACTTACGAATGTTTTATTTTATATGTAATAAATGGATTGAGAAACATTATAAGTTATTTATAACTAACACTAAGACAACAACAACCGGTTCAACAATCATACAACAAAAATACAGTTCAAGCCAACTAGGATGATGAGGTGAGTATAAGTCAAAAAAGAGCATCTCCCACTACATTTCCCTGCTGCCGGCTAGCCGTCTTGCATACAATCGGGTTCAGATACTATAGTCCTAGCACTTCCCTACCGATACCCTAGTTATACACATTACTGCGTAGGCTGTATAATTTTTATAAGTAAATGAAATGTTATCTGCATAAAGAACAATATTAAACTAATATTGTGAATTTTACAAAATAACGGGGTGTTATAAAATAAGAGGTCTACCTTAAATTAGCTAATTTCATAGATTCCCGAAACATTCCCATCAGATATCTCACTGTTATCTGTAGCGGGTGAATCTTCATCATCACTAGAGCCTGCGCCTAATTTACTACAAATGATTCAATAATGTCCTCTAATGGTTCCGATGTCCCATGAATTCATTTTCAAACTTTTTGATATTTTCACATTTCTTCATTCAGTCATCAACTATAACCATTTGAAACTTGTCTCTTGTTAGTTTTTCAACATCCTATATATTAAAAGTGACCTTTTCAGCTCCAACACTGTTTTTACCCAAACCTATATGAGCTCAATTGAATTTATATCCTGTCAATTTGGTAGGAGGGCAGTCTCAAAACGTCATGACCAAGTGTACTGAGGAGCTTGTCAATTGCATATCTAATGGAAGCCGTCTTATATGCTTCAATCAGCTCTTAGAGTTCTACTTTTAACATTACAACTATTTTAACTATTCAATCTTAACTATTTTTTAATTAGAGTTGAGTGTCTTATCAATTTGTACATTATGGTAAGGAGCATTTTCAATTATTAACACACTTTTTGGCGACCGATTAGGAATAGGTTTGCAGATAGTTAAAGCCTTCCATCTTTCCACTCAATGTTTCCTGAAAAATCTTGCACTTCGATTTATAGCTGTTGTGAACATTTCAATCCTCTCCGGCCTGGGTTCCAGACCTGATGTGATCCTGCCATCTCAATACCTGCTATATTGCAGTGGCCCGGATTCCATTGAACGTTTATGTTTTTAATTGTGTTGTGTAGGTCATGTATTTCCTTAACATAGCAGAAAAAATGTGAAGGTTTGCAGAAATCACATCCGAGATGATTTTGAGTCACTCAAAATGCATATCTGAAGTGCTGCTAGCATAGCCATTAATTATTTAGCCTCAAGACTATATGAGGACAAAAAGGGACCAAATATTGTAAGTTTAGACCTGGTATGTAAGCTCCAGATCCAGATCAGTGTAAATGTGAAGAAAATCATGGAGTTTAGTATTTATTACTTCCAAAGAGGTTTGTCATAGTACCTCAGTATCAGCTTGTTTAGTTAATTTATCTGGAAGGTCAGTACTGATTTTGGGTCTGGTTCAGGACTACAGTGGAATTGTGCGTACAGGTAGAATATCTTTCATATCCATGCAGCCTAGTTCATCCATAAGTACACCAATGGTGAAGCAAAAGGGCCGTCTGCATGCCCCTCCCATAGGTCGAAGATGTCTCATGGGGTAAATGTATGCGAAAATTTTATATTTCAGGAACCTTGTCCAGATTTTTCTTTTGATGTACAGCTTCAATGGTTCAATATTAAGCTCAATCTTCATCACATCTATGGAGACAGTCTTTGGACACTGAAGACAAGTTCTCATAGCCAAATTCTGCACCTTTTCCAGTTTTATCATGTGTAGATCTGCTGCACCGCACCAGGGATTTAACAGCCATAAGTGATTTTAAGTCTTATGCACTGGATGTCTCATCATCTCCATATCACCACTCCATAATTTCTTGCCCACCATTCCTGCAAGTTAAATGTACTAAGTGTTCTTTTTTAAGCCACCTTCACATGTCTCTTCCAGAGGTGTTTTTCACAATGTTATACAGATTCTCTAAGGTTAGCGTTGGACAGAAGTTCTTTAGCTTGTATTTTCTTGTGAACACTGTGAATTTGACTTAGAGTCTCATATTTTGAGGTGCTACTTACCGACCTATTTTCACAATACCAACACCTTTACGTATATTTAAGTAATGTGCAATCGCCATTCATATTTTATAATTAAAAAAATAATAATAAAGTTTTTTTTATTTAAACTTGAGCTTGGGAAGCGTCCTTTCTCTCTAGTTGCCATCCTAACAATCTTTTCCAAGTACATTGTAGTCCGGAAACGTTCAAATTTGCCACCTTCTAAATCACTTTATTATTTGGGGTTTAATTAATCAACATGAGATGATATTTTCTATTATTAATTATTTTAATGGTTAGTTTTAGAAAACAAATTTCATGAGAATAAATATATTATATTAAGATTACTAAAGTGATAAAATAACTTCTCAGACAACTTAACCCTTTGCGCTCGAAAGGCCATTACCAGTGGCCACACCCGACTCGTAGACACCTTGTATTATTTCCCGTGAACTTAGTCCTCTCAGGTCGCATGGCCACCGTGAGTGGCCTCTCGTTCGTCGGCTGTTACACGGCTGCCATTTTGACCGGACGGCATCACCAGCTCGGAATTGTTTTGTTGAATTCACTTGACATCTAGGTAACTATTTAAAAGAGCAACCATGAATATTTTATAAATAAGCTCTGTTTATTGACAAAAACAACTTATTTGAAATAGAAAACATGGTATTACATAGTATTTCAACCTCATAAAGACGTTATATTTTTATATTTATTATATAAATAACAGATGACAAACTACAATATAGAAAATGTTTTAAAATTGTTCAAACTTACATTATAACTTATTTATTTTTTATAACTCAAATTATTATATTTATTTCATCTGAATTTAAATTATCCATTTTCGTAACTTTATAATATTAAAATTATCAACAATTTATCACGCCAATAACAACGACTAGCACAGCACTGAGAGAAAATATAGAGGTTATATTATGGAATTCAACACAGTTGTTATAAAAGGATGGAAAGAAATCATGCGTTGTTCATATAGTTCAAGAGTTTCCCTACAGATTCCAGCACTTTCCACAGAAAATAATATAATTTTGAGAATACAAAAAAGCTATTCATAGATACGTAATGCTATGTCCACTCACGGTGGCCATGCGAGTGTTCGCAAGATTTTGTGTTGGCCATTGTGAGTGGCCATACGAGCTGGGCGGACCAAGACTGCGAAAACAATTCCAAGCTGATATAGAAAATGGCGTGGCCACTCCCAGTGGCCATACGACTCCAGAGGAACTTTTTAAGACCCTATTCGAGCGCAAAGGGTTAAAAATAATTAATATCTAATTTACATAATTATTCAACTTGTACAAAAAGAAGAAGTTCGAGTTAATGGAAATTTTAACCCAATGGATTTTATTGACTAATCAGCGAGCTCATTTCCCTTCGTGGGCGTGTCTTCAAATGCAGCACGACAGGAGACTTTGTTGTCGGCCATTGTTTACGAGATTACTTGCGTTTTATTTTGAATCCTACTGAATTATTTATACATCGTATAGATTTTCATAAACAACCTTTTAGATGTCAAATATTCCATTTAATATATTGGTAACATTTGTTTCTTTAGTTAGGCTTTCATTTCTTTACAATCTGATTTATTTAGACTTCTACCGCCTAAGATTTGTCAAGTTTCAAGCCTACCTACTTTTTTTAAATATAAACCTGGAATAGTTGAGTCATGTTTATCTAATAATTTTCCTGGATAGTTTAGAATAATTCTGTTGCGGAAAACACGGGTCAAAGCTATCGGGAAATATTTTTGTTTCGTTATTTTTTGATTGAAAGTCAGGGTTTTTTGGTAAAATTGGAATGTTGGTCTAATGTTGCAAGTAGTTGTCGCTAGGTCTTGTGGTAGTTCATTCATTTGGATTCTGTTTTTTAAAAGGAATGACAAGTATTTTGATAATTTTTTATTTGAAGGTTAGAAGAAAATTATGAAATGTTGTATTTAGGAATGCTCAATTTTTTTTTTCTTTTCTTTGTTTGTTTATTAACTTGAATTTGTATTTTTTAATATAATATTATGTTTGTAATTTTATAGTATTAATTTGAGGTAGTTTGTTTTGTAAGCTCTAGCCGTTATGTCCTTTTTATAAATTATAGTTCATTACTATATTTTTCTAATTCGGCGCTAAAATAAAGGATAACATTTAATTTAACTTGCGTTGCGTGCATTTATTTAGCGTTCTAACCCGAGTCCTTGGCCCATCCTGACGAGGTTCGGCTATAGTGTATGCGGCCTCCAGCCAGCCGGAACTTCCAGCTGGTCAAAAGAAGTGGGGGTCAGTCACAACTGGTGTCAGAAGTGGGATCCGACCGTCTCTGTTTCCTTTTTGGGAGAGGACATTGAACGCAACTCAGGTAAGAAATTACAAATATTGATCTGAATTTTAAGTATAAATTATGTATTAAAAAAAAAAGAGAGAATTTAAATTCCTCTATTTTTAAATTAAATACATTCCACTGACCTCCTCTCCTATGTACAAATTTTTTTAAGTCTGAGTTTACAGGATTTTCCAAACGTATGAAGGATTAGAGATCCTTCATAAGGGGAAAGGGGTACGGTATTTAGGAAATTTTTTTTGCTTTAAAAAAAAGGAAAATTTTCCATGATTCAGGACAAATCCCCGAAGCTTGGAAAACTCAAAACCCATTAGACAATAATTTAAGTATTAATTTTAGGTAGTTATGCTATCAACCAATTAGGGTTTTAGCGCGTAAGACTTGATTGAATATTTTAATTAAAATATATTAAAATAAAGCAAAATGGCGGCTAATTATAGAATCGATGGGGAGGAATTTGAACCCCAAGGGGCCTTTGATGTCGTTTGTGAGCGACTTAGAGATTTGACCGCGGCAAATAGAACTCTGACGGAAAGATTGGGGGAATAGAAGTGGCAAATGCTTCCGTTTTAGACAGAACCCTTGCTGCCACAATAGACACCCAAGTAGTAGATACACGGTTAGAACTGGTTTCAGGTTTACCGACATTTTTTGGTGATAAGGATAATGAGTCGATTACATAATTTATCGACAAAATAAATTCAGCCGCGGTTCTGAGTAATTGGAAACCGCTCCAGAAGATAACAGTATTAAAATTTAAATTAACAGGACTCGCTAAGTCCTTTGTGGCAACAGACCAGACTTGTATAAATGCTAATACTTTCGAGGAACTTACGGAAGCTTTCATAACAAAATTTCCTAAAACCTGGCCCAAAACGTACTATTTAGAACAACTAGCCAGCTTAAGCAAGGAAAATACAAGGGTGTAAGAGATTTTGCAGCACGGATAACAACCATATGCTATAAATTAATAACTGTAATGGGGAATGATGCAATAGACCGTTTTACAAAAAGCAAAGCAGACAAAAGATCACTACAAGTTTTTTTAAAGGGGTTGAGAGGGAAAATAGCGGAATATACGAAAAATAAAAACCCACTGGAATTTATTAGGGCCCTCGACATTGCGGTAACCATGGACGAGGTCCAGAATCAATTGTCAGATAAGGGAATGGATCTACCAGACATAAATCAACCCTCAAGTAGACACGAGAAATTTTGTGAGTATTGTAAGAGAAGGGGTCATATACATCAAGAATGTAGGGATCGTCCTCAAAACGAGATCATACCGGCGCGTAACGAAATGATGGTTAAATTAATGGCGCGAGGGTCAAAGATTTTGATATATACAAATTCAAAAAACGTAAAGGAACTAAGAAATCGCGAAGTTTATATTCAGGTTCAATATAAACTTCGCGATTTTTTAGTTCCATTGAAACCATTTCGAAGGGTATCTTGGGCGCTTTTGCTGCAGTGACTATGGGAAGTCTACAAGTGTATTGCAAGAATTGAAAATTTTTTATCTGATAGGAACGTCAGTATCCCTAAAGGTACACTCATGGCAAAATTAGAAATCGCGGACGAGAAATCTCTAGCAATAAGTAAATGCAAAGTCCATGCAATATTAAATTCGGAAAACAAACCGAGTACCGACCCGCATATTGAATCTGAACTCGCAAAAAAGTTAATTCACCTTCCTACACAAGGAAGAACGGATTTTATGAAAATGTTATTGAAAAATAGGGAAATATTTAGCGACGGTTCAGGCAATAATCTTACAGCAATCAGGAATGCAGAACTACATATAAATACGGGGAACCACCCTCCAATTTTCGTACATGCAATCAGGATTCCACCAAATTGCTTTAGGAAAAAAATGTCAACCAAAAACTGCATTTTCAACATGGAATAATATATATCAATATTTAAGGGTTCCCGCCATTTTTCAAAGAGTTATGAACAGGGTATTATTAGGGTAAAAACAATGTCTGCCTAGTGTATTTGGATGATGTAATTTCTTTCAGTAGAAATATTGATGAGCATATATTATCCCTGTCAAAGATTTTCGATCGTTTCAGAGAAAATAACTTGACTATAAATTTTAAAAAGTGTGAATTCGCGGTAAAGGAAGTAAATTATTTGGGGTTTGTAATTAACAAAAACGGAATTAAACCTGATCAGAGGAAAATCGAGGTAGTCAAGAACTTCCCAGTACCAAAAACGGTAAATAACGTTAGAAGTTTCCTAGGACTAACCCCGTTTTACTGTAGCCACATTCAAAATTTCTCGAATATATCGAAACCTTTTTTCGATTTAACCAAGGATGGCGCGAAATTTCAATGGACAGAAAAATGACAATTAGCAGTAGACGAACTGAAAAGCAACCTAATAGAGGTACCTATTTTAGTAATACCGGATTTTAAAAAACAATTCGTTTTATCTACGGACGCCTGCCTCACTTATTGGTTTCGAAGCAATATTAATTCAAGAAATAGACGGGAAATTATATCCTATAGCTTACGCGAGTAGAGTGGTAGACAAAGCCGAAAAAAATTATGATGCCACTAATCTAAAATTAGCAAGTATTATGTGGGCAGTTAAACTATTTTGGTTTAATAGGTCGGAAACTTAAATTTTAAACTGATCACAAAGCCCTTTGTTACTTGATGTCTTTAAAGGACCCAACGAGTAAAATTTTACGTTGGTCAATGAAATTAGCAGAATACGATTACGAAATTGTCCACTGTCCGGGCAAAAAACATTAAAAAGTTGATGCCTTCAGCAGAAACATCCCGAAGACTTCAAATTTCGTCGTGAAAGCTAAGGAACTATTACCAATAATAGACGACTTAGATACGATCCGAATATCACAAAAAGATGACCAGAATGTCAACAACTTAAAACAAAAAAAAACTATAGCCTACGAGCCCTAAAAAAATAATTTATTACAAGCTAAACGAAGAAAAATTAATCTTGGCGCCGAAAATGGGAACATAAATTATTAATTTAAGATACGATATCCCAACGTCGGGACACGAGGCGGTTCAAATAACGTTAAACGGGATAAAGAATAAAAAAATTTGGCCTAATATGGAAACAGACGTGAATAATTATGTCAGAACTTGTAGCTCTTGTAGTCAAAGAATGAACTGTGGAAAGGCACGAGCGCCTTTATGAAACATTTTTACCGAACCAAAGAAACCATACAGTACAATCTGCCTGGATATTTTAGGTCCCATGTCGAGATCGGAAAGTAATAACAGATACATTTTAAGCGTACTATAACATTTAACAGACATGCTACTTTTATCCCATTGAAAGACCAAACCGTGGAAACGAAAAGCTAAAAATTGTTGAAAAAAGTAGTTACTTTTTACGGGCTACCTGACATTTTGATAACGGACCGAGGGGCAAATTTTACTACTGAGATAATGAAAAACCTATGTAATCTGTTAGGCTTTAAGATAATATTTACGACACCGTATCACCCTAATTCTAATGGATGAAATGAAAGAGTTCACTTTACAATTTGCAGGATGTTGTCCCATTTCACGAACACAAATCAATTGAACTGGGACAAGATCTTGCCTTACGTTACAATGGCATATAATTCCCAAATTCATTAAACTATAAATTATAGTCTTATAGTCCATACGAACTTTTATTTGGTAGAAAAATGAGAGTACCAGTAGAAACAACTCTAACAATAACAGACGACACAGTTGTTTATGACAATTATTTAGAAAACTTAAGGTCAGACTTAAAATAGCATATGGAAAATTAGAAACTTACCAAGAAAAATAATTTTTGAAACAACGTAAACAATACAACAAAAATACTAAACAAAACCAGTACAGGGTAAACCAGTATGTGTAATTATACACGCCAGCAATAAAAAAACATACGGTAAAAAAATTATCTAAACTTTGGAAAGGTCCCTATTTAATAACAAAGATTATGTCAAATTAAACATAATGTTAAAGCTCAAAAAAGGGAAATTCCAGTCCATGTTAACAGAATTAAATCTAGTTTTGAAATAAATAAAGAAAAATTATGCCCAAAATCAAGAAAACCCGTATACATAGAAGGGAACAAGTTTCGCAAACACAAATTTATTCGGAATCGCAATTGACGGAATGTAAATTGAATACATCGAATGAGAATACCCGAATCAATTTTTAAATAATTCCATCCAACCCGTGACAAACGTTTTAAGGGCACCGGATCAGATACAAGGAACTAGTAATCAAACCACTCCCTTAATACAGACCATTTTTTCTTAATATGTGTATTTAAACTGCTTTGTAAACCTGTAACGGACGAGACCATGATCGGTAAAATTTAATAGAATTTATTTCAAATATCATGTTTGTGTTTTATTTATCTCAAGATTTTGTGGGTTTTAAACGCACTGAACAAATTAGTTATGTTGAAACTTACTAAAATTATAGTCTATATACCAAGCATAAAATATCCGTTGTATTCGGTAAATATTGTGCAAGGAATTTATTTACTATCATACATGCAATAGGTAGCTATAAATAAATCCCTTAAAAGCAATTCAAAATATATGTTGGATACCGCATAAATAAATGTAATTTTCAAAAGTAAAACCGGTAACTTTTTGAGCCTCTTTTGTCGCTTGGATCAATGGCCATGTTTCCATTTCTGGTTGTGTACATTTACCTTTCAGAATAAGCTTTTAAACATTTATTACCTTTCAAACCGGGGATAGGAAAATTTGTACTTTCGGCTCCACACCTCATAGTAACATCGAAAAGAAAAATATTAATAACCAAACAAAAATATAGAATTTAGCCTAGAGGAATTTCGAATATTTAAATAAAATATTATATATTTAGATTTTGTAATATTCCAATGAAATGTACTAAGCACACCATTGATAAATAGACCACTAATATAATACTCTGTGCTATAGAACTCATTATTTAAGGCCTACTCTAAGTGAGAAACCGGCTCGTGTCCGGGCGTGCCTAGTTAACCTAGTTAATTTGTTTTTAAATTTAGGTCTAGCTGACGTGTTATTTTATGTGTTTTGAGTTGGATTTTAGTAGCCCTTATTTATGAAGTGAATTTATAAAAAAATCCATTTATAAAATGACACCAAGATTGCAGCTATTAGAAAATGTCGTATCAGTAAGTAATTCTAATTAATAAAAAAAAAAAATCTAATTTAATCTTTATGTATGCTATATGAAAGTATAACCTAACTTAATATAACCTCAATTTATTTTTATTAAATTGGGAATAATGTTTTCTTACAGAAAAATTAAAATAAATATAATAATTAATTTTAAACTGTTAAAGAATATATTTTCGACGATTTCGATTGTCATTTAATATTATTTAACAGTTATTTTTGTTGTATGCTTCTTAAAAATTGTTTGAAGATTTTTGTAAATTACTTAAGTCTATGCTAGTGAGCTAAATTATTATAATTATATTTGGTTCAAATCATAATATGGGCACTATGCTGTTAGTCTTAGGTTAAGTGGATGTAATGACAAAACAGTTAGTATATGTTTACAACATTTAGTCCTACTTCTACTACTTATATAGATTTATAAATTTCATAACTAAAAATGGTAAAAAGTTGCTAGACTATTTTTAACTCATAACTGGATAAGTAGGCTACTATAAATTAAACTAAAGGAGCACACATCTCCAAAATATATACAATTTGTAATCATATGTACATTTTATGGTAAATATAGAGTGTACATGCTAGTTGAATTTAGTGGCGAAAAATCATGAAATTGTTTACTATTTTTGCTAATTTCAAAGAATTAGATCATATTTGTTGTCGGAAGACTTCACATATACACATGTCAAGTCTAAAAAAAATCATGAATATATCATTATTTCTAAGAAAATTAGAATAATGTCAGTGGGAACATATGTATTAAGTATGAAATCTACCTACGTGTATTTTTACACAATGTACAAATATAACATATATAGCCTATAGTTGAGACCTAATAAAGGACAAATTTCTGGGAAGGTAAATATATGCATATATTATATAACATTCAAACATACTACAGTACAGGTACAATTTCTTGTCATACGAAAACTCTCCAAAAACACCATCTTAAGCACAGACCTCATGAATAGTCTATACATACATATTAATTTCAACAATAACACCATCACATTATGGCACAGTGGATTCTTGATACAATAACATTTAACCAAAAACATGAAATAATGAACACTAGCCTCTCAGAAATGAATAAACTAATCTAACATCTGTATTACAGGTACTAAATACAAATATTTCCAAACATAGTCTAAACTTACACTCCATGGAAAACCCCATTCATTAAAATACACTCTTAAAAGATACAAAAAGTACAACCTATCAACTTGGTATGGGAATACTATAACATCTTCTGCGACCTACCAGGCCTAAACAGCAAATACACACACAGTATCAGACTTAACACTAACACTCCATACATCAGAAAAAACTATCCTATACTTCTGATACATGGCTGTGGTGGATCAGAAAATCACATAGATGGGGCCACTAGGCGATATAGGAAAGTGTCTCATGACATATTGTTGTAAACTTACAAACTTCACATGAATGCATTACAAGAGCAGAAAATAAACTAAATGAAATATACAACAAAACATACAAGCTGCATGAGTTGGAAGAAGGCGACTTGGTCCTAGTGAAGGTACAAAATATTTCTAACCATCTGATGGGAATGACCACCAAATCGTTTCACTTGTATAATGATCTATATCTTTAACAGAAAGTTGGGTCATGGGTCAGTAAATCTAACACAAAAAGGCACAAACAAGCCAAAGGATTGCATCTACTGCACAACCACTAAACACTTTTATAGCTATGTAAAGTGATTACACATATTTTTTTTTTTTAAAGTTAGGAATAATAATTCAGAGTAGCTAAATTCGAAAATTCAATATCTTAGTTTTGATTCCAGAAGAACCAAGAGATTTCTGAAATCAAAAGATGGGTTTGTAACTATACCAAAATATCAAAGTTATAAGATCATACATGCATAACATAAAAATCACCCAATTAAACATATTCATAATCACCAACCAATCATAATCAAAATCATAACCCGTTTCAACAAAACCCATACTTGTACCACAGTAGATATAAATATCATTCATATTTTGTACCTCCATATAATATAATTTGTGCAATATGTAATAGTAATAGAATTCTCATTATATATCATGAGTTATTGCTGATTTTTTGATATCCATGATAGCCGTTTAGAATATTTCTTATTGGTCTATTAGGTCAGAAGGGATCACCTTTAAGGCAGAGTATCTGTGATGCGTTCTTTCATATTTCAAAATATTCTGTTATTGTTAGCTTATAGAGAATTATATGGTAAATATCAACGATTGCTCTAAAGAGTTCTGTGCTATGTGCATAAGACAGTTTAATTAATTGATATACTTACCATTAATACATTGAAGTCATGCTGATCATGAGGGAACTTCGAAATTTTAGAATTTATTTTTATAGTAATTTGGTTTTTGATTGTGTTTACTTGACTTTCTTAACTTTAGGATATTAACTCTTCCATGTATATAGGAGGGGTTTGAACTCGTTGAAACCACCTCTTACCTACATGCTTATGGGTGAAAGAAATAGTAAAGATTTTACTTTTATAATTTCTTTCATAAATAGTGAAACTGTGTTGAGATTGAACCAAAATATAATATTATGTCAAAATAGGCAGCTAACATTGACCAAAAAGAAAATTTAATGGCATATCAAATCTACAATGCTGACGATTTGGGTTTATTATACCGGATGTATCGGGGAAGCATAAATTTCTACTTGATTTATTAGAAACCATGCTCTGCTACCAAAAAAAATAAAAATAAAAAAATAAAATAAAAGATCACAATAATTAAGACAAAGGATAAATTACCAATAACAAATTTAGAAACAGCCAAGGAAAATTGGGCTTTCGTATCACTTTTAAATACAGTCCAAAGATAGTATAGGTTACCTAAACTGAAATACATACAAAATTAACATTAACAATGTTCTAGCGTTTAATTAGATGTGTTTGATTTTCAAGAAACCTTAGATCATACAACATGCTGAAATTGCTACAATAATAATACAACAGAATAATGATAACATAAGACATTTACAATAACACCATGAAAGTTTTGACATAAATTTGATCAAAGAAATTATTTTATTTGGAATTTTGGAATTAAATAATTATTAAACGGAATTTTGGTGTCGACAGCCGAAACAGTAAAATTTTGTTTGGAGTAGCCTAGTCAAATCAATAAGCAAACTGGAAATACATATTTATACTGGCATAGGAGGGGCGGAGAGGATAGCGATCGAGTAGCCTTAAAAGTGAAGAGAGAGAGAGAGAGAGAGAGAGAGAGAGAGAGAGAGAGAGAGAGAGAGAGAGAGAGAGAGAGAGAAAATAATAATAATAATAAATATTCCCTTTTATATATCTAAAAAGAAAAAAAATATAATTTTTTTTTTAATCTAAATTTTAATATGACAAACTCCTTTTGTTACAAGATAAAAAGTACAAACCAAAAAAAGAAATCAAAAAAAAACCCATAAGAATTTTATATATCTAACTACATAACAACATAACATTCCCCCCTTCCCATATATATATATATATATATATATATATAGGCTATATATATATATATATAAACAAGGTTGACCCGTGCGAGAACCCCTACCATTGCCTCTCCAATAAATTCTTACAGGATTTCTCATACATCATGAATGTAACATCATTACAGTCACTACGGTACCAAAACATTTGATTATTACAATTTTCCAAATTTTAAAATTAAGGTCCTAAATTTATGAGATATCAGTCCAAATCACTGGTTGTAACTTTAAATAACTGTTTACTTTTATTTTGAATTTCACAAACAATGTTCCGGTTTCTATAGAGAAAAGAAAAACCTTGACTATAACGTGATTACTTCAGAAGGCCCAGGATTTCAGTAGCCTCTGTATATGCGTACATACAAGTTCCAGGCATGCATGAGCCCGAGTTTAATTGCTCAACTAGCACATGACGTTTACTTTTTGCAAGTTTAACTCTTCAAATTTATACTATAAATTTAGGGTAATTCTTGTAGATCTGTTAGCCTAACTTTTGTACATTTATGCCAACTCCAGACTTGGACATAACTTGAATATATGTCTCAGCCCCAGGCTTGAACAGCCCCAAACTTGAATATAATACGGCCTCATTCTTAGACCAGCTTATGCTGTATTTAAACAAAAAAACACACTAGGTGATAATTTATAACTTCACCATACAGCCCACAATTAGCAGAAATGTTATAATAGAATTACAGTGTGTTTACGATCATAATTTTGGCTCACAAGTGGTTAAACCAAGAAAGTAGTTTGCACATCAAATCACAAGGCCAAAGTTATGTATGACAGATTAATTTTACTTATTTTGTAGAAAGTAAATACTTTGGCTTATTACCAACGGTGATAGTTGATAGTTAAGTGTTAACTTTAAATTAATTAATAGTATAAAACTGCCAGATGAGAGATATAACAAAGCATGTTTAAGAAGGCAAGGTTTGATATTTCAAATTATATTGCACAATCAATAAGGCACTTATAACAGTTTGAAATATGACACTATAATCATTTCACAAAGAAATCTAAACAAAGTATTACGATACTTTCTCTCTGAGAAAATCATATTGTTCTAAATACACAAATACAAATATATATAGAACAGAACTGAACATAGTTTATAATTATTTTGTTTTACAGAAAAGTTATAGTTTAAAAATTTTAGACCAAAAAAGGTATAAATTTACAATAGTTTTACAAAATTTAGACAGACAGACAAACTTGGTAAAATTTAGATGGATAGACAAATATGACAAAATTTAGAGGGACAGACAACTATAATAGTATTTAGATAGGCAGACAAATTTGACAGAATTTTGACAGATAAACGAATTTAACAAAATTTAAGTAGATAGACAAATTCTACAAAATATAGATGAACAAACAAAATTTGACATGCACTGAAAACACGTTTTCAGTTTGTAGTTGAAATGTTTTATAATAAACTATTAAAGGTAATATTTTAATTAACAGTAATTTAGACATATGAAAAATCAAAATATTAAAATCATGTTACAGAAGTAATTAGGTCTAACTTTAGTTCACAATTACAAAAAATATATTTCTAAATACCTAGTGATACGAAAGTGACTTCCAGTTCCCCGTTTGTCGATCTGAAAACTAGTTGTCTCTAGCTCAAGAGAAGGAGAGGAGAGAAAAGGAGGGGTACGCCAGAGAGCGATAAGAGAGACTGCTAAACTGATTAGACAGCTCCATGCTCTGTGGCGCGTTCGTAGGTAACGAAGCCCCAAGCTGTATGATTGCTAAGAGATCACACGAGGATTGTTATCTGGAGTTAAGAATGTGCAGGATTTATTGAGATTAGTTATTTCCTGTGACGTTTCTTTAGAAAAAACGCCACAGGAAGTAAACAAATCCCCGGAAACTGAAGAGCGCATTATTGTTTATTATTTGTTATCTGTCGTTCCCAAAAAAAATGCATGAATGGATAGTGTTATTTTTGGTTCTTTGAGTTTTTTTTAGCAAAGTGTAACAAAATGTTTAAAGGTTTACTTATCAAAACTGTCCTGCTGATTGACACATCCAGCAGCTCATGTACTGGTCAGTGTGGAGGAATTATTCAAGTTTTTACCACCTAATGTGATTGCACTGGTGCAGCCAATGGACTAGAGAGTTTTCGAGAACATCGAGCGAGTCTACAGATGTCGGATGTTAAGCCAACTGATTGAAGGTGAGAAATGTGGTGTGGTGGAGATTCTCAAGTCATTCAATGTTAAGATTCTTATTTATATGGTTGCTGAATCTTGGAAACAAGTGGCTTCAAAAACCTTGATAAATTCATGGAAAAAGCCTAGTGTGTGCGTGCGTGTGTGTGTGTGTGTGTGTGTGTGTGTGTGTGTGTGTGTGTGTGGACCTGGCAGAGAACAAGCTTAAACCAGTGGGAGAAAAAAGTGTCAAGGGATGAGACTCCAATGAAGTCCAGCCTCAATATCCATGGATGTTTCAGAAAATTGACAGATTGCTCAGATGTTGATGTCAATAATATTGAAAGTTGATTGGAAGCAAACAATAACGGATGTTATGGCACAATTACTGAACTCATTGTATCCTGTTTATCAAATGATGCTGAAAATTGTGAAGGGATAGATGAAGATAATGATGAATAATCAGCAGTTATGAGACGTGCAGAAGCGGTGTCCCAGTTACATGAACTAATGTTAGTTCGAATGGTAGGCGGAAAAAACACTGGCTGAACTTCTCATGATGAAACGGGTGGGTGATTGTATGCTCACAAGCAGTAGGTACTCCAAATTAACAAAACAGAAACTTACGAGTTACTTTCCTAGATTTGTTTTTCTTGTTGAAAGGCAAAAAACCTCTGTCATCATCACTTTATAATAAAAGGAAGAAAAAACATAAAATAAAGATCCCTAGCCCTCGATTTCTCTAATAGCATCAGGGTTCGAAAAGGACAAGAGTAGGTTAAGAAAGATGACCTAATAGGAAAGAGGAAAGAGAGGGATCTAACCCAAGACTATATAAAAAAAGGTTCATATATCCATCTGGGACCCTCTGGATTGCCAAGCACTTACTCACTATAATGAGCTTCACTCATTTCCAAGAAGTAGACTTCACTATACATGTGTTTGTTAAGTAAGATAATGTGCTTTTAATCTGTAAATATATTTAACCATGTTTTGTTCAACATAAAGAAGTTTTCTGTAAGTGTGTATTGTATGTTTGGTTTTTAGTGATTTTCCCCACATTCTCAGATTAACCTGGATTTTCATTATCTCTAATTGTCTCTGTTGCCAATTTAACAATTGATTCTACTGTATGTTTATTTTTCCCATATGGAAATAATACATACATTTTATCTTTACTATAAAACTACCCATTTATATTATGAAGTCGGCTAGAGTGCAATATAATCCTTCAACAAATTTTTGTGTTTATCATAATAACATAAGTGTCAAAACTTACATCTTCATAGATATTTTAGTGTTACGTTTTTGTAATGTTATTTATTTATGTTATTTATTATTATATATAATTTTATATATGAAACTGGATTTACGTGTGAAACATGTTTTAACAGACAAAGACTGTACTACTGCATGGAAGGTACAGGGAGAACAATTTGAACATTCAATATGGGGTAAGAACACTTTAATGTCATACGAGGAGATGTACCATACCAATTTAGCTTCGTAAATAAAATAATCTTTTGGTTGTCATGTTGTTTTGGGTGCTCACAATTGAATTATCTTTATGTCATTTTTCATGTCCCACAGAGAAATTTAAAATGAAATCGCACGAGTTTATAATTGCCTTTTAAAATATTTGAGCAACCCTAAACAATTAAAAAGCTTAAAACGTTGCTTTTTTAGTTTGCCCTTTTTACTACAAAGAGAATTCAAATATTTTTATAAAAATAATAAGTGATTGTAATTTCTATTATTCTCACAGTATATGCCTTCCGGTATAAGTTATCTACTAAGCTTTATATTAAATCTAAATCAATTACTATGGTGTTGTCTCTTATGAACTTAAATATGTAGAAGCTAGATCCCCATTTAAGAGTGAAAGAAGGAGAGATCCTGATAATCATTGACCTATCTTTATATTTACATCCATGTCTATAAGATTTTTGAAAGAGTAACAACTAATCAAATTTTATTTTGCTTTTAGGATTTTAATATTCTGGTCAAGGAACAGTTTGGTTTTAGATTAGGTATAGCTCACATTCGGTGACTAATAGTTTGGTTGAACAGATAACAGAGCATGGTGTACTGGTAATATTTTTTGTAATCTGTCTAAAACGTTTGAGTGTGTGATATACAATATTTTGTTGGATAAACTTACCTATTATAATTTTTCAAATAACACAATAGAATGGGTTAGGTCTTACTCGATTGAGCAAAAGCAGAAATCTACTGTATCTAATAATAATATAAAATACATTTCTTTCTGGAAAGTGGTAAAATGTGTTGTTGTTCAAGGATCAATATTTTAGGACCAGTTTTAACATATTATATTAATGATTTAACTTTCAGCATAAGTCCTAGTATTGTTTTTAAACAATGATAATACTGTAGTTATTATAGCTGAGTATTTAAAAGAACTTCAGACCTTAACTTAAGTGACTATATTTGAATTTTAAAATTGGTTTGCTGAAAATAGCTTAAAAGTATATAGAAAAAACTTAAATTATTAAATTTCAAATTTGTCGGAGTAGGCAACTAACAGAATTAAATGTTTATTTTGATGGAACAGAACTTATTTCTGTAGAAAAGACAAATTTTTTAGGGCTTCAATAACTTCAACCTCTAAATTATTCATATCGAAAACAAAGACACTTCTAATAAATTTAATTCTAAATTAAAATCTTCTGTTAAGTACAACAAACAACCGCCGTAGTAATATAGTTGATGGACAGGGTAGAGCACTGTACAGCGGTTTCATATCTTGACTTTCGATCAGCTGTTTGGTGAGTCATGTGACTTAAACTGCTTAATGTCATTAAGCAAACCGACAGTACAGTTCAGAGCGAGCATTCAAACCATGAAGTTACATAAAATTGTCTAATTCTTCTTCAAAAGTAAAACATGGTGATTTTGTAAACGTGGAGGCATTTGTGTAAGGTCTTATTTGACCTTATGTTTTAATTATGTGAATATAAGAAAGTGAGCAAAGAAGAACTCATTCATAAATAATATCTAACACAAATGAAAACCTTACACTGATGCAATTTAGAACCAGGTCAAGTCACTCCATTTAGTTCGTTTAGTTTTGATCATAGAGTTTTAATCAAAATTATCAAATTTTCCAGTATAACAAACACACAGAACACAATTCTCATAAAAAAAATACGCCTAAGTATCAGCCGCGTTTCAACGACAAGGTCGTCCTCTTCAGTGATACACCAGCTACACCAACCAAACCACAATTAATTGTAGTTTGGTTGGTGTAGCTGGTGTATCACTGAAGAGGACGACCTTGTCGTTGAAACGCGTCTGATACTTAGGCGTATTTTTTTTTATGAGAATTGTGTTCTGTGTGTTTGTTATACTGTATAGTTTTTCTCATAAGTCAAGCTCAACATTTAATATCAAATTTTCATTTAAATAATGATCATGTAATTAATTAACATCAATAATTTGTAATGATTTTGTTGAGGAATGAAATAATTAGTTTCGTGCATCTAGCTAAAATCTGAAAATTACATACATAATTTTCATCTTGTTGAATTTTGTCAAGACTCACAGGATTGCTTTGTAATACCTCTTATTAACAAGCATTTTTTGGACAGGAAAACTATTTTTAATTCTTGCTATCTCAAATGCAGAACGACTTATGTAATTTCCTAACAGTCATATCTCAAAAACAAAGAAATTGTTTTAATTCAAAAAGTTTTTAGATATAAATAAATAAAACAAAAATTTCTCATTTTTTATTTTTTAATCTCATTCTTTAAAGTATAAATTCTTTTGTGATTTCACAGCTAAAAGCTGTTGTTCAAAAATCTACCTTTATTTAAGAAGTTGGAAATATTGACAACATATCTCATCGTATATTTTACATTGTATTTTATTTATATAATGGAAAAAACACTCAATTACTAAAATATTGCCTAAACATAGCTTCTAACACTATATATAGGCAAAAATGTTTTATAAATAAATTTTGCACATTAAAAATATTAAGAGTGTTGCAGTTTTTTAAGAAATCACCTAAATATTTTGGGTTTCAAAAGTATATTATGTAGCTTGTTTATTTTAAATATGTTTTAAGTAGAATTAACCTTATTTTAGTGTTTTTAACGTGTGTCTAGTGTTATTCTGTGAGTTGTAGGTGTTTTATGTATTTGTTTTGTAATTACGTGTAAAATGTTTTTGACAGTCACATATTTTATAACGTTTACTACGTGTAATAAAACGTTATGGGGCAATAAAATTAATATTTACTGCTGCTATAATTATGTATTTGTGTTTTTAGAGGATTAATGATGTCAAAGGACAATGTATGGGAGCACTATATGGAGTGATGTATGATAGTACTCTACTTGTAATCGGTATCAGCGTTGGTGTCCTACCTGATTCTGGCGCAACTAAATATCAAGAACTACAGACACACTTTCCTACAGAGATAGATTTCTGTGGGATTGTTATGTTCACAGATAGCAGTGATGATAATGATGTACCAGTTACAGTGTTAAATAATCTTAAGGTAAATTTATTAGCCTAACATATTCTTAGGTATAAATAAGCGTAGTATCATTTCTGTGCTTAAAGCTAAGATAGATAATGATGTAGATGTATCATATTTATTTACTATTTATGTAATAAAACTGATACTGCATACTCCATATAGTATATTTACATATCCTTTATTTTTTACATACACCATACTTGGTTGTACAGATTATTCTATTTGTTAACATTGATTCTAGTCAATTACTAATAATGTTTTCTACCCCTCGATTTTTAACTGCTGCAATGAAAGCAGTATTATCAAAGGCCTCTTGTATTTCGAGAAATACACATAACTCAAATTTTTATTATGTATTGATTCCTCGATTTTACTCACTAATTGATGCAAGGCTGTTTCACAGGAATTACCCGACTGGTTTGCGTGTTGGTTACAATGAATAGGATTTTTAATAAGAATTTCATTTTGTAAGCGTGATTGTATTATTATTTCTATTCTTTAAGAACATAGGTGGATAATCATATTGGTTGAAACACTTTGGGATTTGTATAATTTCCCTTTCCTGGTTTCGATATGAAAACTACTTTACTACGCCTCTATGCTATTGGTATATATATATAGCCATAAGCCAAGCTGCCCTGAAGGTTTCGCAAAGTAGAAGGAGGAGTGATTCCGTTGTCTTTTGGATTAGGGATGGAAAACTTCCATCTTCTCCTGGGGACTTAAATGAATAAAATTTATTTATAGCCCATTTAATCCTGGATACAGTAATAACCTCTCTGGCAATTTTCTATTCAGAACGAGAGAGAGAGTGAACTTCTCACACGTGAACATCCACAGTCTGAACTTATTTTGGTAAAATAAGAAAGTATAATGGTTGTTTTCAAATGACATCTTTCGGAGCCAAGAAAATAAAAGAAGAGAACTTCATGCCAACTTTTAAAGTACAACGGCAAGTTTATCACAGGATAGGAACTTTGTTGTCCTCGCCTCAACAAAATCTCTCATTTTTACAAATATATTTTCTTGGAGGTGACGAAAAGGAAACAACTACTAGATGTCACAATTTTACCGGTGTGCAGCCTTTGTTAGTTTCCCAACTTCAAACAGTGCTACACAATCACAACCTTTATATCAAAGATTTCAAAACTGCAATAGAAATTGCTCCAGAAGGACAAGAGTTCAAAGTTGTAATACATCCAGACAGAAAGCCCGTAGATGAACATAAGGGTTGCTTCAATACACCCACAACAAACGATGTGGCTTTAGTGATCGTAGGCCAGTAATTTGTGGCAGTAAAAAATTGATGGCCGGAATAACAGTACTACTAGCCGGTGACTTTAGACAGACTTTACCTGTTGTGTCTCGGGAAACAAGAGGAGAGGGTGGCCTGTGGCCTAAAGTTCGAGATTGTTCATTAACAGTCAATATGAGATTTCATCTTAAAGGAGACTTAAAAGCGGAGGATTTTTTAAACTTACTATTACAGATTGGTGATGGAAAGTTAAAAGACGAAGATGGAAAAGTTAACATCCCTAACAAGTTGTTAAAGACCTGAAGACATTGACAGAAAAAAATTATCAAGACTTAACAAGTATAGGGGAGAGAGGGGAGGCTTGACCCGCATTTTACATTTTCATTTTTGTATTTTTCAATTTTTGATGTATATTTGTGAACACCATCAGAGATTGCTTGTTAAACATTTTACCTCACAATCTATGTACTGACATATTGAAATTTAAATTATTTTATATGAAAATAAAATATTTTTTAATAACCTGTAACTATGGTCAAACCTCCCCATGTATGGGAGGCTTGACCCTCGCTAAGGGAGCGATGACCCACACGTAAATATGTGCACCTATTCTCAGGCTTTAGGATAACTAAACAAAAAATACTAGGTTATTATAAATACAGTATTTAATTACATTGTAAAATAAACTTTAACTTCACTATCCAACATTCTCAAATTTACTAAAGTCAAAATCAAATGTCATTTTAAGAGCTACCCTTTCCGTCCCACCGCTTGATAAGGGGAGAGGAAGTTTAGCCACTATATCTTGCTTCAAAACAGCTGACCGATCTTCTATGTCAGGGTAAGAAAAATGTCCAGAGTCTTTTCTTCGTAAAAATACCACTTCACATTCTTGAGAAAATGAATTAATATATGAAATCGATCCAGCAAAATGTGCCGTTGTTTGCTTCGTGCAAAACTTCACCAGTACAAAATCTCCAACACTCAAGTTGAATTCCGCTAATATTTCCAAATCAGTAAAGTCCTCCAAATCATTATCGGGATCACTATAGTCAGTGTTCATGTCATCTGATTGGTCAGTGGAATCATCGTGAAACTTGAGCTTCTTACGTAATGTTCTTTTTGCTTCAGTCTTCCTTCGTTTTTCTGGTTTCGTTGCTTTCTTTCTTCCTGTAGTTTCTCTTTTTGCTAATTTCCTTGCATACTCCTTATCAATTTCTTCTTTTACTGGTGTACTGGTCAAAATAAGGGTCTTCCCAGGTTTCTGTCCTTTTCTTGTGTTTTTTCTAGCACCTGCTTTTGGGAAAGGTCTAACCATTTCGGGGCTTACAATCGGCAGTCCTGGATTAAGATCGGTTGATGTTGAAGGTACGCTTATGATTGGTTGAACATCATTCATTGTATTAGGCATATCTTCATTTGGAATACATTCGGTAGGCTGAGTTTGACTTGTAGGATTTGGTCGGTCCGTTACATAACTACTTAAAAATTCCTCATCAGTAAAAATTTCAGAATTAAATGGATATATTCCACATTTTTGAAACCCTTTAATGATATTTTGTGGGGTCATGGCTTTGAAGAATGCTACTGCAACAAGTTCGGGTATATCATAAATAGATATAGGCTTCCCTGGATGATTGACCATAAAATTGTCAGCCGCTTGATTAAAATATGTCTTAAAAGGCCCAAATACACCACGATCTAGAGGCTGTAGTTTGTGGCTTGTATGCGGGGGAATAGTTAGTAAGAAGACCCCATTACTTTTGCATTTCTGAATCCCAGCCGGTGTTATGTGTGAATCGTGATTGTCCAAAACTGCAAGAACAGGGGAATCTTGACTGCATTTTACATATTTGATGAAATGGTCCAAATATAACTCAAAATTATCCCCAATCATCCAGCCACTGGGGTTGGCAGCTGCAACAGACCCTGGTGGAGCGCCTTTGGTCATTGTGTCCTTGACTCGAACCCTAGGATACACAAAAAATGGAGGTACAGTATTTCCAATTGCTGATATCGCACAACAGACAGTTACTAAAGTGCCTCTCTCTGCGGATGTCACTTTAGACACTTCTTTGGAGTTTTTCTCTGCAATGATTCTTCCTGGTTGATGTACAGTGGTCACTCCAGTTTCATCTATGTTATAAATTGAATGAGCCTCAAATTTGTGTTTAGTCATGAGCAACTTGAGGTTATTGAAAAAGTCTCCAACGGTACTTCTGTTAAATGCGGTTGCTCTACTTAGGCTTGTTGAGCGTGGAGTGCGAAGTGATAATCTCGGGTTGCGATGCATAAAACCACGTACCCAATCATATGAAGCCTTGTTTTTCAACTCCCAGTTATCAGGCATTTTTATGTTATTTGCATGTCCAAATTCATATGCAAAAGTTCTTATGGTTTTCTGACTTAGACCGTAGTGAAGCTTTGCTGCTAGTTTTAAGTAATCTGCTAACATCAGTTCTAATTGGTCACTAAAGACTTGCCCAGTTTTATAATTAGGTTTAAATGAAATTTCATTTTTATTTTCACTTAATCGATATTTTGTCACATATCTTTCTAAAGTTTTTCTATCTATGTTATAGAGTTTTGCTGTAGCTCGAATATAACTTTGTTCATTCACTACACTGAGCACTGCGGCCCGCATGTGTTCTGGAGAATGCTTTGTTCTCTTCTTACTGCCTTCCTTCGGTTTCCAAAAAAATGGCATTCTGAAACAAAAAATACATTAGGCTATTAGTTATTTTGGTCTAAGTGAAAAGGATGAATCTTATCAAAATTATCACCTCCAACAGTAGTTGATTTATACATTTTGGATACAAGTAATTTTATCCAGTCTTTGTAAGATTATAAATTCAAAATATCCAATACATCTAAGATGCATGGGGATTAAGATTGACTTACAAAGATAATATTAATTATTTTAATTTATAAAAAAACAATATAAAGCTGAAAATATTACCTTGTTATTAGTGCCAAGTTTTAGGGCAAATGTTTTAGACATTGAGTCTATTAGTCATAGACCTATTCATTTATATCAAGATGAATAGTGTGGGCCTAAATAAAATCATGTTTAGTGTTGATACAATCATAATATTGCTTACAGGATGATTGAAAAACACATCTTTAAAAAGGTGATCCAAAATTAATTAAAACGAGGTTTAGCCATGTGTTCAAAACTCCATACGGGAGGGTTGACCATATGGTCAAACCTCCCTAATGCCAAGTGGGTCAAGGCTCCCAAAGTGCACATTTTTTTGTTTTTCTTTTCTAAGTTTCTAATATTTGAGGTTAGGTAACTTATAACTATACTGTTTTAAAGAGAATTATATTGTCTTCAAACTGAAAACTTAAACTAAAGGCTATCTTTAATACTTCTAGTGATATATTCTTACAGATAAAGGCAAATACTTACATGAAAACTGCTAAAAATCTTCAAATATTCAGAACAACCAAACAATGTGATGTCTTGCTTTCATCTACTAGCACAGTGTAGTTTCCCTCCAATTATAACATGTGACAGTATGAAATCAGTCCTAGCCAGCTTTAGAGCGGGAAATTCAAATGTGGGTCAAACCTCCCCTATGGTCAATGCTCCCCTGCCTCCCCTACATGATCTACTCTCAGAGAAAGAGCTATTGTAACCCCAAAAAATGACACAGCAGCAGTCATCAATAACTTATTATTGGAACAACTTCCGTCCGAGATTGTAAAATATCCGTTGGTAGATTCCGTAGTAAAGGTAGAGGTACCACATACAACATACAATCATAAAAATTTGTTAAGTGGTATGTTCAGGATTCCAGTGAACTAAAATGGCTTACTGTTTGAATATACATTATATTCAAATGACTCTTGTTCTCTTCATTAACATTTTTTTATTAATAAATTAAATTAAGTCATAGTTGTGTTGATGACAGAAATAATAAAATTAAAATAAATCATAACATAATAAATCATAAAGGAATTCCGTAGCCCATAAGCATTAATTGGGCTTACATTGTGCTAAAAACACAACCATTTCAGTTTATTATTTATCTATAAGTAGGCCTACTGTTATTATTTTATTTAATGACAATAAATTGATCTATATATTTCTTTAAAAATTTGTTTTATATAAAATGCAAAGTATAAAATAATAAATCCTGTTCATTGAGAAATGACTTTTATATAAAATGTAAATTATACAATAATAAATCCTATTTACTGAGATTACATACTAAATTTGATTTATAAACCTGTAACATCTGTGACTTTTCAAAACTTTGAAAACTTATTTAACCCTATTAGTTTATAATTTATTTTTTGTATAACTGTAATCTGAACTACTATAATTTATATTTTTTAAATATTTTGGTTCACAGTCATACTGGCTGGATAATGAAACCATTCACTCTTATTTTATGCTCCATGCCTTATTTTAATTATTGTATTAATGTTAGCAGGGAACTAGTTTCATACTTAGCTATTTTTATATTATCATAGAAGGATTTTAAATAGTTGATGCTCTCTGTTTATTGATTTGATGGTTTTAATTAACTAAGGATGTCCATTTTCCCATGTAATTTTTGTTTGGTGAATTATATTGACATTGGTGTGTATAGATTCTATAATAATCTTACAACAATCCCTAATTATAATGTACAAACACAATCCTTTTTCTAATACATTGAAATTACTCCCTTATGATCATTTATTTTTATTCTGCTGAACACTCATTTTTTAAATAAAGAAGCACTTAAAATTGAAAACTTCAAATATCTACCACTTCCCTCTCTTTTATTAAAACAGCAAATCTTACTATTAGTTGTGGCTTTATAGTTTAACTGATATCAGATCGAGAAAATGAGAAGACTCTACCTAACGATTATTAGTTAACGAAACCTTTTATAAGAAATAATTTTGTAGGGGCATACAATATAATTTTAACAAATTGTAAAATGTAAACAATCAATGTTTTGATAACACACCATTTGGTCAATTTCAATGAATGTTGGACAAACTCTTCTTGTTTGCATGGATTGAGTATTGTAGTAGAGTAGTAGTGATCGAGTAATTTACAAATTTAGTAAGTGTCTTCATATGTACTCTAGGTGGTGAATTTAGTATATTGGTATACATCATGACTTCATGACAAAGATTAGATGTCATTCATAAAGCGTTATGTATAATAAGTTTGAACTAAATGAATTAGAAAAATTTATCCAAATCTAAATAAATAGAAGAATGCGCCTTCGAACAATAAACTGCACAGAACCAAATTATTGTATAATCTAATTTTCCTTAGTTCCTGGAAATAAGTAGAACAAATATTATGTATTTTTTATGTAATTTCTTTCTGACAAAAATTCTTATTGTACTGAATGATACCAAATAAGAGACCTGTCTGTATTCATAAGATTCATCACGCATATCTAATGAACAATCATGTTTAATATATTCTTGAATTGATGTTGTTGGGGCACCTTCTGACAACCTTGCTATTTTGGTATATACAATACACTAAAATAAAAAAATACAAATATTTACTTTACAGAGAACTCTGCTCACACTTGTTAGAAATATACTTGAGTAGTTGAATAGACGGTTGACATTAGATGTCGAATGGTAGAGGTAACCCACCTCAATTGTGAACATGGCTCATTCTAGTCAACTTCAGGTAAATCACTCGACCAAAATATCATGCGTGAATGGATCAAAAACTAAAATTATTACACTACTCTACTAAAATACTCAACCCATCTAGACCAAGGCTTACGGGTTCAAAGTATTTTTACTAATTTATTAAGCTAATTCATTCATTCGAAATGAGAAACACTTGTTGAAACTTTAAATCACCAAATGAAAGAAAACTCATAATTTTCTAAAACAAACACTTTATTTGCAACAAGATGACATTTAATGACTAGCTTCTTTGGCAGTAACCTAGAAGATACCAAGCCAACAGCAGCAGGAAAGCAATGTGATAATACTAAGCAATGAACGATGAATTGTATGTTGTTGTTTTTTTCTTCATTTGATAAAACTAGTACATCTTATATTATAAATTTATGTACAATCCAGAATGAAGGTTATTTTACTTTTTAATAGTGAATAAGCTAAAAATATGTTTGATGATATTATTTTATCATTTCATCACTTGTAAGAACTTTCAGGAGGTCGAGAAAGAAAACCAGCATTGTAGGGGGTAGAGTTATGCCTTCAGAGAAAGATATCCTTTTAAATAGCAGAAATAATTCCAAAATGTATTCTTCATTATGTGACTTTCCTCTTTACTCAATGAGTGAGATTGTGGAAACATTTTGAGTGTTCAAAATTTGTTCTAAGGTAAAACATTATAATAGGATATGATATTCTTGTTAGAATTATAAAACTATTTTTCCTTGAGCTTAAATTTGTAAATAATAATTTTTCTTGTAATCTAAATTCTTTGTAGGATGTAGTCGTCACTGATAATCCTCTGTTATTGAAGAAAGCGAAGAATTCTGATACACTTTCATCATATTTTTATTGCAATCAGAAATTAGCTGAGGCACATCATGAAGTTATTTCAGAAGCATATATTTGCCAATTGTTCATTCATGTTCGATTACAAACACGTCTTCAATTGATCTGTGAACCATTTCCTCAATCCATTCTAGAAGCAGTAAATAATTTACAGAAAAAGGTTTGTATTCAAAATTTGGACATTTAGCTCTAAAAACAATGTTAATCATTTTTTATATGACAGGCAATTTTTGAACTTATAATATAATTTTTACCATGAAGCTCTTTAGACGAATGAATAATAATTGAAAAATATAAAAAAACACCAGTTTTGTATGAAAATTCTTAAACGAAAATAAAAATATACGGTGCAAAAACATTGGAAGAATATTCTCACACGCCCATATAAAATTGAAATACTAAAAAAAATATTCTTTACCAAACTTGTCAGTAAAAAAATGAAAATCAATTATAAATCTTGTCATATTTTGTAGATGATTTTAAACAATTATTTATATATTTTAATAAAGACAGAACTTGCTACACTTGTTTCATAAACTTGTCTAAACGTAAATATTATAAGATGAAATAAGTTTAAATGACTGCAGTCAAGGATCGTTTTGTTGTTTTGGAAATTATTCCTTAACATTAATTTTCTATTATTTGCAAATTATTATCACATTTCACCAAAATTTAATTGAAATCAGTACACCTGATTCTAAGATATTATGTCTTTTATTAATAACTCCATGGGTGACTTTTTCTTTTGTACACATAACTCACAAACTAGAATTTTCGGAGAGATGGTGACCATTACATTGTTTGGGTAGTTACAAGCTACATTTCATCAAAATTTGATCAATAATGTTAGAGCTATGTACTAAAATAAAATACTAATTGTGCTATGTATTTCAGACATTACGAAATAGGCAATGCATAATAATATGAGTACAAATTCGGATTTATTATTTGTTTAAAAATTAATTCTTTCAAATTCACAATGTATGTATTCAGTTAATAAAAATAGTTCTTAGATACAATTAAACAAAAACAATAATTAAATAGTTATTAGACTTACTGACTATATGAGTGATACAGCTTACATCATATGAGGTTTGATTTTTTAGCTAACAAACATTACCAAAAATAGACGATTAGCAATTGACAATTGGTTAACACATGTATTCCTCTAGTCAGATATTTAAATAAATTATTTAACCCTGAAAATTCATTCATTCATGACTAGATACTGACCACTTAATTGTTGGTTTAAATCAAATAAGAAAACCAGGCATATTTGTTTGACATAAAAAGAGCACTTTCCTAATTTGTAAAATTATATATATCATAAAAAATTGATGGAAAAAGTACTGAATATCTCAAATTTAAATTTATCATAGAGAATTTAAAACCAGGCATATCGATTTTTTATTTTATCAATATATTTAATGAAAATGAGTTACTTACTTTTCTTATTTCTTGCAGTGGGTGCCCAGCTCTAAGTGCCAATAGCCTGATATCTTTGATATCTTTTGTCAGTGCTTAATTTCTTTATCCTTCAAAATTGGCTTTATGTCTCCTTTTCACAACCAATGCTCTCGGATTGGTTACAGAGTTTTCTGAGAAGCACTTCAGCAGAATCTGTTCTAGTGTTTTTATCTCTGACTGGCATTTAAGTAAGTCACTGAGTCACTCTAGTGAAATCAGTTGAGATCTTGCTCATTTTCAATATATCCCACTCTTGCTTTCACTGCAAAGGTAACTTTAGTCTTCCAAACACCAGTGAAGGTTGTATTTGGTATTTGATGGTCTGTGTTTCCTTGCTGCTGCTCTCCTAATTCTTTTTAGTGAATATTATGGGAGTTGCAAAGGACCCTTGTTAGAAGCATTTTTTGAGACTCATTTTTTTCATCTCCTGACTCATTTCAAAATATTCCATAGTTTGTTGGTATCCATTGTAACACGATATGGTTTCTTTTTTTCTCTTTTTTTTGAGTTTTCCAATAAAGTTTTAAGCTCTGTGATTTGGAAAAAGTAGTATCATCAATCGTTCTTCAATGGTAGACTTGGCATTGTAACTTGTTTTCTTTTTCAATTTGTTCTGAACCTACCATTAGTTTGTTGCCACCAGCTCTGCATCCATGCTTGAGACTTTGTTAGCTGAAATATAATAGCTCTCATCCATCTCTTACTTGAAGTAGCCCACACCTGTGACTTGATTTTTCTTCAAGTCCACTAAACCATCCTTGTACATTCTGGTACTGTGTGTTAATAATTTGAAACACACCAATTTTAAATGCTTACAGATGAAGTAGCAAAAGACACTACAAGTCCGTTGCTAGTCATGCAACTTGTTATGGCATCTGACATTTTATCAGCAGTTAAAATGGTATTGCATTGCCAGGGTCACCTGTAGTAAATAATACATTTAGAGAAATAAATGATACTGTATGACCATGGGTAATATAAATTAATGCCAGCTGCCGAGCTGAAGTGATAATTCCCTGCTTTGTGTCGGTCATTCCATGGTCACTCATGGAATTCTGATGAAAAATGAGAATCCTCAGCAATGTCCATTATGTCATACAGGTCTGACAGTAAAGCACACACCGTAATCGACTGTGCTTTTCTGAAAGGGTGTGCTTAGAACTTTTGTCTTACCTAATTTAATTCTGGTGATGTTAGAGGATAATACTGAGATCCTTGATCACTTTTTGCGTCACCTGAATGTTTTTGATAAGATTTAAATTGACTTAGTTGTTATAGGTCAATCATTACAACCCTGTAATTTTACCAAACTTATGTAATCTTTATTTGGTTTTAAACTTAATTTGTTAGTTTTTAATTTATTATAATTATATGTATTAATTGTTAAGGCTATGATAACCATGATGGTTCTTTGCCTATAATAAAAAAAAAACAAAAACAATCTAAGTGCTTTGGAGCTTTTTATCAGTTTTACTGACAAATGAGCTGAGCCTCCACTAAAACCATTTCTCTTCTAGGAAGTTGACATGGACTCGGTTTTTCCTTTACCATAATCAGAATGATTTTTTGCTTCCTATTACTGAACTAAAAGACTGTGCTATAACTGCAGCAACTGCCAGCAAACTGATAAGTTAAGTCACGGTTTTTTCAGATGCTTGTTCAATATTTATATCTTACTGTTCAAATTTAATTGTTCTATTTCCAGTTTTGTATTGATGGCAGTGGTTGGGGTGGTTCTAGACCCTGGGAAACTCAGTACACTGAGCCTAAGTTAGTTTTTGTCCCAAGTCCCTGAAACCAATTTTTTTTATCGAAAAAGTTCATGGGAGGGGGAAGGAGAACAGTTAAGTAAGCAAATAACAGAACAGTTGTAAAAATTTGTGACTTATTTGATTAAAGACACGTTTTATAACAAGAATGCTATATCCTTTTCTTTTTTTTTGGTGCTATACTTGTGTGTATGATTGTGCGTATATGTTTGATTAAATGTTCAGTAATATTTCTTATGCAATGTTAAGGAGATTGGTAAATTCATGATTTACATAGTCATGCACTTGTGGAAAGTTAAACTTAACTTGTATAATTAAAGAGTAATACTTCTTTATAACAGTAGTTTTCAAACACATGATGTTATAATGAATTTTCCATTTTGTATTTATTATTATGTACAAAATTTTTTTTAATATTAACCTTTGAATGGTATAACTTTTCTAACTTTAAAATTGATTTTTCGTTGTATAAAAATAAATTTCAATACATAATCTTCTTAGTGCATTCATTCTAGGGGAAAAAAGGAGAATAGAGTGTTTTGATGTTTTACATACATATAAAGTAAAAAGGAATTCCCTAGACTATGATTTAAATTCAGTTTAGTTATTTATTTAATTATTTTTTGATAGTGAGAAAACATATTTGTACACCTGTTGTAGTTCAATCATGCTTCACCATATCCTATTTAAGCTCCAATGCTACACTAACACACTACAGCACATATTTAGGCTTTTGTTAATTGATAACTAGTTACTCTGTGATCAGGGGGAAAATAACATCTATTATATTATGTACAAAATATTGTCAGCAAATTATCTTACAAAACATTTCAGGTTTCTTCTGGTACTGTAGCATTTTGTGTGATGAAAACAGATACATATTTATTTGGAACAGAGCTAGAAAGTACAAGTCCAACTATTAATCAATTGTTTGTCACAACTAGAAGTACTGAGGAAGATGCACCACAGAAAAAGAAAAACATTGCCTCTGATAGCATAAAAAATAGTGTAAGTGTATTTAATCTCTATATTAAATATAACACTAATTTTAATTACTATATACTATAAAAAAAATTAATAATTACTATCTTTTAATTGTGTTAAGAAAGCTATTTATATAGAGGATTTGTTTTAAATAAAAACATTATACAACAAAAACTTTGTTGAAAGGACATTTAAGATTGTACTTAAGTTTTGGAATGTTCAAACTATACATTAATCCATTTGCATCATAAGTGCTTTCCAGCCTAAAATGTTTTTCAAAACTGGGAATGTTTACATAACGATAAGTCAGTGACTTTGATAAGAAATGGCATTCAAATCGTAAGTTTTTTTTTATATTTGCCATCTTATTTATGTATCACACAAAGTTTCAAATGTATCTGTCTATTTGAAAATTTGTGACAATGTATGGAAACGGATTGTTTGTTTTTTCTTTGCTACAGTGGAAAGGTGGATTTCGTATACTGATAAAGCACTAATTTTGTGATAAAAGAACCATTGAGGAAACTGAAGAAAAGGTAAAAAAATATCATGAGGACACTCCATCTAATAGAATGTGGTTATTGTGGTAGCAGCAAGAATGATGCAAAGCTCCTGCAATGTCTGAATGAGGTCACAACCAAAGAGATGGTCAGTAAAATTCAGGATATTTTGTCGGATAACCACTGTGTGAAGGTACGTGAAATAGCTAGGGTGATAAACATCTCGGATGAACATGTTTTTAATATCGTGCATGAATATTTGGGTGTGAGAAAGCTGTCTGCAAGATGAGTGCTGTGTTTGCTTACAGTTGACTAAAAACAAAATTGCATGATCATAGAAAAGAATTGCTTGGACATGTTGAAGCGCTATCCAATTGAGTTTTTGGTAACCATTAATGATACACGGATCCATACTACACTAAAGAAATGAAAGAGCAGTCAAAACAGTGGCTTTCTCTTGGTGAACATGCTCCAAAGAATGCAAAAATGGTTCCATTAGCCAGAAACATCATGGTCACAATTTTCTGGGGTTCGCATAGTATAATCCTCATCAACTATAAAAGGTAAAACTGATAACAAGACGGTATTTTTCTTGGCTATTAGATCAATTTCATAGTGAATTGATGAAAAAGCAATCCTACTTCATGAAGAAAATAATTTTCTTCTATTACTACACTACACTATCTTACACCTGCATTTGCTACAGCCAAAATTGTTGAATTGCCGTATGAACTGTTCCCTCATCCATCCTGTTTTCCAGATTTGACCTCTTGCGACTTCTTTCTCTTTGTAAACAGAAAGCTCAAATGATGTCATGACTGAAATAAACACCTATTTTATAGAGTTCATGAAATCATATTTTATGAAAGGTTTAGAGAAGTTAGAAAACCGTTGGATCAAGCTAAAAGGAGTCTATGTCATCAAAAAAAATCTAATTATGGTAAGAAAGAAAATATTCTCATTTCAAAATCATTAACTTATCAAACAGCCAGCATACATTTTTGAGTATTATATATTAAGTAAAGTATCACACTGTGTAATACCAAAAATGGTAATTTTAACCTAAATAACCAAAAAATGGTTATATTGAGATTTGAATATTTAAAGTAACCCGGGAAACGTTAAAGTTGAATAAGGGAGGGGGTTTTAGAAGTCAAAAAGATGACTCAAATATATAGATTATTAAAACTAGGGTAATAAAAAATTAAATATAGGTTTCCAAAATAATAATGTCATGTATAAAAAAATTAGTTATAAGTTGTAATAAATATTTAGGTAGTATTTGTATTGTGTTAGGTAAAATAATTTGAACCGTGTCAGTGTTGCTAGGTGTGAGAATAATTCTCGCATGCGTTGCATATTAAATAGGACGCTTGGTTTTGGAAGCTGGAAAAACACACATGTGGTTTTAGTCAGTCTGGATGGAGGTCTTGAGGCAAGACTACGTTTGTTTCGGACCGGTATATCTGGTTCTAGACAATAGAAAAGTGATGTAATAGTATTTTTCTTTAGTAATATGTAACAAATATAAACTAAATTGTTATGAGACGATAAGTGAATAGAATTTGAGTATTTTTAATGCGTAGAACTGAATATTTTAACCTGTAGAACGTTTAAAGTGAATAGACAGCATTGGTGAACACGTGTTCCTTATAACACAAAGACAAAGTATCAAAAGTGTGTTTTATAAGGTGAGAACTATTTTAATAAAGAAACAATGCACAATACAGTTTCAATTATGTATAGACGTTGGAGTGATATAGTTTGAACAATGAATTTTGCATACTTAACAAAAGATATTGCAATTTGGTGAACTAATGTTATAGAGACTAAATTTAATTTTGTGTTTCAAAGCAAGAAATAGAACAATTTGAACATTGATATGTACCATTTTCATAATATGAACAATAAATGTGTCGTTGTAAAACATGAAGCGTGGACTTATGATGTAACGGCTGGAGCGAGATTGGCGAGTCATCATGTAGACGTGCAGGACAATGAAGAAGTGATTTTAGAGGAAAAGTTCTGTTTAAAATGAGAAAACGTGTCTTGGTATAGCACGTATAAACTTTTTCCATGTAAAATAAAATATGTATTTGTAATAATTTAGAAATTTTTCAATATAATAAGTTTGAATTTATTACTTGATGTTTTTTGATTAATAAGACGCAATGTCTTATATTTCAAAATAAAATTAATATGTTAGAGTCTTTTTTAAGAAACTAGCTAATTGAGATTTATTTGTTTTTTGTAGAGAATCTACTTTATAGTAATTCAATTTCTTTTTTTTATGAGAGGTAAGATTAAATTCATTTCATTTTTTATTAAGAAGTTGCAACTGAAGACTAAAGTCAATAAAAATTAAATTTTTGAATATTGAGACTTGAATATAATGGAATAACTGTGTAGGATGTGTTAACTTAAAATATATTGCTTGAATTTGCTCATTTACATGTATTCTTATTATGTTTGTTTTATTTTGTATAAATGTTAATACTTAACTCAATAAATTATGTTCAATTTCAGTTCAACAAAATAAGATTTTTTATTTCACCAAGAACCACTGAAGTACACTTTTAAAAGGACTTGCGACCCTGAGAGATTTTAATCATAATAACAATTAACTTCCTTCTTTTTTCAAAATTGGTAAGCTAACGCTTCCTGGCGCCCATAAAAAGCTTGGCATAGTTTTATAAATAATAATAAAACTTAAAATCATTTTTATATTTTTTTTTTAATAAAAAATAAGTACTCATCAAGTACGACAAAGGCACATTTTTATAACTATTACAAGTGTCGCTCAACTCGGGGCTGTATTCTTATATTGAGAAATATAAGAATATAAGTCGAAAAAACAGTGGTTTCTTGGTGGATTAGAAATTCTTATCAAAAAGGTAAGAATATTCATAATTAACATAAAAATAAGAATGTTCTCTCTAAAAAATTTTTTAATAATAAGTAGATAAGTAATTTTAAAATAACCAATTCTAAATTTAAAGTTTAAATAATAATAATAATTAAAAATGGAGGGTACAATTAATAATAATCTAATAAGTGAGAAAGACAGAGTAATGGTAGAATTTAAAATTATGAAAAAAGAAGCTGATAAGTATTTTGGTAAAGTTAGTAAATGTTTTAGGAAGGAAGATTTGAAATTGGATGATTTGGGTAATAGAACTGAACTATGGTGTATAGAAATAAGTAGGGATGATTTAAATGAATATTGGTATAAAGAATTAGGAAGGGATGGAATAAATAAAGAATTAGAGTTAAAGGAAATAATTAAAATGTTACATGCTGTTCTCAAAGTAAGAAATGAAGTTTATAATAAAATGTTAAATAGATTAGCTGTAAAAGAAAAAATTAACTTCCAATTAAAAGTTTTTATTAAAAATGATCAAACTGAAATAATAGAGAATATTTGTGTGAATGATTATGTTTTTGAACAAGTAAACAATGGATTAAGTAACAATGAGATGAAATTAGAATTTAAGAAAGATGAAATGTGTCAGGATGAGCCTATGGAGAACAATGAGTTAAAACAGTTAACAGGTAATGTAGAAATTAAGAAAAATGATGGGGTTACCAATTTTGATGGGGTTAGAGAGATTGTAAGTGATTTAAATAACAAGGGTAAAATTAAAGTAAATGAATGTGTGAGTAAGATAAATGATGTAATAATAAAAGAGTCAGCTGTTTGTGTAAGAAGGCAAAACTTTTGTAGCACTGTAAGCTTTGAAAACTACGTAATGTTGAAATTTACAAGTATTTTTAAAATTCAAGAGAAAAAAATTAAAAGTTTTAGTGAACAGTATAATGTTGAATGTGAATATAAAAATGGGTGTGTGAAAGAGATTTTTGTAAAAGCAAAGGAGTATGATAAGGTTAGGAATGCTAAGCTGACAGATAACAAAAGTAGGTCATTGTGTCTAGATATGTCTGTAAGGGAGAAAGAGAAAGGTGTTTTGTCAATACTCCGAGACAATAACAAAGGGGAATCTTTTGTTAGGAAAGGGTCTGTTGTGATGACTATGGTAGACAAACTGTCCATGTGGACAGAAGTATTTAACGTTGTAATTAAGTTAAGAAAGCAGGTTATATTTTACAAAATGTTTCACCAATCGGGGAACCATCGAAAAAAATGTATAATTTATAATTGAGTCATAATAAATTGAATTTTGGAATGAATAAATAAATGTAAAGACATTTTATAATGACACGGACTTGATTTTGAAAAATAATTAATAAAAAGTAGTTAAGATTCTGTTAATAAGTAGTTTTAAATTTGAATAATGTATAGTCTATAGTTTGAAATAACAATAGTATGAGTATTAATAAATAATAATATAAGCCAAGCTAGTATGATTAAGAGTTTAGTTTTAGAAAACGTTCAGATATTTGTTAGAGTTAAGACGGAAGGTTTTATCAGTTGATAAACGTGAGTGTTTGTATATCCACATATCAACATTTACATTACGTGCCTACGATAATCTATTGGTTTGAAAAGGAATCATACGACTAATATGGACAGAGTTAATATTCAATATTAAGTAGATGGATTCAATAAAATATTCAATAAAATGTGACGAGAGTTGAGATTCATCTGTGGACCGTATTGGAGCTAAAAGGTTCACTTCTTATCAGTAGTAAACAGATAAAGAATTGCGTCTCTATATACAAAGGGGAAATTGTCTATGCTTAAATCAAGCTTAAGATTCTATTGCGTATAGCATTGAGACTGAAATACAGGGTGTTACCAAAATGCTGTCTAGGAAAATAAAAAACTTTTGACTTATAATCGGAAATTAACTTGCGTTTTCAAATAAAAAGTATTTAAATAAAGGATAATTGGTTTTAAATAAAGTAAACAAGAACAAAAGTAGATTACTTAAATAACTTTAATAGAATTAAAAATAAATATCTAAGTAAAGAACTTAGAATAAATTTTAAAAATAAAATTTTCTTTTTGAATTTGAATAATAACATCTAGAAAGGATTACATAAACAGAAAATCGACGATGCTAGTAATAAGATTGGTAAAATAAACATTATTTGAACTTCGGATGATACGATTTGAATGAAATTTTTTATGAATTTTAAAATTTTCTTCGTGTAAATGCATTTAGGGAATACATGAACATTTGGGAGGAAGGCAGGGTAACGGTAGTCGAAAACATGTCTTATTCTTAGAAATAAGGCATGTAGACAGCATTTAAGGTGTATTATGGTTGTAAGGTTGTGAGGTGGGCTTTATTCTGAACTGAGTAGGAATTTTGCATTTCAACCTTCTCACATCTGGAAAATCATAATGCAGACTTCAATGTAAGTGTCTAAAGTTGTAATCAGAAGGATACAAAGTGTAATTAAGTCGACAAGAAGTGTCGTGGATATTGGAGATAATAGGAGAATATACAAGGGACTACTAAATAATTGAAATTTGGATAAAAAAGTAAATTTTGGAAAATGATGAGTTAAAATTTGTAAAAGTTTTAAAATTAAAATGTTTTAAGTAAAATTGAAAGTATTTTTGATAAGATGATGGAGAATTTGTAACAACGGTAAAGACAAAAATAATTTGATATAATATTACATAGAATTTCCATGTAATGATACTTTAGACAGATGATAGAAGAAAGATAAAGTGTAGTGTATACAGAACTGATCAATCTGTATATATACAAAATAAAACCGGACGTGACATTATTAGGGAGTAATTTAGTAAGAAAGATAGTAATTTTTAAATATATATAATAGATTAAGAGTAATAATGCTTGGCTTATATGTAAAAAAGTATTTGATATTTGTTTACAAAAGTAAAGAATAATAAAATAAGTAATTATATGCAAAATATTGTTAGATTTAAATAATTTGAGATTTGAAAGGTGACTTGTAAAGGAATTGAGTGGTTTTCAAGAGGCATTGCTAAGATGATAATAATATTGAAGTTTTTTGTTTTTTAATAATGAAATGGTAATAAAATGAATAATGAATAAAAATGTTAAAGTTTTTGTTTTTTAAAGAAGGAGATATAATTAATAAATAATAATAAGAGAGATTTTGATGAAATGTATAAATAAAATAAATAATTAACGATTTTTTAATAAATAATGTTTGAATTTAAAACAATAGATGATGTTAAGCAGTTATTTGATAAAGGTGTCTAAAGATTTTGATGAAATAAGGTGTTAGCTGGGAAAGCAATGATAATTTTTTTTATTTTTTTATTTTTGAAGTTTTTATATACAAGTAATAGATGATTAAGAAGATTTTAATAAGAAGTAGTTTAAATGAGAGATTTTTGAGTTTTATATGAAGATGATGACTTTACAGAATTGTTGAGTAAAGTGGTATTTAAAATGAAGTTGTTCTGTTAAGAAACTTTTATAAAGAAGGTAGTTAGGTTGCATTAATGGTAATTTTTTAGTTTTTAAGAGGTTTTTTTTGAGAACTGCGATGAAATAAAGGAAATATACGACAATTTTAATGAAATAAAGGAAATATGCGACGATGTTAATGAAATAAAGGGAGATTTGAGGAATTCTACGAAATACGGCGATTATTATGATTTTTAAAGGAAGCTACGTTGAAATAAAGAGATTATTTATACAAATATGTAGGTAACCCGCGAGGTCTGCATAAATAGATGATGAAGAGTTTTTTGGGGATTAATGCAACTTGAATTATTAAAATATGAAAGATAAGATGGAAATAATTTTAAGATAAGGTACTAAAAGATGATACAATTGTAAAGAGGTAATTTTGAAATAGATGAGATGAGTTTATAAGTGATTTTTTTTTGTAATAATGATGTTATATTTTTTTGAATTTTAGTTGAAGAGAGGAGTTTTTGGTAATTGTAAAATCAGTAGTTAACATGTTGTCCCAGCGAGACAAAGAGTAATTAAGAATTTAAGTAAGAATAAATAATTATTGGATTTAAACTAAAATAATATAAGATTAAAATTGAAGAGTTTAAAGTAAATTAAAATGATTTTGAGTAATAAGTAAATAATTTTGTAATGATATTAAATAAGAATGAGAAGTTTTAATTTTGGATTGTATTAAAGTGAAAGAAATATTCAGATGAATAGTTAGAATCTTGGCAAAGAGATAGAGATTTTTTTTTCTTTTTAGCAATCAGGAGTAGACACTCTGACGCAAGATAAAAGTTGAGTGATGGACAGCTTAATGATAAGAAGTTGATGAAGGTTTTTTGATGATGGATAAGACTTGGGTATAAGTGGTTTGATTGATTAGAATATGCAACTAGGTAGATTTAGTGAATCAATAGATTATAAGATGTTTAATGTAATTAAAGAGAGAAGATTTCTTATTTTAAAGTTTTGTTTTTTTTAAAAAAGGAATATGAATATTCTTAGTTTGCTGAAACTTTTTTAATTTTGGAAATCTATAGGGACCGAATTTGAAAGTTTTTTTTTGAAGTTAAAATTTTTTTGTTAAATAAAAGAGAAATCTGTGTTTCAATATTATATATTGAATCACAGCTTTGATGGGGTATTTGTAATACCAAAAATGGTAATTTTAACCTAAATAACCAAAAAATGGTTATATTGAGATTTGAATATTTAAAGTAACCCGGGAAACGTTAAAGTTGAATAAGGGAGGGGGTTTTAGAAGTCAAAAAGATGACTCAAATATATAGATTATTAAAACTAGGGTAATAAAAAATTAAATATAGGTTTCCAAAATAATAATGTCATGTATAAAAAAATTAGTTATAAGTTGTAATAAATATTTAGGTAGTATTTGTATTGTGTTAGGTAAAATAATTTGAACCGTGTCAGTGTTGCTAGGTGTGAGAATAATTCTCGCATGCGTTGCATATTAAATAGGACGCTTGGTTTTGGAAGCTGGAAAAACACACATGTGGTTTTAGTCAGTCTGGATGGAGGTCTTGAGGCAAGACTACGTTTGTTTCGGACCGGTATATCTGGTTCTAGACAATAGAAAAGTGATGTAATAGTATTTTTCTTTAGTAATATGTAACAAATATAAACTAAATTGTTATGAGACGATAAGTGAATAGAATTTGAGTATTTTTAATGCGTAGAACTGAATATTTTAACCTGTAGAACGTTTAAAGTGAATAGACAGCATTGGTGAACACGTGTTCCTTATAACACAAAGACAAAGTATCAAAAGTGTGTTTTATAAGGTGAGAACTATTTTAATAAAGAAACAATGCACAATACAGTTTCAATTATGTATAGACGTTGGAGTGATATAGTTTGAACAATGAATTTTGCATACTTAACAAAAGATATTGCAATTTGGTGAACTAATGTTATAGAGACTAAATTTAATTTTGTGTTTCAAAGCAAGAAATAGAACAATTTGAACATTGATATGTACCATTTTCATAATATGAACAATAAATGTGTCGTTGTAAAACATGAAGCGTGGACTTATGATGTAACGGCTGGAGCGAGATTGGCGAGTCATCATGTAGACGTGCAGGACAATGAAGAAGTGATTTTAGAGGAAAAGTTCTGTTTAAAATGAGAAAACGTGTCTTGGTATAGCACGTATAAACTTTTTCCATGTAAAATAAAATATGTATTTGTAATAATTTAGAAATTTTTCAATATAATAAGTTTGAATTTATTACTTGATGTTTTTTGATTAATAAGACGCAATGTCTTATATTTCAAAATAAAATTAATATGTTAGAGTCTTTTTTAAGAAACTAGCTAATTGAGATTTATTTGTTTTTTGTAGAGAATCTACTTTATAGTAATTCAATTTCTTTTTTTTATGAGAGGTAAGATTAAATTCATTTCATTTTTTATTAAGAAGTTGCAACTGAAGACTAAAGTCAATAAAAATTAAATTTTTGAATATTGAGACTTGAATATAATGGAATAACTGTGTAGGATGTGTTAACTTAAAATATATTGCTTGAATTTGCTCATTTACATGTATTCTTATTATGTTTGTTTTATTTTGTATAAATGTTAATACTTAACTCAATAAATTATGTTCAATTTCAGTTCAACAAAATAAGATTTTTTATTTCACCAAGAACCACTGAAGTACACTTTTAAAAGGACTTGCGACCCTGAGAGATTTTAATCATAATAACAATTAACTTCCTTCTTTTTTCAAAATTGGTAAGCTAACGCTTCCTGGCGCCCATAAAAAGCTTGGCATAGTTTTATAAATAATAATAAAACTTAAAATCATTTTTATATTTTTTTTTTAATAAAAAATAAGTACTCATCAAGTACGACAAAGGCACATTTTTATAACTATTACAACTGTTCAGAATAAAGATGTACATGATATGGTACTTGATTCAAAAGCTAATTATGATTAGACCAACACAAGCTGATTAAGTTCATTACTATCATAAGCTTCCATTTCTCTTCTCTTTGATAATTTTTTATTTATTTTTTATTTTTTATTTGTTATATCATTCTTTTATACAATTCAAGGATTTAATTTTTCATAATGTATTCATCCAGGATTAAAAAAAAATGATTATAGACCTGAGTATTATTTCAATCCTTTTTAATAACAGGTCATATTTTATTGATCTCTCATTTGTTTACAAGGAATCATCACAAAAATGTAAATATTATTTACAAAATACTTTTTGTCTCAAAATTTAATCTAATGACTGTAAGATTTGTAAGACAAAATAAAGTAGAGTTGAACTTGGATAATTCGACCTTCTAAAAATGGAAAAAGTCTTTAATTCGAATATTTAATCCCTAACATCTTGTATAATAAACAATGTTAAAAATAATGGATGACTCAAACTTTAAGAACGGTAACTAGTACAGTATATTTTGTGATGTCGATTTTATTTATACACTCATCTATGTATGTCAAGGTCGTGTCTACCCGGCCTTTTACCTCCTAACTGTGAGAGATAGTGGTGCCATTAACCTTACTTCTTTCTCCATTCTCAACCTCCCTCTCTTTATCTTTCACACAGCTGGCTGTCGCTACCCTTCCCACCACTTCTGCAGTACTGTACTGTGATTACCTACTAGACAGTGGATTTTTTGGTTAAACTTTTGTTTGATGTTTGTGTTGAGTGTGCCTTGTGTGAATATGTCGGCATCTAAGTCTAAGACATACAAATCATTAACTTTAGCCAAAAATGTAGCGATGATCAAGGAAGTGGAGAAGAGAATAAAGAAAAAAATCTGAGATAGCTAAGGATTTTGGCATACCCCCCTAACACATTATCGACATACTTGAGAAATGAAGAGAAAATTTTGAAAATTTGAGAGTGGAAAAGGCCGAAAGAGGACAAGAGAACCGGACAACCCAGATGTAGACAGCTGTGTTTTGAGATGGTTCAAGCTGGCACAGGATAAGAAAGTTCCAGTAAAGTGACACTCTTTTAGGGGCAAAAGCTGAACAGTTTGCTTCTGAATTGGGAAAAAATGCTTTTAAAGCCAGCACAGGGTGGCTAGATGGTTTCATGGAGCAAAACAATATTTTTTTTTTCAAATCTGTGGAGAGAGTGGTGCTGTTAATCTCAACAATGGAAGAAAGATTTGCAGGAGAAATTGCGGGCAGAAAACCTAAAAACATTTTCAACCTTGATGAGACTGGGCCTTTTTTTCAAATGCACCACCAACAAAACACTTGCATTCAAAGGTGAAAAGTGTCATGGAGGAAAGCTTAGTAAAGAAAGAGTAACCCTGCTGGTTGGAGCAAACATGGATGGTTCAGAAAAACTTCCTTTATTAATGATTGAGAAATCCATAAACCCTCGATGTTTTAAAAATGTGAAACCAGAAGCAGTTGAGAACCAACAACACCAACCAGGTTTAGGCGATGTATCTTGAGATGAAGAAATCGAACCTGATAACCAGGAACAACCGATCCTGAGCCTCAGAGATACATCAAATTACATCCAGCAACTCAGGATATTTTTTGAAAATCAAAATAACATGAGTAATTTTTAATTTTTCAATCAGTAAATCATACAGATCGTCATATTATGAGTGAAAGAATTAAATCACTAAAACAATCAATGATGTCTGAATTTTTCAAGTAGGAGTTTTGTGCAATAAGTACTGTAAATATAATTTCTTTAATAATGTACAGTAATTCTGGACTAAATTTGACATTTTTTACGCAATTATCTAAGTAATTTTTTACAGTACATGTTTTGATACTTATTTTGTTTAAAAATAAACTTCTTTGTTAACATATGAAATTAGAGTTGTGGTTTTTTTTCTTCATTTGGTTAATTCGAATTTATAGATAATTAAAATTTTATTAGTAGTCCCTAGAGCTGCGTATTATCTAAGTTCGACTGTAATATCAATGCAAATATATCTTCACCAATATCTTTAAGGTAGATTTTTAAATTTATATAAATATACATTTACTCTGAATAGGTTCTAATTTTGCCAGGATTTTTGTAGGAAAAACCAACAACTCCATTTTCAAAACATTATTTGTCTGTCATTTCAGCAATAAAAAAGTCTTATTTATATTTTTCTTTTAATTTGTATGAAATATGCATCATCACCCTCATAACCTGTCTAATCAATATGTTTGTCTTTGCTATCACTCATTCTGATTCTCATTACCAAATTTTGGTTTAAAAGAATTTCAGTTTGTAGTTTGTGTGTCAAATTCATCAATTTCACTATCTGACTGGCTACAGGTTCCATTGTCATGTAACAGGACTTGTGGGCTTGGTTTCAAAGGTGTGTACAATTCTTCTTAGGTTATTTAGTCTTTGTATAAGCCTCCTCAATGCCGTAACTGGCGAAACCATGGTCGGCTAGACCAATAAATGTAGAATTTAACAAAAGAATTTGTGTTTGTTTTATTTGTATAACATGGAATTCTATCAAGTACCGTCAGTCGTCA